>OX421970.1:34672626-35272626 GCA_949128135.1 Parasteatoda lunata | reverse complement strand
ATGAAGATTTTATTACATTAAGAATAGGTTTAGCCAAAGTAATTTTTAAATTTAATATTATTGATAATTTAATATTATTGAACTAATTTAACACGTTAAATGCCATAGGGGTCACCGGTGACTGGTGCTGAGTTTGTTTGTAGCGCCACAGGGGTCACTGATGAACGGCTAAGCCTAGATTATCGAAACACATAATTCGAATAAATTTTCAATGCTCTACATTTTTTTTATATTATTATTATTACTAAAACGGTTTGAAGAAGTTAATGCAATATATACTGAAAAAATCATTTTGGCCAGACGGGCAAGCCATGTAAAATTAGCGTGGCATTCAATGTGCTAAAGAAACAAAAAAAAAAAGTGTAAACTAGCTAAGCTTAAATACATAAGAAAGTGTAAGGATTGTTTTTAACACATAACAAAATTGGAGTAAACAAAGAAAATTCAAATGTAAATAGAAAAGTAATTATTTATAAAATGTAACTACTTATAAAAATAATTATTATTTATAAAAATATTTAATAATTGAAAACATTTTTTTGCATTTACTGGAACACAGTCAAGACAGAAAGTAAAAAAAAAATATATATATATATTAATCATTTAGTTATACTAATAATATAAATTTAGATTACAGAAACATTAAATTGCCTTTCAGAGAGCAAAAAAAAAAAAAAAAAATATTTCACTGTATCAAGTTTATACACATATACAATAAATATACACTACCTTACAATAAATATATTTTCTTTCTTAATATTGTTATCAAAATTGCTTCGCTTTGTATTTCTTTATTACAGTTCAGGAATAGCATTAGTTATAGATAAATAAAAGTTGTATGATAATGTTGTTCTAAGTAACACAGGTAAAGTAGCAATAACTATAAAATAAATAAAGGTTTCTCAAAAATTATTATCACTGATGTTGAATTATAAAGTTTTACTAGGTAGCTTTTCGTGGCAGGAAAACATGGAGTATAAAGTGTTGAGCATTGAATATGAAGTACCAAATATTTTTTGGTATAAAGTATATATCGATAAAGCATTAAGAAATTATCTTGAAAAATGCCAGTGGCACAACAGTGCTTCTGCATATCTAATCCATTTTTGTGATCCAATGAATGTTACGTAAATAATTTTTTTAAATTTTTTATTTATGGTTATTGATAACAAAATTATGTAAATTATACTGCACTAGTTAAAAATACTTTAATATTTTTAAAAAGTTCAAGTGTTAAGTACTTTTCATTATTTTATTTTAAATATAGAGCAAGGTACTCATCACCGCCATAACTCAACCATGACCAAAAATCCCATTTCTAGGGCTTAACTTTTAACGGCCATGTAATTTTGATACTGGTCAGATAAAGTGGACTCCGCTTGAGCTAGCTCTTTTCAATCTTTCGCACGATAACCAATGAGAGAACTTTCAGCTGTGGCAGAGGTCATATGCACCTTGCTGAGTATACACGTCAATTGTTTTATACATTGCCAGGATCAAACTCATTACCCTATTTCTCTAATAAGCAGTGTGAAAGATATTTTAACCAGCTGTGCCACAAGAGCACTCTGGAACAAGCTATTAACCCTTCTTAAAAATCAAATAAATTAAAGTTCAATTTAAAATGTTAAAATTTTTAAAAGGAAAGTTTTTCAGCCGTAAATAACTATATATCCCATATTATCTATTTTAAGTCATAAATTCAAAAATAAAATTTTAAATTTTAAACTTAAAGCTGTGATGTTAGAATAAAACATTTTAAACATTACTTTTACAAAATAAATAATAACTAATTCAAAATTAAAAATCTATAAATCATTAGAAGATTGTTTTTTTTCTTTCATGCTCACACCATATTTAACATATAAATAAAGCATAATCTTGTTTTTTTCTTCAGGTTTATATCAACTGTAAGTTTTGTAGCAGTTTAAAATAAGTATAATTTGATATCCAAATGTTAATTGTTTTTTTAAATAGCTAATGATTGAGAGCATATTTTTCATAATTATAAACATTCTTCGTTGTTTTTTAAATTATTCAATCATTCTCTGAGAGAATTTCTGTGATAGCTCTTGATTATGATCAAACACTACAGAACAAATATAGGGCATTTTAAAAACATTCTTCTTAATATTATAATGATAAAACATAAATGATACAACTACAACAGAAATGTAAACATCATAATTAGGGTTAGCTACCTGGCTTAAGTATTTTTATAAGATTTGTAGTAGTAATAATTGAAATGTATTAATAAGAAAGATGCCATCGTTAATTAGGAATAAATATAAAAATAATATAGAAGTATAAGTTTTAAACTTACCAAATTCAAGCATATATAACATCACACATTAGGCCAGATCTTGGCAAACAAGAATTGTTTACAAGTTGTTTCAATCGGTGGAGTTGATGGCAGGGGAGAGGACAGGAAACGAACTGATGTGCGCATGCGCTTCTTCTCCGTTACATCGTACCGAAGAAAAAGAAGGGAAGTGCATTTGAGAGGCACGAGGAAGCGGTAAAATCTTTTCGTACCGAGTATTCACTCGCGTTTGCTTTGGTGCCTTTAAATTCTTGTGGTGCCTGTCATTTTTAAAGGCACATTAGTTATGTGCCTCTTACGCGAGAAAATAAGGGGTACATTTAGCTTGTACCTTTTATATAAGAGGTACTGTTTTTAGAGTGTAGCTTTAAAACAGAATAGTTGAATTCTAGTTGAAATTATTCTTTAAAATAAAAAAACACTTACCAAGAAAACGAGAAAAATTTATTAATAATCAGCCCAAATGATACTATTTCAGGTAATTCGGATGATTTTTTATTGTTGTTTTCTGAATTTGTAGATACAGAAATATATACTATTCTATAAAGAAGAAGAATATTCTATAACTATTACAGTTCTGTACGTTCTCATTTATTCATTGGCATGAAGAGAGCAATGTTGACTTTAATTTGTAATGAATTGAAGACAGAAGAAATGTATTTTACAGTAATACACACATTTGAACAGTATGCAATAAAGAAGTCGGAAGTCATTAGTTTCAAGTTTGTTGATAATAGAAGTTAAAAATTGAGGAATTTTTCTTCAAATGTTTGGTGTGTTCTGTTTCTGATAGATTTACCAATGTTCTGGAGAGTTTTTTCAAGTTCTCCGGCCTTTTCCTTAGGGAAATATTGCTTCTTATTTGCTGCTAAGAAAATGGCGTCTGATCCTGTCAATGATTTTGATGGAACTAAATAAATTAATGTCTGATATTTTCAGGCTCCGACTAGATGGCGTACTCGAGTGTTGCGATCGCGAATACTAAATCCGTGATGCGACGAATAATTAAGAAATCTATTCTCTTTGATTTTACGTGCTTGTTCTCACCTGACATAAAGAAACTTGTGCAAATTATAATTAAATATTAAAGTATATGTATTTTACTTTTCTAAATGAACAGAGCTATATGATAGAAAATATCACTGTTGTTATCCTCAAGATATTTGAAAACTGAATTGTTTATAGCAAACTTTTAAACAATGACTAACTTTTAACCAATCAGAAAATTCCATTTCGATTTTATCTGATACCGTTCGAACGGCTTGTTGCAGAATGTTCTAATGTCGACAGTGACCTTTCTCGTGCTTCGATCTATCTGTCTGCCAAGTTTCATAATCACTTTCTGTCGGATGGTTTATTATCTTTAATATCTATGGTCCCTTTAATATACCATGTATAAAAATAGTGCATAGGAGAGAGACATTCGACGTATTTCACTAAACAGCCAATGGGTTAAAGACGACAGTATTCTAACCGTTACTTCCCGACTTAAATATTTTAACTTGATGACACCACTGATTCTAATGTTTTACGTTAAAGAAATCGAGTTTTTTTAATTTGCTTTTATTCTAATTTTAAGAAGGTACACCAATTTCAGCCTAATAATTTTAATTTCTTCGAAATAGCATCAGCTTTAACTTATTTGTCTTTTAATTGCATCTATTATAGCCTAGCTGTTTGAATTTTAGCAAGACCGCATAAGTTTTGACCTAGTACCAGGTGTGCCATAACTCACTCTTCTCACTAAGACATAAAATTCCTTAAAATGAAAATTTTCCCACTTTGGCTAAAGTTGAAAATCACGAAAACTTTTCATTTCAATAAATTATTTATCTAATTTATCATAAGTTACAAATCACTACCATAACAACATAATGGCAGATGATCTTCCCAAGTCAAGATATGCAGAAGCATTAAACGTACGAAACGCACGTTTCATAAAAATTGACTTTTTAGTTATTCAATCCCTTCAGAACTAGCGAAACGAGAAATAAGCACTTTCCTAGGCCCGCACGCTCCGAGATAATACACTGAGAAATTAGGTATGGTCATAATCATATCATATTTATTTATATATATATATATATATATATATATATATATATATATATATATATATATATATATATATATATATATATATATATATATATATATATATATATATATATATATATATATATATATATATTATAAATAAATATATATATTATATATATATATATATATTATATATATATATATATATATTATAAATAAATATATATATTATATATATATATATATATTATATATATATATATATATATATATAAATATGATAAAATTTACCTCGTTTCTAACTCTATGAGAGCACCAAAATGTTCAGTAGTTTTACCTTGGTATTGATTTTTATAAGATATTTAGCAAAATATGGTTTAATGGTATGCGATACAATTGGGTAACTTTATCATGATACCTTCGAGGATGCCATAAAAACAATTTATTCGGTTTAAATTACTTTTCAGTTTTGTACTTTTGTAATAAGTGCTATAATTTTGAAATCCAGGATTTCTGGTAAACTGTTATCATATTAAAATTACCAAATGAATAGTTTAAATACCGTATATTTTCATTTTATTACCAGTAGTGATTCGTTTCACGAGGAATGTCATAACGATATAGTAATGGTGTTTATGCTAAAATTCTTTTCTCCGTGTACGTATTAAAAAATGCGTACCTGTACTAATACGACATTTAATACGAAATAAATCACATAGACATATTGAGATCACGACGGAGGAATCTTGGGTCTCTAGTAAAAAGCCTGTTTAATATATGATACTGAGGAACGTAAGACCTTTTTAACGTTCAAAAAATCAATTTTTCAATTTTGATTGTTTTTAATAGAAGATAATTTCCTGAATTTAAAAATATATAACATTTATATATTTGACACTTTTAAATAGTTCAAAATTGCGAAAATAAAATTTTAACAAATAGTGCCACGCCCTTTGCAGCATAGTTTCGGTTTCAAAATCACCCATTTGTTACTCCATCTAGAATAAACTCTATTTTAATTTTAGTTTTTTCTGATATTTATTTAATTTCTTAAAATTTTTTGGCAACATCAATGATGTGTAGTTAAATCTACAAGCTGTGTTGCAAATTTATTTAGAATAGTTGAGCACATTGTTGTTCATCTTGTGAAAAGTGTGATCATGGTTCGAAAAGAGTTAAATATTATTCTATCAGTTAAATTAGTTTCTAAAAAGTTTGAAAGAAAAACTTATTTTTGTTTCAAAGTAATAGAATAATTAATAAAATAAAAAACTGCATATAAACATCAATCTATTTATCAATGAAGGTTTGATAAAATGTATATTTAGCTAAACATTCAAAAGGGCTCTGTTGATATAAATTATATTTCATATTAACTCGCAAGCATTTATACAAATATAAGAGTTTTGTTGCATGGAAACTATTTTGTATGAAAAGTAACATTTTTAAAGCCCTTGAGATTAAATACATGTTACAGAAGCAAAGAAAAATAGAACTTCTCAACCTCTCGTAAGAGAAGCACGTTTCTGTAAATAAATGTATTGTTTATGACTAAAAAAGTTTGTAGGTAAATTGCATAGATTTTATTATCTACGCTTTGATATAAAATTAACTGAGCTTAGGATGTATTATCAAAAGAAAATAATAATAAATAACCCAGATGTTAACTTCAGAAAAAGAAAATTGCATTTATAACAGCACAATATATATACGATTATACGTGAGGAGAAATGTATTAGACATAAATTCATTCTTATATTAGTGAAATTTAATGCTGGTTAGTAAAGTAGAGGTCACATGCCCACACAAGGGAAAAATGCGTTATAACGTAGGCGGGTTTCTCATAAGGTAAATTTATTATTTATCGTTCAGCAAGGATTAAATGCATGAATAAATCTAAAGATGTTAAGGAATTTTTGTTAGTAAATTTTATTGGACAGTGTTTTCTTATGGTATATATAGAGAAATGATTAAATTGCAAATGCAATGAAATAGTTTTGTTTTAAAAATAGGTTTGTAAAATAAAAGAAGATATACGTCTGACTTGACTAGACCTTTAATTCATTTGTACACTCTTTCATTAACGTCCTGTATTTTATGAAGTAAATTGTGGTGTGCAATTTACTTTAACGTAACGTAACTTTAACGTTTACTTAACGTAAGGCTTGGAGCAGCATGCTCACCTTTGGATCTTACATCCCTAAACTCTATTTTCAACTCGATAGTAACTTGTAAGCATTCTTTTTACGTTTTCAGCATCTGGAGGTTATCATTCGAGGCTCATTAAACATAATAATTACCATCTCTACATAGGCATGCCCTACTCTCCTTTGCCACCTTACTTAACATCATAATACCATTTCTGAAACTAGGAAAACTTAATTATTAACTTAATTATAATTTTATTTATTAAAAGCTAATGTCTAAATGAATTGCTTTAAAATCGCTCACATTTATCTTTTATAAAACTGCTGGCACTAAAAGAGTTGATAAAAAAAATCTGTTAAATATATTAAATAGAAAATTCTTTCAATTTTCAAGAATCATCGCGCAGCAAAGAGCATGACAAAAATAATATACTGTTTATCGTTTTATTTTTTTTATTTGTTTCGAAGAGGAAAAAGGCAAGTCAAGAGTGTTCAGTATTGAGTTTATTTCAAGAAAAAGAGAAAATAATCTAGACTTGAAGATAAAATGTAATATAAAATCAGTAAAACAGGAAGAGATGAAAGAACTTATGGAAAGATAAGTACTGTGAAGGCGAAAAATATTCTGTATTAAAGAGAATATTTTTCATCTTCGAATTGCAATTCTTATTTAACTGGTTCGTGACAAACGGCAAACACTTTTCTCGCAAAGCATTGTATTAATGATAAATTTATGAAGAAAAAAAACGCATGCAGTATATTTAATTTGAAAATTCCAAGTTAACTAAATAATTGTTTATTTTTTGTACAAAAACCATGCAACAATATATGTACGTGTGTGTAAATATATATATATATATATATATATATAGCACAAAAAATAATTACAAAAAGGACAAACTCTTTCAAAATCTGATAAAAAAAACAATGGATACCCTATTAAAGTAATTAAATTACATATAAAATCATTGAATTAATTCTACGTTATTATAAATAAATTTACTAAAAACTTCTTTGTTAATTTATATAATTTTTACGATGTGCAAATCCATCTCGGGCAAATCCGTGGCTCCGTGGCTAAACATATGTGCGAAACAGGGAATTCATGTTTCTTTCTCTCTCTTTTTCTAAAATAATAAAAATTTTATAAATAAATATCAACCTCATTATTTATAAACATTTTTGAATTATCCAGTACCTTGCGCACATCCATTTTTTGGGCTGATCCTAAGTAACCAACAAATCAAACGCGCTTTAGTATTGCAGTAAGAAATCGCTATAAGACAAAGTCCCTCTATTTAAGCTTTTACCTTAATTTGCGCTTCTGTTTTCATATTTTGTTATCTGGCAATCTTATTACGAAAATATTTTAAACCATTCTTGGAATTTTTCCCGTACATGTAAGTTTATTTGAATTTGCTGCTCGTTTTATAGATTTCGTTTTATGTTCAGTTCTGTTTTTTCTTCACATTTTATGTTATTTTTACGCGATATTTATTTCTTAATGTGTTCTATTTTGTTTCAAAATTTTTTTGAGGACACTACACACTATTGTATTGATATATTTTGCTTTGGCTATATCCATTCAATATTAGAAAACACTTCGTTTTGCGGATATAATCGTATGAGCTGAAGAAGGATTATATATTTTTTTCAATTTTTTTTTTTGCTTATTTCTTTATGTTATTTTAATAAATTTCTTCTTCTCTTTTCATTATTCCGTAATTTTTTCCATGTTTTCTCTACATTTTAAACACACACACACACGCACGCACACACACACACTCATATATATATATATATATATATATATATATATATATATATATATATATATATATATATATAGGAGATGAGGAAAAATTATTAAAATAAAATAATTTTAAAAATATTTAAAAAATTAATATAAAGCCGGAAAACGAAACAATAAAAAGATATTATCTCATCATCAGCGCATAAAGGAATGTATTCTAACTTCGTATTCCTATAGCCAAAGCAAAATATATCAATATAATAGTTTGAGGACCCAAAACATTGAAGCGAAACTAGAACATATTCAGTAAAAAATATAAGAAATAAAACATATCAAGCAAAAAATAGAAAATAAAATGCAAGAAAAATACAGAATGAAATTCAAAATCTAATCTATAAGGCGAAAGTGAATTCAAATGAACCTACACGTTCCGGAATCTTTCGAAAGTGATTTAAAATATTTTCGTTATAAGTTTGTCAGATTACAAAGTATGTAAATAGAAGCGTAAATAGAGGGATCTTCTCATGACACGTTCTTATTGCATTACTAATGTGAGTTTGATTTGTTAGTTACCTTGAATCGAAACGAAAATGAATGTGTTCAAAGCAATTATATTATATAGGATAATTTAAAGTTTTTAATTAACAAAATTGATATTTCATTATACAATTTTAATGATTTTACAAAATTATTAACATTTATTAAAAAAAAAACGAAAAAACACGATTCGCCAGATTTGCACAGATTTTTAGTCACGGATTTTCCAGAATCGGATTAGCACATGGTAGAAATATCAATTTAATTAGTAAAGAAGTTTGCTGTAAATTTATTAATAATAATAACATACAATTAAGTCATTGACTTTTTATATAACTTAATTACATTAGTTGGGAATTCATTTTTTTAAAATTAAATTTTGAAAGTGTTTGTCTATTAGTTTTCTTGATAAATAAATTTTACTGATTCTTTTAATTCTATTTATTTGATTAAAAATAGAATTTAAATAAATGTTTTTGGAAACATTAGAATTTATAGCAATTAGTTTATTTATATTAAAATCAATTCTTTTATCCTATAAATCAACCAATCAGATATTTCCTTCTTTTTTAATATCTAAACCAAAAAAATTTTAATTGATATTGACAACACGATTACGAAGCAAGGTTAGCTCTTCCCGGTAAATATTAATTAACAAAATTGTATAACCTTGAAAATTAAAGTTAAATCATCAAGAAATCTGAAAACAAATTTAATATTAAAAGTAAATTTTTTTTCATAATAGTGTAAAAATAAGTTAACTAAGAGAGACTCAAAATTAGATTCTTGTAATATTCCATAAATTAAACCTTTTGTTATTTCATAAAAAATATATTTTTTATTGTAAAAAAAAAATATTAAAAAGGCAGATACAAATTAGAATTTCCAAATAATGATCCTAATTAAGGTTATTTTAATAATCATGTTAGAAAATCAAAAGAACATCTTTTAATTCAGAAAAGGGATTGCTTTTGAAGAGATCCTGAAAATTAAATGTCGCAATAGAATTAATTTTATTGTGTTTAATAATTTCTAAAATCGATTGATTATTAGTGATAATCCAAGAAAAACCTTCTTTACTTTTATTTTTAAAAATTCTATTTATGTAGTTAGAAAAAATGGTATCAGGTTCAGTTAAGTAAGTACTAGACCTACACGTGATTGTGCCAAATTTGATCGGAATTTTATGAAATTTTGGAAATTGTTTATTGCTAATTTTAATTTTTATCCTCTTATATAAAGCTGAAATTTATTTATGATAATATTAATTTTTAAATTACTATAAGCTTAAAATTTTTACCATTTTTAACACCTTATTTAAAAATTCTATATAGAAATGTTTGCGGAAGATTACATAATTATTGCTAGCTTTTGTTACAAAAGTTTTTTATAGTTGCTTAATTAAATGATCAATTTTAGAAATGTTTGTTAATTTGTTAAATTGTTATCGAAAGAGTCACCCTAATCATTTCATGTTTGAGAAGGTTTTCACACACGATTAGGAAGTCCTTTTTAACTATAGACCATCCAGTACTTTGACTTTTGGACTCAGGATGAAAAAACTTTTATCTATTTAAGAATAGAGGATTATGAAATTTTAGTAGCATATGAACAAGTGACACCATGGAATGCAATGTATTTTAACACCATTGATATTTTTACAAATCAGACTACACAAGAGACACCCATTTTAATGTACCGACAACTGCTTAATTCACATCGTGAACAGTATCGGGATTTTAACCCCATTTTCACTGATGGCTCAAAAATGGACGGTCATACAGCATCGGCAGTGGCCACGCCAAATGAAACCTTCACTGAAAAACTACATCCATCTTGTTCAGTTTTTATATACAAATCCCATGCTACCTTATTAGCTATACAATTTATCCTAACCCAAACACAGTACATTTATACAGATTCTAAAAGGTGTTTGTCAGCATATTACCCTCAAGTAAAGAATATTTCCTCAGGTAGTTAATGTTGTTTATATTCATGAAAATTTACAAAAATTGGGTCATTCAGTGATGCGGATTCCTGGTCACTGTGGCGTTCCGTGTAATGAAAAGGCTGACGAATTCGCTAAATTCACCAAAAATCTTTCTATTAGACCATTATCATAATCAGATATTAGAAATACAATTAATCATGGCAAAAAAGTTGGAATGAGGAGACCAATAACAAGTTACGCAGTCTTAAACTAAATATACAACCAATACTGAAAAAAACTTTGCTTAGAAAATACAAAGTTATAATGAAGCGTTTGAGTACTGGTACTGGCTGGATTATATCTAGATGTTATCCAGGAATAGTTTTTTTTTTTAAATGCGTCAATAAGAACACAATTCATGTGTGAATGACATTTTTACAAAATTGCTTTCGTCTTTTTCGATTCTGTTGGCTGATCAAATTTCGCTTTATTATTCCTTTATAAAATCGAATTATAATTGAAATGTTATAAAATAGAGCCTTCAATTTTTCGCTTGAATCTAAGATTTGATTTCACTTCCTTTATATTACAAGATTACTTTTGTGACTCTATAATATTACTAATTAGTTACTCTATAATATTACTAATTAGTTACTCTATAATATTACTATTAAAAATAATATTCTACAGACATAGAATGTCATAACAGGTTGAGTAACAGACAGGTTATCAACGGGTTAATTCTAAGTTGTTTTCATCTATGTTTTTCATATAAATTAAAACTACTGGTTTATAAGGCTCAGACTGACAAACATCAAGATATTTGTAAGTAGAATAATAAAATTTTTATAATAGGGCCATTGTTTGTAGTATATTTATGCATCTCTTTGGTATGGGGCTAAGAGAAAGCGAAATTTTTAAATGATACGAATAAAGAAATGACATTTTTTTCCAACTTATTCTGTACCAACAAATTTATTATAGGAGTAAAATATATCACGAGAATCGAAGAGTAAAACTATCAATAGCAAGAATCCATACAATACCATGATTGAGAATACATTTGAAACCCCTTTTGATGTAACATTTTAACTATATCATTGTCAAATAACTCAAAAAAGTATTACAGCCTCTTGAATGCCGAAACATTATCAGCCAGAAGTTCATTTTAATAGTTAGAAATTCAAAAAAAGAGAAAAAGTACACATTTGGCTGCTTTCTAAGTTTTCTCTCTTTGTCATTCTACATTCAGGCGCCTGCAAATTTATGTCAAATGAAGTTGATCCTAATCACGTACATAACGTTTTTTTTAAATTTAATAAGCGTCAGAATACCAATCGAATGAAATGCGTACATCATAACATAATCACTTTAAACCAAAAAATACAATCCTTGAAATGTCTTGAATTAAGATTTAAACTTATAATTTGACTTTAAAATTTAAAATGAAATTGCGAATCTGATGCCTAGCTTGTGAGTATTATAGTGAGTATTATAGTCTTATTATAAAAATTGAATTTTTAGTAAACTATATTACAAGCAGAATGAGACTTTAGAAATTATATCGAAATTTTAAAATTTAAAATAAATCAAATTATTATTTAAATAGTAACAAATAGTAAATAGTAAATAGTCTTTAAAATGTTCAATGTGTTGAGAACAAAGCATTCATATTATATGGTTTTGCGGCAATTATTTATATTTATATGTTTTATAAAATTATTCATAAGTAAAGTATATATATATTACAATATATAGCTTTTAATATTAAACAAGAAATGTGGAAAACATTAATCGCGTTTCAAAAATAAATAAAAAAATAATTAGTAACTTGATTCAAAAGCTATGAAAACTTCGGAACATAAGCGAGACAGAAGCTAAACATAAGTGTCTGGACATTAGCGGAGTATGTAGTCCACACTAAGTATGACTTGCTCATTACAATTTTAATTTTTTAAACGCTTATTTTTTTATAAAATACCTTTAAAAAACACATGAGGAATCAATCCATTTTTGAAAATTCTTATCAGACTGAAAACTTAATTTTTTTCAAAAAGTGTTATCTTATTTTTAAGTAATTACGTCAAAATTAGAACCACGGTGGTTCAAGGAATGATTGTAATGATAACGAATTTAGGATCAATTCAAAGTGGAGACTTGAAGCCCACCTAGGTTTAGATCGATGAGCAACAGCTGGCATGGAAATAAAGGGCGGCCTGTGTTCAATGTTGACCACATTGCCACAACCATGCCACTGGTCAAAAGATTTTAAAGCATTAATGTACCTCTATCCCACAACGGGGTTATTGCAGGAATGTCTAACATTCCTTATACTTAGATGTGTAATTAATACATTCATATTTTCTGTTTTAAATTAATAAGAATGGAATAGTAAACTTCGACGTTTATTTTTGAGACAAAATATACATTGCAGTACTTTTTCGGTTAGAGGTAGACTGAATAAAACAAGGAGTACTTAACACTTTAACTTTCTGGAGAATATTTGCCATTTCCTTTAATATTATCCTGTAAACTCTTTCCTCTTCGTTTTAACTTGATACTATTGAAGTAGACAACAAGAGGAGTTGAAATGAGGAACAGGTTTTGTGAGCCTATTTGTCCGTGAAAAAGAACCATCAATCAAATTTTTAGCTTCCCACGAGACAACTGTTCCCAGCTCCAACTTTAGAAGCCCTGTCCTAATAAGATCTATAAAGCACCAAAAGAGATAAAAAAGTCCTAGAGTTGAAAAGAAAATTTCTGAAAGCGTTCTACTTTATTCTGGTTGATTTTATTTAATAAATAACTCACTCTCTCCGTAGGATAAAACTTCGCAATTTATTTGGAAAAAAATACCCATATGAACACAATTATTTGGTTTTCTATCTTTATAATAGAGAGTTGAAAAAGTTAAGATTGTTAAATATTGTTGAAATAAAGATACAATTGTTAGACAAATCATACTATTTTGTTCCATTGTTTTTTCTTTGCAAATAAATAGTTGAGTGGTTTAATCTGTAAAATATATAAATGATTTAAATAACTGAAAAGAAATAAACATATTAAAAAAAAATCAGAACTTAAATAGGTAATAAACTTTAACAACCTTAGGAAAAGGAAACGAGCAAAATAAATAATTACACACATTATTTCACAATAGTTTATAAACTGCATACATATTTACAAGAATGCCTAAAAGAGAATAGATAAGCGACGTAAATTGTTTTTCAGCAAAATTCTCTTCTTTCCCAATATCACATAAAAAGATGTTGATTTTAAGCCATTTCTAGACAATCTTTTGTATTGGCCAGGAAAATGCCTATTATAGGATCATCTATTAATAATGACTAACCAAGAAATTGTAGCGTTGCTATCCACTTCAAATCAATGAAACTTATAATACTTACGAGATATATTTTTTACTGTTTTGGTTATAGTGGTACACAGTATACATTTGTTGAAGTTTTCTTTAATATACTTTTTATATTCAATTTATTTTATAAATTGCTAATTTAAATGGAGTCATAAACAGTAAAATCAAGAAGTGTTGCAGTTGAACACTTCGTCTGCAGCAACATAAATAAAAATTTTCGTTTACCGAGTAAAATAATTAAACAACAAACAAATATATTATGCCTTATTAAACGATTATATAATACTTTTTAAATAATTATATTTAATTGTGTAATAAATTTTATTGGAACTAGGGTAAGTTAAGGTATGTAATTTAAAATAATTATTACGAAATAAATATATAACCTTCAAAATTAAGAACTAACTTTTCGCATTTTTCATAAATATAAAGAGGCGCAAAAAGTATCTGTCGTAGTGACCAAAAAGTAAATAAGGTCTTTAAAAAATATTGCGAATAGATTTGAAATGGTAACTAGCAAAAGGATTAGAATTGACATTTTTCGTAGCCGATTTGGAAAATAAATTTGTGAAAACGGTGTAAAGAGTGTATGATATTTTTATAGATATTTTAATAAAAATTTCAAATTTTGAAATTTTCCAACTCTGAATAATAAAATTCGTCCACGTGATCACCACTACGTTTTTCATCGAGATCTCTTGAGTGCATTTTTACAGAATAATCATTTTGCTGCTGTTAGTTGAAATAAAAAGCTGTTTAGCTAATACCATAGATTTATGAATATGTTTTGAAATCTAAAAATAAATCATTAATCTTTTTACAACTATATTTGTGTGTGTGGGTAAATATTTATTCTTCAGAAAACTATTAAATGCAAGAAAAACAACCTCTATTCTTAACTTATATGTCTAGATGTATTAGCTATTTATTTCACATCGACAAATATATTCACAATATGTAGCAATTTTATCAGATAGTTCAAAATCCTCTGCCCATTTTGGGAGTGAGGTTATAATACCTAATCTCTCCTAAATTTGCATCATCCCTACTAGTTGTTCTGTTTTCTGTGCGGAAACAATCACCATTCTTCTTGCTTTAAGATTTATTTCTTCATATTCGGGGCAAGCATTTATTCAGAAAGTTTGAGCGTTTTGCGACAGCTTGAAAGTACGAGTAACAATACTAGTCCAATTTTATCAATTATCCGAGGTCTACTGACAATTCTTCACAAGAATAACTTAAACATTTTAGTTTGTTTGATAGCAAGTCATGGCGGTGTCTCAGGAAACGACCTTGAGGATACTGCAGCAAAAACTGCCACTGATTCTTTATTACTGCCACTAGCGATTCCAAATACGGAAAATTACATTCGAATTATATCTTTGCGGAAACAGCATTGTGAAATTTAAAGTGAAAGCAAATGACACATTATTAAGTTTGCGGTAAGACATTTACCTGTTTTTCGTTTGCATATAACAGATGTCAACCTCACCCATTTACGTACGTATAGGTCAAACCAGACTGACTCATCTCCTTTTGCTGTTTGGGGACCCTTAACTAAAATGCAACAATATTAACACTTTACTCACTATTCAACATATTTCAATACATTGTCCGTGTTTTAACCAATTTGTCTTACCTTTTATTTGGTATTTTTATTTTGTATATACAATATTTGATGAAACTTATGCCATCTTAACATATTTGCACTTCCATACATAATGATAATAACATATAAGCATTAATTATATTTTAAATTGTATGTAATTTGTTTTATAATTACCATTTTACCTATTTTTTGCTTCCTTACTTTTTCACCTATGCTCTATTTTACTTGTGATCGCCCTTTGATCTAATTTTACCTATGTACTTTATGATCGTAAGTTGGACGTATGTACAACTGTGACTGGCTTTGGCACAGCTTGTTCTTTTTTGAACCATTAAAAGCCTACATTCTATTTAATTCAAGAATCAAAGACAAAAATATATACTCATGAAAAGTAAACCATAATTTATATTTCATAGATTAAGAATATAATGCAAAATCCTTAAATTACTATAATATTTTACTATGTAAATTTGTAAAAATTCAAAGTGATTTATATAATTTCAGACTTGCTTTTATTTTATTTTATGATGTAGTTAAAACCAAATAATTGAATAATGTGTAGGCAAAGCAGTGTTTGAATCCACAAAATTCTTATTTTGCTAAAATTAGAGAAAAAAGAGAAATTCTTGTTCAATTGTTTTAAAAATGACAAAGTCTTGGAGCTGAAATATCATAAACTGTGGAATAGTTTTCCCCCATTGTACCAAATACTCTGCGCTGTGTAAAGACAAAAGGAGGCTTGATTATTATGATTAACTGTTTGATTGAATCCTGTTGGAAGGATGTTAACCGAAATCCGCCAATTGAAACATTTCCTTTTGTAGTGTGTTGCGGGAATGGAGTTAATTAGCTAATTTCAACTGGGATGATTTGGATTGTTCGAATGGAGATAAAATAGTTTCAAACTCTAATCAAAGATGAATCCTAATATCAGACAGAACATTACGGTGCAATATTTCAACACCCGGGAACAATTAAGTAGCTTAAACTCTTGAGAAATCTGGGAAATATATTTTAAATACTTTAGCTGAAGTTACTGACTGCTACTATTTGATACTGAATGTCGGAATTTTTTCGTATGGTTTAAGGTATTCGACTGGGTAAAAATCGATTATTTCAAAGAAACATTCGTTTTTGTTATTCTCCTTATTTAAACTTTGGTTCATTAGCTTTAAAAAAAACTATTTAAAATTTTACATTTGAAGTTACACTTCCGAAATTACACTAGTGTAAGAAATTAAGATAATTTTTTCTGACTTGATCGATTATATCTAGAACTACTAGACCAATTTTAATAAAATTTGAAATGTACATACATTGATGCAATACAAAATAAATAACCAAACAACATCTGTTATACACACGCATGAAAGTGCGTAACTCTCGTTGGAGTCGGAAAGTATGAAAATGCCACAGGGCAATTGCCACAGGAAGTGATAAACTGCCTTATTTAAAGTATGAAATCACGCTGCAAGGGCTGTGTATCTGTAAGAAGGGACCACACCCCCTATTAACCCATTTTTTTATATATTCTGCAACATCTCTTTCATACCTTCCAACTCCAACGAGTGTTACGTACGATCATTCGTGTGTATCACAATTGTTGAATGGTTATTTATTTTGTATTGTATCAATGTATGTATACATATCAAATTTCATTAAAATTAGTCCAAGTCCAAACCAAGTCTGCAAATTCTCTTAATTTCTTACAACAGTGTAGTTAGTTACACTTCTGAAGTTACAAAACCGAAACTGGAAGTAAACTCACGAAAACAAAAATAAAATGTTCTATTTATCTTCCTTTTTTCAATTCTTTTTTCCCCCTTTTTATTGCTTTAATCATACGAAAAAAATTTTGTGTGAAATATTATATTGTTTAATTTTGTGACAAAATTCATTTTCAGAAATTAGTTTTTGAATAATTGATTTTTTGGTGTCAGAAATTCCAAACATTCCATATGAATTTTCTGCAGAATGTTGATTTAGATAATTTTTTCTTTACTCTAACGAGCATTACAAAAATTAAATAGAATATAAAAATAATAATAAATTGAATATAATTCTATGAAATTTTGAATCTAGATTTTGTATAATGTTAGCAATGTTTTTAAGTAAAAAGCTAAGATCCGAATGGAATTTTTTGTTTTTATCAAGCTTTAAGTAAGAACATTTAGAGTTTTTCCGTATTAAACAATATGTTTAGTACTATTTAAGTTTTTTTTAAATTTCAAAAAACAGGTAAACAGGTAAAAAAACACACTTCTTATCCAAAGAAAAAAAACATTTTGAAATTTATGCATTATAATTAGTTGTTAGTGTGACATAAAAAGTTTTATAATTATCGTTCAACAACTGACCCAATTTTGGGTTAACGACAACTAAAAAAGTGTGTATCTGTAAAAAATATTTGTCTGTCCCAAACTTGCCCTTATTTTGAAAACTGTTTTATAAACTTTTAAACTTTACAGTAAATTTAAAATTTCAGGACGCCTACATGCCAAAAAAAAAGAATTTATTTATTTATTATTTTTATTTTTTTGAAATTGTATTAAAGTTGTTAGATATCTTAATGTAGTGACACTATTACCTTAATCTTAAACAACATAAATTTTAGTTACTTACATTTTACAAATCAGCATTTCATTTTTATTTACCACTGCTACAGGGTTGAGAAGTTTCCACTACAGAGAAAAGTACCATATAAAAATACTATGAAAAAAAATCACCCCGCAATAAATGACTTCGTTAACTCAAGTAGAATAATGAAAAAAAAAACTATTTTCAAGAAGAAATTATCAGTTATTTAAAAAATCAAATTAAAAATGCATTTTTGTTAAGAAGTTTCAATAATAGAAATAACATCCAAGCTATTTGATAGATTATTTTTCAAAAAATAAATATTAAATGGCAACTTCTTAAACATCAACTATTAAATGAAAATTAAAGTTAGTGAATTTCGTAAGAGATCTAAATAGCTGCAGTTATTGAATATTTCACTCTGGTAACTAATTATATATTTGCTTAAAAATCTACACAAATATCGAAACCAGCTATAGTTAATGCTTCTGAATCAATTAATTGCTTACTAAATTAACAAATTACAAACTTCATAATTATAACTACTGCAAGTCACACATTGAATTCGCAAATACAAACAGCGTACTGATTTTCATAATCAATATGCTGTACTAATTATAAAAACACTTAGAATATGAAAGCTCAAATTTCTTCTTATATAAACATAAATATATTGGTTTCAAAACTATGTATAAAACTAAAGAAAATAATAAAAATATAATTATTTAAATTTTTTATGAAAAACGTTAATGGGTATTATAAGTTTAAGTTTTTAAATTTATATGCATTCTTATATGCATTCTTATGACATTGCTAAGCAATTTAAACGATTATAATGATGTGTTTTCGATTCTTTCATTTGAACTAGTTAAAATAGGTAAAAAAATAAAATCAGTATTTCAATATTTTTACTATATTTATTTTATATACATTTGCTTGACATTTTTTTCGAAATTAATCTTGCAACATTTAGTAATCGATAACTTTTGATTTTTGAAGATCTGTCGCCAAGAAAAATACCATGTTATACCAATATATTAAGAAAAGCCACAGTTTAAGTGTCTTACACTCGAAGCAAAATGATGATTTTAAACTATATATATCATCGTGGCAAGAAGAATTATCTGGGACTTAAAACGGGTGGATATTTCAAAAGTCATCAAACTTTTTTTAAAACTCGCCAATTCGGCGACATCTTTCAATGTAGCTGAAAATTATCAAATTTACTGCTTTGTTTTCGGTTTGACAAATTTAAATGCCTAGATAATGCGACGATGAAGTAAATATTTAAATATCAATAAATTAGACCACACAAGCTTTTAATTTTCATAAAAATGTGGCTTTTCTCAATATTGACATTTTTTGCCATTTTCTGAATAAGCATAGATGGCGCTGGCTTCAGATAGGTTAAACTTTTGATATAGTAGTCAAATATAACTGTTGCAAACTCACAGAAGTTATGAAAATAGCTTATTACTCGTAAAAAAGCATTACTATTTGTTATAGAAATGAACCTTTCGTTATTATGGCAATTGAAACCCAGTTCATCGTCATCATCTCCTTAAATATCTGATTGTTCTTTTGTGTTGCTGTGAAGTTTAGAAATTTCGTTGAGCTTGTAGCTAAAACATGATTCATTGCGAAAACAATAAACTTATTTAACATATCATTCATGGGCTGCAATAGTGGCCCAACTCATAAACCACACGTTTTGGACTAAAAACAGGTGTAAATATGAAAATACGCATTCTTTCAGATGCAATAGTAGCACAACTCATAATTCAACTTGAAGGCAACCTTCGTTTACGCAAACCGAAGCATTTGTTCTGCATTTTCCTTAGGAATCATAACTTTAAACCCACTTCACAAAACTTGATTTTTTGAGTTGTGCCGTTATGGCAGCCCCTGAGTGATATGCTGATATAACTAATGACTTTAAAAGTGACAGTACTCATTCGTTAAAAAATGGTAATTATCTCAAACATTGGAAATAGAAACGCTTTGATTTTAGGAGTTTATGAAAACGCGTTTTTGTTCAGAGCTTTTTAGAAATAAACAATAAACTATTTTAACAACTAGAAGACATAAAATGTCCTTAACTTATCCCAAAATAACCTGTTAGAACTGACGTTCTCCCGATTTTTAACAATTACAATACGACTGTTAAAATTCTTTCAAAATGATATTTAATAAAGAGTAGTAAGTAAAGAAAGAATACAATATTTAAACAATAAATTTTAATGTATGATGTACCACTATATCGAAATTTAAAATTTATGTATACTTGCTTACTATCATACATATAAAATATATATAATTTATGTTTAAATGTATCATTCTTATAATATCTCTATTCAAGTGAAAACTAAATTTCTAAGTTACTTATCATTTCAAATGTTTCTGCTCATTTAAAGTAACCAGACGTCCTCAAATGTTGAGATCATTCCTCGAATTTCAGTCCGTGTCTTCAAAAATATTCAAACTCATTAGGAACCGAAAATGTTATCAGTTTCTTATATATGTCTTCAAATTTCCACTAATTGGGCGAAAGCATCTCATTGTTTTTTATATGAAATGCTCATATGAATGTATGAAATGTTACTCATTCATATGAATTGATCATGTTTCATTAAACAATATAATTTTACCGGATCGAAAAGTACAATGCTAAAACTAATTTATGGAAACTTAATACTTGCCTGAAAATAATTTCAGCAAAATATAAAAATAACTAAACTTATAATCAAGAACTTCTTCATTTTACTAGTGTTAAACAAATGCAGAATATTACGATACAACAAAACTGCTTAGTACTGATGTAAAGTTTGATGAAGGCGGTTTTGCATTGGATCTTAATTACCTATTTTTTATTTTTTAAAAACCTTTGTTTCACATATAAATTAATATTTTTCATTAATATATATAGGTCCTCGAAACGAATTTTTTTTTTTTGAGATGCTCCGCTGATTTGTTCCCAAATCAGATTTAGAAATGTAATCCCCGTATGCATATTACAATTAATTCACGATACATTTTAATTTTGCACTATTTTTGACGTTTAAAATAATTCTGTTTTATTTTGAGCAAATTTTTATTTGCAACTTTTTGGCAAGAAGAGGCGAAATATAACAATGCCAAAAAAAATCTGCTAAATATTTTCAATATTAAATATCTAAATATTTCACCAAATACTTAACTCCAGCGATGTGATTATAATCATTTAATCTCTTTGCTTATATAAAATAATTCTCATATATTTACTTAAACTTTATAAAATATTTTTCAAGTATATGAATGCTCCTGAACTATAATTTACTTTTTTAATTTATATTCTAAATCTTACGAAAACTGTCTTAACCTGACCTAAATGTATTTATTTTTTTGGTAGCCACTATTTATTAACTAGAGCTTTGGTAATCCATGTTTGCTATTACTTTAAGTATTCAGCTGTCCCCAGGGAAATGCTGTACAAATATTCCAGTCAGCTCATCCGGGAAATAATTTTAATATATTCTATTTGAGAACTCTATATTAGTATTGATCATATTAGTCTTTGCCAATTTAGATTCCATTGTATCTTTTATAGTAAAAGAGTACTTTTCAAAATAACTGCAATGCAATCTTAACTCCAGACATTTATGTTATATGCATTAAATATTCCCTACTAATGCAATATGTTTTTTTTTTTTTTATAAAATACCAGAGATTAAAGTTACATCTACATCTTTTGTGAACTGTCCATATATTGTTAAAAAAATTGCTGGGATAACCCAAAGAAACTAAAAAAAATTTTTTATATTTAATGTTAAAACACTATAAATTTACTATTAGGTTTAATACTGAGAGCAATTAAACCTTGGCTACAATGGAAATAAAAAATCCCTCGAACTTTAAAACATACATGTGAAAGATACCAAGAATTTATCTTTAGCAAATCACAGCATTCCATTTATCTAATGTTCATAATTTTTACTTTTCATGATGCTACATATATTCATGGTTTTAATCTTATAGGGAACTTAATCTTATATTGAAATCGTTTTCGTATAATATTCGGAATACATTTCATTGCACTGATAAAAAGGAGTATTTTATTATATTACCATCGTTGAACAGCCGACCAGATTTTTGGTGTACGACTACTAATGTTGAACTCTGTAGTCTTATAACTTTGAGCACAAACTAGAAGACATGGGAATTCTTGTATCAAGTGTTGGGAGAAATTTTGCCTTCTGGGTGAACTATTTGATGAAACTAACCAGCATTTGCGTTACACAGAGAGGAAAACCACAAAAACTACTCACGGTTAGCTTGACGGAACGGGGGCACTAATCCATGATCCATATACCACTGAGAACATTTTGACTCAGCACTGTGGTTAGTGCGAGTCGGGTGTGGAATTCGTATCGACAAGCCATCGCAGGAATGCGAACCCTGTTCATCTCATTGGAAGATAAATGCTCTACCCCCTGAGCCACCGCGAATCCCTTTATATTTATTGAAGTTAAACTCACCTGATTTCTCTACAAATAGTATCAGTTAAACTAATATTTAAAATTTACCATTAATTTCACATGACTTGATAGATAAATTTATTCCATTAGTTTTTGTTAGTTTTTTTTTTTCTCTTGAAGTTTCTAGAATTAAGTTATTTAAGTTTATAGAAACATGAAGATAATTATCATTCAGTCATTCGATAGTTGTGATTTACTATCCCAATATGTGAATTACTTTCACATCCAACCATGGACTATTTCATCGTATCATCTTGATAGTTAATTTGTGTCTTACCGTATGTCCCAGCTAGTATTTTACAGTTAGACAAGTTACACAGTGTTTACAGTTACTATTACAACAGATCTTTACTTCCCATCGTCATCAGTATGCACAATATATAACAGTTTACACAGATAGATTTAAGTCCCCTGGACACGTTAGTTGTTTTTGATATGGCTGATCTTACCTACAGTTATGACATTATTCCAATTCGTTCTGGTTTTTTTTTACCGCGGAGGCACTTGCTATAATTTTAACTTTACGACTGATTTCGTCCCATTCTTAAGGAAAATTTTGTACTTACTCAGACAGATTGAGTGTTTTACGACAGTTAGGACATGTGCTCACCCAATTTTAAATTTTATTCAACACATATTGTCTTCTCTATGCAAGAAGGGTTTTAAAATTTTATTTCGCTGGATTCCCAGTTATGTAGATTTTAAAGGAAATGACAAAGCTAACTCTGCTGCACGAGCTGCTTCTAATCCAATAAACTTATCTGTCCCATTTCCTGACCTCAAAAACTACATGCACAAGTTTGTTCGTTGATTATGACAGTAACACTGGGATCTGCAAAGCGAAAACAAATTGCATTCCCTTAGACCTACCTTGGATCCTTCACCTGCGCAACACGTGTGCAGGGATGATGTCAAGATCATTCGCCCGCGAGTAGAACATACCCGACTTACTCGCTTTAATTTTCTGTTTAGGGAACTGCCTCCCACATACGACAATTGCAACGTTTTACTCACGAGTCATCACATTTTAGTAGTTTGTCCATATTTTAACCGGCTTCGCCTCACCTTCGGTAACACATTTTTATGCGTAAGAGACTTGTTTGATGATACCCGTCTTCTTGGCATCTTTGCGTTTTTATTAGTATTTTAAACGGTATATAACTGATTTATTGTGCTTACCATTTTTTTTTTCAAGTTTTTTCCACATATGAATGCATTTACATTGTTTAAGAGTTTTCACCATTTTAACTTGATTTTTATAACTCTACTCTACGCATCATTTCAATCTATTTTTAAAACCATGTGTTTGGCGCAGCAAGTCCTCTCCTGGACCTTGTGCTGTAAAACCCTACATTCAATTCAATGCAATTCAACACAAGTGATATCCTAACATAGGAAACCAAAGAAAACAATTCCTGAAAACATGCATTAAGAGTAATTTTTGAGCTGCAAGCTAGTAAATTACTCATATTATAAAATATTTATGAAACCCTTTGGAAAACTCCTTCATTAGCATGAAGCAGGAGAACCGGTGACCGAAGAGAGTATTACAGTATGTAGTAAAGATCCACCGTGTCTTCGAACAGATCACCAAAGTCAGGTACACCAAATTCAGTGTGGATCGGATCTGTTTTACATATTTGTATAAGGAACATATGCATACGTTTAAGAGTTCTGTTTTATTTATATAGATTTTTTACTATTTGTTAAACTTTAAATCTGTAAACAATTACTTTACTAACACTTTGTACGCACACAAATACGCATCGTAAAACAAGACAACTTTTTAATACTCTGCATCAAAATTTGGATCTTTTAGCTAGATTAAGTGTTATTATCATGGAAACTGAGCAAATACAGAAAAAAAAAATTCACAAATGAAAAACACTTATAAATTTTTCATCCAAAAAAAAAATATATATTTTAATTTACATCAAAATTCTTTATTGAATATAACCACGTAGTTATTTAAAGCAGATTTTATATTATATCAGCGTATTTTCAAACAGAAAAGGGAAAAGTGGAAATTCATCAAAATTGAAATTGGCCATTTAGAGAAAATTGCCTCAAATTTATTTTTACTAAATTTGCAATAAATTATGTGAACTTTTTTATTCGGATGACGTAGTTCTTATATTCATATATTTATATTCAAAGAATTACTAGTTAAATTTAGCACCAATGGCTCATTTTTTACCTATTTAAACAATTCAAAATTAAAAGAAATTGGATTTTTTTTAAGGATTCTTTATTGGAATTTACCACTCAAAGTCATATATATTATCATCAATATAACTATATCTGTATAGTCTAATTGTGTAAAAGCTTATGAACAATTAGAAATTAGTTGTTTCTCTTAAAAAAAGAAAAGTAAGTTCATCTAAATTAAATTGTTTTTATGCTTGGCATTATGTTTCTATTTATATGTATTGCTGAATTTCTAAACTATAATTTTAATTTAAGTTCTAAAATATTTTAACAAAACTTAAATAACGTATATATCCCAAATATTAATTCAGGAAATAATAAAGTTTATTTGAAGTCTATAAATTGCCTACAGTCATAAAGCTACAATTTAATTTAATTCCAAGCATCTAGTTTTCCAGAAAAATCATTCATTCCCTTTTGTATATAGTTAAAAGGAAGTAGTAGAGGCTCTAAAAGAGAATATAAATTAGGATTTTATTAAGTGTGTTTATTTAAGTAATGTGAAATAGAGTCAATACAAATATAATCCTATATAGCGTATTATAGAGTAATAGTTTGTTAAAAATCATTGGTATACTATGTGTTCTGCTTTATATATTTTCATATTTAAGTTAAATATTCACTGTATTCGTATGCTGAGTATGTTAAACTTTAAGTATAGTTAATTTCTAATTTGATTTGTTTCCTTTTTTAAAACAATTTTCTACTGTCTTTAAAGCAGCTTTATTTTATGTTACTATAACTGTACTATAATTTTGAAGGTTTTAATACTAAACATAGTTAATTTAATTTAATCTCATACATAGCATACAATATATTTAAAATATGTAAATACATAATGTTAACTACCGAAATAAGTTAAAATTGGACTTTAGTTTCAAAACATTACAATTACGGTAACCAAGTCACAATTCTACATTGGTGGAAAAGTATGGTCAAAACTACCAGAATATGGTGAAATGTACCGTGTTTCTGGTTGTAAAGGAAAAAAAAAAAGCTCGGTAATTTTTACCAAAACACCGTGGTAATCATTTCGGAAAAATTAATAATAAAATGTTGTTTTTATAATGTGTGATAAAATTCTGTAGATGATAACTTAAAGGATAGCATTAAAATCATTAATTCGATTAGAATACTCTTCTTTTTTTTGCATTTTCTACTTAATCTAGGGTAATTACCAAAGAGTAAGGTACTTTTACCAGAATTTTTTTCTCTGTAATTTCCGTGAATGTATTTACGACATTTGAATTAATGAGTCCCAAAAGTTCCTGCATACAAAGCCTTATTTTGTTATCTTTCTTAAATTTCCTACTTTATAATCAATCTAAACACTTCAACTGAAATAATATCTATCATTCCTTCATATATTTCTAAATTAGAATTTGCTTTAAAATTTTTAAATTTTTTAATATAGGTTACAGCTTTAATGTAATGACTATACGCAAACTTTAAAATGTTTTTGTAAGTGGGTTTCCAATAAATATTGTCTACCCTTAATATCTTAATCTCTTAGTGTACTAATTTTGTGTTAACATTTTTCAAAAAAATGTTCAAAAAAGGCATAGAATATGTGTTTATAGTTCACGTTCACAATAATTTATATATATATATATATATATATATATATATATATATATATATATATATATATAGTGTGTGTGTATGACTTATGGATACATACAATTCTTCACAAAATTAGTGTCTTTGCTTGTTTTTGGTACAAAAAGTTTAAGATAGTTCTATTATCAGACATTGTTCTATTTTGGAGTCTGTTGATGACACTCACTGTTACACAACTATGGATTATTTAATCTTCTTTTAAACTTAATTACCCCGAATGATAGAACTGTCACTTCCGCACATCACATGTCAAGCCTCTCAGCGTTACTCTTGAAAGTATATTGCTTTCAATTTGCATTTTCGTATAATAAGCTGTCATCATCTTATTTTAAATGCATTTGACGTATCGAACGTAAAACTAGTATTATGCGTTTGATAAATCACTGAAATTTAAGAAATATTTCGACGAATTCTTAAAAGAATTTTCAATTCTCAAAAAAAAAAAAAAAAAAAAAAAAAAAAACTTAACAGTTAATGTGGTATATAATGACGAGAGATTCTATTATTGTTAAACTAATCTACATTTTCCTAATTAGCTATCCTTATTTTACTTTAAATGTATTTAAAGTTTTCAACTCAATGGAGTGACAAATGAAATAATTATTTTCTATATATTTATAATCCACAAATTCTTTTATTGTGAGCATAACTAGTGTTTACTTTTTTTATTTAGATACATTATAGCGGATATAAAAGAACGTAAATGTCACAAAAAAACATTGATAGTGCGACAAGTTTTAACCAAACTTATGAAAACATAAGTATAATAGAAGTTGTTAATTTAATTGCGATTTCTCTAACTTATGAATTTTAGTTTAACAGACATTTAGTTTTTGCATGAGTTTCTATTATAAACTCATAAAAATCTTGTTTAATATTTTAAAGATAAGGAAAACTTAATACAAATAAAGCTTTCAATATCAATTTGCGTTATTCATGAAACAATCTTTCTCGGATCTTGCTCCAATTACCTAAATTATTCAAGTAAATGAAATACAAAAACCTGTTTGGTATTATTTATAATTATTATGCGTACTTGTAGCAGAATTTTTTGTGCACAAATAATTATATATATATATATATATATATATATATATATATATATATATATATATATATATATATATATATATATATATATATATATATATATATATATATATATATATATATATATATATATATATATATATATATATATATATATATATATATTTATATATATATATATTATATATATATATTTATATTTATATATATTATAATTATTTATTTTTGAGAGTGTAAAATTTTTTTAACTTAAGGCACTCGAAACTTTTACGCAATTAAATTTAGAAAATTGTTGATGGGAAAAAAATTTAATTTTATTAGTAGAGTGGTCGCCAAAAATCAAATGTAACAAAACGCCTAAATTTGCCACAGCTATTCTTTTTTTACTTCATTTTTTTTCGCTTTATAGTGTTTTTAAATAAAAAACTGACCAGCTTCCTCCAAAAATTAAGAAAATAGGTACTAAAGTTTCTGAACAAATCTTAAGATAATAAGAAAGATCTAAAAAATAGGCTTATACTCAATTTCGAGTTAATAGGGCAAACATATTTTGAGAATATATATATATATATATATATATATATATATATATATATATATATATATATATATATATATATATATATATATATATATGTGTGTGTGTGTGTGTGTCACATTCTTTATATCGAATATTTTAAACCAAATAATTTCTGAAATCAAAACCTTGTTTAAGTCCAAAAGTCATGCATTTTGATATTATTCTGCCTAGTATATTCAATTGATAAGATGTTCTTTTCTCAGAAATGACCTAGACTTGAATGATTGCCAAAATACCTCATTTACTCTATGTGTGGGAGTCCTATTAGGCTGAGTCACCCGTCTCGTCTGAAAATTGAGATTGTGTTACATATATGTATGTTTCAACATTAAGAATATTATGATTGTCACTGGCAAATGCAGCAAACGTTGCTTCTTGTTCTTTTGTTGAGATTTATTTTGGTCATTTAATCTATGCATTAGATGTCAGTATTGTATTCATTTCATTTAATTGGAATGTATGTGTTTTCTGACCTATACATTAACTAAATAAACACTAAAATTGTACTCTTAATGGAGACATAAATTTCCCCTTAAAAGGCAATTCACTGGACTTAATATGTATATCAAATATGAACATATATACGAAAAATCTGAATTCAATTTCAAAATCATATCCATTAAGCTAATTAAAAGAAATTTAATAGTAATTTATTGTATAATCCTGCGTGATATTTTTATTCTTCTGAAAATTAGTTTTTCAACTAGGGTCATACACAATAGCTAGGATCATACAACGATATTGTAGTTTGCCACGTAAATGCCCCATATCTTCGTTTATACATAAACAAGTATTGAATTATTTGCTTTAAAACCTTTAAGGAAGTAGACTGTTCCTTTTTTTGCAACTTGTTTAATTGAACTTCACATTCAATCAATTCAGAAGAACTCAAAGTAAGGAAGATTTAGGCTACTTGTAAGTAATGGAGCTGTGTTCAATGTTTGACTAAATAATTTGAACTGTCACGTAATTAAGCCACTGGTGTTTATTTAAAGCTTGTTGCTCAAATTAAATTTGAGAAAACTTTAATAGTTTCTGCAAAAAAATAAAAAAAATTGATTATAGCGAGACCTTTTTGCCATTGAACCTTTACGGTATAATAAAGATGTAGAAAAATACTACTTTTCCTAATTTCTATTAATGAAGGAAAGTCCTACTACTGATTTTTGTTTTTATAAATTTTACTACTAACTTTTACCTGCTACAGATTTTGTTATAGTTTACAAGTACTCCACTGTATTTTATGAAGCTTAATAAATTAAACAAGAGCTTTGTTTATATAGATGTTTAAAGTGAGCAGTTATTAGATGTAATTTTATTATTTTTTTACCTATTTACAAGCAGTAACAATAATAAATTACGCTTATTACGTGTTTATGGTGGTTAACATTACATCTGAGAAGTAAGTATTTTCTTTCCCAATGTACAAAAAACTTTACGTAACGCGGTGAATCAAACAACTATATACCATTTCTCAGATTCCCTTTTACTAATACACTTTAATAAAACTGTTAGAGCTAGTTAAATTTGGTTTGACTTTATATTTTGCAAAATGATGTTGAATGCAAAAGGTAAAAAGCCATTGACATACCGAACGCAAATCTTACAAGATTTTTTTCTGCGTAGATTCAGTAAATTTTTTATAATAATAGCATTTGAGTGATCCCAAAGGAATTAAACATCTTCACTTTTTACGAGAAGATACAGCAAATTTATTATAATAATATTCTTTAAATGATCCATTTGAAATCAAAAATCTTTTCTACAGCATAAATTACCTCTAGATAGCTTAGAAAGTTATTATATAGAAGAGTTTGTACACTACTAATCATGCATGATCCATTACAGGTTTAATTACCCTTTTAATAATTTTTTAACAGTCAAACTTATACCTAATATCAAACTGTATTCTTAATTATCAGAGCGAAATTAGCTTATTTAAGGAAAATTTATCCTGGTAAATGCAATGTGTAAAATGCTTACACGTTTACGGCTCTGTTCTTAGCTATATCATCATTACTTACACAGAGAAAACTGTAACATCCAACGTTAAGAAATTAAAATAACTTAGTATTATTTTCATCCTAAGATGACTCTGTTATAAATATATATATATATATATATATATATATATATATATATATATATATATATATATATATATATATATATATATAACAGAGTTATATATAAAATAATTAACTACTAAAATAGTTAACTACTCCAAAAAGTATTTTGTTGCATCATTAATTGTTGGCATATGGTATAAATTTTCGACAACGAAAAATAAATAAAATAATGCGTACTTAATACGAGTCAGCTTATTAGGTAGCATATTACTTTCAGGGCTGCACAATCAAAAAAGTAATAAATGTTGAATTATTAGTAACTTAACTGATGGATATATTATAGAATGATTTTTCTGTTTACTAAAAGTATAAAAAAATGCTAACTATCTGGAGGGCCATCTGATTTTTTTACTTTTAATTGCTTTCATTTCAGACAACAGCTGTCAAAGCTATATTTTCATTTGCAAGTGAAAGACAAAAAGAGAAGAAAAAACTTTAAGTTCCGAGCAATTTGATATGCTGTCTTCTTGGCAAGAACAATTTAAGTTTTCAATTATGTATTCGTTGCAAAAAAGGGGGAAAGAAGCATATTAAAGTTTCCTTTTTCACGTTTAATTTACTCGATTTTACATAAAAATAAGAAACCATTGATGAAAGCACTCATTTCTTTTATTTTCTGCTAAAGAAAAATTGTTGAAGCATATAAAAAAAAGAAATTGCGTTATTATTTCCAGAAGTTAAAAATGAAATAATTTTTTAAAATGTAGAACGCTTTTAACAAATACAAAGAAATATTAAATGAATTTCCGCATGTTAAATTCATATTTGAGATAATTTTTTTACAAAAATTATATTTTTGAAGTATTTGATTCACAAGATAATACAATAATACAAAAAGAGCCTTTGAGACGAATCACTGGTTTTCTATAATGTGACCAACTTTTATGTACGAACTATGATTATAATCATCGTTTTTAATTACGATAATTTACATATCTATGCATGAAAAATTCACCAGTTACCTATCTATTTAAAAACAGGACAACAGGTGCATTAGTTCGAATTGAGTTTTCTTGTATTTTCTGAATGTAATTCAGCAATCTTTGACTTTTTTCAACAGTGCTTGATTTTCGGGTAATGAAAAAAAGAACACGAGTGAAATAAAATATTTTTATTTAAAGTTTTGTGAAAATTTTGGAATAACAACAATTTTTCATAGGACATTTCTTTTTCCTTCTTCATTAACTTACTAATATTTTTTGAAGCTTTTCTAATTTTTCATCTACCTGAATGTATCTATTTAAGCTTTCGTGCATCCCATTAAAAACGCTGTTTAAACTTCTGGCTAAATATTATTTATTTCTTTTAAAAAAGGGAAGAATTTTTCTAATATCTTTCTTAAAAAAAAAACGATTTACTTAGGAGTTGAAGAATATTTCAAATTTATTTTTTATTAAAATAAAAATTATTTCTGAAAGGTATTTGTGTAAAGAAGAGTGTTTTTGAAAAGAAAATGTCGTCTAAAATATTTCATAGATCATTGAAATATAAGCAAGAAAGGAGTATTTAATTATCTATAGTTAAAATATTGAAAAAATCCATTGTAAAAGTTTATGAAAAAAGCACGGGTTATGAAAAAAGAAAGACTAACAATGTTTAAAACTCTTTGTTTTTGTAATGGCTAATGTTTTATAACCGGCGTTGAACAGCTGACCCAATTCTGAGTTTAAGACTATTAATGTTCAACCCCGTAGCCCTGTGATTTTGAACTCAACCTAGAAGACAAAGGAATTCCTGAAACAAGGATTGGAACAAACTATATTTCCTTGGGGACGTTTTGATGGAACTAATCCACATTTGCGTTAAATCGAGAAGAACACCATGGAAATTTCCTTCGGTTAGTCAAAGGCAACGGGATTCTTACCCATGATCAATATATGACTGATGACTGATGATAGTTTACGTGTTTACGCCATTGTTGTGGTCGGTGAAAGCCAGAAGAAAGTTTTTTATCAACCAGCCACTGCTGTGATTCGAACCTGGGAAAATTCACTGGAGGGCAAATGCTCCCTCACCTAAACCACTGTGGCTCAATGGCTTCCGTTTAACAAGTTGTTTTCAATTTTTCTCTACTTTAAGGAAGGTTTTGCAACCTTAATATCAATCTCGTTAGTTTATTCAACTCCATATTTAAAAATCTGTTTTAAAATTTAGAAAGATAATAAACAGAAATTAATATTTTTTCATAAAACATACATGTGAGTAATTATCTAAGTTTTTTCTTTAAACCAAAAATCCCTACTATTTTTCTTTTTATTCTAAATTAAGTTTTTCCTTGCATACTCGAAGAAAATTTAGTAAATAGCAAATGAGCGTAGTTTAAGAATATTGTTCATGATATTTCTGTTTGCAGAAATAATTTCTGTTCATTTATTAAACAATGAGTATTAAATAATTCAAGAAATATCAAATACAAAGGTAATAAATATTTATTGGTATGAGCTCACTCTGTAACTGAACATTTAAGTCATTAAACTAATGCTAATCTTACATAACTATGCTAATCCCAATCCATACAAAATAATGCTTATCCCAATATTTTAAAAATAAATTATTTTAAGAATCACAAGTTGGAGGAGTATTTTAAAAACTATATACTCTACCTAAATTTAGTTGTCTCGGAAATTTACAAATATTATTCAATCTGTAAAATCAATGAATCAGCCAAAAATCCTTTTTGTGCCGATACATTTACAATATGATTTTATCTACTGATGTGTTTCTAAGCCTAATACATTTTGGTTTTGATGCCTCTGAATTCAATTTAGTTCCAGAAATAATTGAATATATATTTTTTCTTAGAAGTAAAGATGTTAAGAATAAAAAAAATAATTTTATTAAAGTAGTTCTCAAATGCGGTATTTTAAAAGTAGAAGAAACATAATTAAGAAAAAAATTATAATTTCAGCCATGAAATAATCGGATATATTTGAATTAACAAATAAATACCTACTGAATAAAAAGATTGTAGTATATTTTACGAGTTCATATCAGAATGTAGGGTCTGTTTGTAAGAAACTCGCAATTTGTGGAATATCATCACGGGCTTTTTAGACTGTCAAAATAAATTTTACAAATATTTAAGCAATATTTAAATAAATAAGCAATATTTAAATAAATAAGCAATATTTAAATAAATATGCAATATTTAAATAAATAAGCAATATTTAAATAAATAAGCAATATTTAAATAAATATGCAATATTTAAATAAATAAGCAATATTTAAGTAAATAAGCAATTTTTAAATAATAAGCAGTATTTAAATAAATATAAATGCTTGTTTTATCATCACCAGATCCATTGATTAATGTTCAAAACTTTTTCTTACATGAAATATAATTTGTGTTAAGTTTTTCTCTCCTTATAACTTTTAAATAAAGCTTTAAAATCATTTTAAAAGCTTTTTAGAACATAATTAGTGGCAATATCATTTTCTTGTTAATTTTTTGTTAGGAATGAACTTCTAAATGTAAACACAATATTCATTGTATTCAATATGTAATTTAATCATATAATTATCATAAACTGAAGAAACTGTCTTTAAATAACAGTTTCTACTTTTAAAAACATATATGAAAAAAATACAACTAAAAGTATTAGAGCTTTTGCGACTAGAAATAATTCTCTTCAAGTTAGAATTATTTTTTTTTTCATACAAAACTTAGTCTGCCCGCTTTGTCAATACATTCGGAAAACTTTTGTAACAAATGATTGCAAAAGAAATAACATTTTCAATTAGTGAAAAAGAGTAAGCTCTTTTTTCCTTTTCTTTCTATTTTAGTTTCTAAAAGAAGCAAAATGGAAAAATCTGTTGATTCGTTGAAATGTTGCATTAAATACTATTGTTGTTAGGAGTTGCATTTATTTATTTGTCTTCAAAAACTACAGTTTATTTTCCTAATTATAAACACAATTCTAGAAAATTTTTGTTGCTTCTAACATGGCATATTCGATTACAAAACACATTTTTTATTTAGGTTCATTAAATCTGAGAATGTTTGATGATTATAAATTCCTGTTTGTTGCTATTTTTCATAAATACTTTAATTAAAATAAACTATGAAATTTTATATATATATATATATATATATATATATATATATATATATATATATATATAATATATATATATATATATATATATATATAATATATATATATATATATATATATATATATATATATATATATATATATATATATATATATATATATATATATATATATATATATATATATATATATATATATAAAATTTCATAAAAACAAAACATTGTTATATCACTGACAAGTAAACAAGTAATATAATGAATAAATCTATTACAACTCATTGGATTTTTTTAATATAATTTTTTCAGCAATACAATAACGGTTAATTATTTCAAATATTATTGTTTAAAAAAATTATTACTAATAATAAGTTTCTTTTATCTAGGTATTTAATCTTAACTAATATGTAAATACTGATGAAACATTATGTATAAACAAAATGTATAAACATTATATTTTTACATGGATGTGCATATAAGGATATTTTGGATGATCATATAAGGATAGCTTATATGCACATCCTTAGAGCTATAACGTAGTCTCTTAGCCTTCAATAGTGCAGTGAAAAATGCTGAGCACATGCAAGTTTCTTCAGAGCCATTCTGTTTTTTTTTTTCGAGAGACTAGAAAACTAGATATTTTTTAAGCGGTTTATACTCGTGATACTGATTTAATTTTTTCCCTTATTCCATTGTTGTACCTGATATTTCAAAGTACTCTTCTGGGTGCATCTTCTTTTCACTTTTCATATCAAATTATATTGATATTCCTAATGATTTATTAGATTAATTATATATATATATATATATATATATATATATATATATATATATATATATATATCAAAAAACATAAATTAATCAAAGAAAATTAAATTGTTTTATGTAAAAACCAATTTATTTTTATTATTCTTTACTATATAAATGTTTGAACAATATTAAAAAGAGACTATTTAGAATGTGTATTGCATCTTTATATTGAAATTAAATTAAAGAAATTAGTTTCTCTTTTAATCTAGTAAAGAAAAAATAAATTGAAAAGGTTCTGGGATATACTTTTACAAGCTTTTTTGAACTGTGACATTTAATTTCAAAAAATGTATTTCACTAAAATATTTATAAAGAAAATTTTATTTCTAGCATTGGGGATATAGAAAAACAAAACATTTTATTATGCGTCTAGACACTTTTTTGAGCAAAAACATAAAATCATAAAAAAATAAGCATGATAAATAATAAGAACTAGAATTGTAATTTTGTAACTTTCCATTCAGCAACGTTGGAATAATATTTCAAAAATGTTTGCTTAGGGAAAAAATAGTGTCGTTTTAAACAAGAAAAGCTTAACTCTAATTTTTCGTTTTATTATTTTAGATGAAATGCGACTTGTTAAATTAAATTTGATAACATTTAATTCCTCATAATTTTATTTAATATCTATTTATGTATTAATTGTCTAATAAGTTTTGATTTTTAACTAGGAATATCATTGCTCCAATTGCTTTAATTATATTATTTTCTAACATTAATCCTAATGGTAAAATATTGTCTAACGTTAAAAAACATTCTAAAAAAAACAAAATGTCAATTTCAGAAATTTATATGAATTTTTAAATACATAAAAATATTAAGTTAAAAAAATGAATTTTTCATGAATTTTCTGTTTTAAAATTGTTGAACGTTATGGTTCGCTTGATATTTCCTTTTTAAAGTGGTTGAACAGATTGCATTTAAGAAGAAAAAAGGTTGTGAAAGTTGTTTTAGAATATTTTATATATTAAAAACGTTAACTTTTTTATTAAGTTAAAATACATAAATTAATCATATTAACATTAAGATTGTAGCATATCCTGCATGCTTGAATGTGGATCACATGGATCTTGTATTTGTACATAGTCTTATATGATGCTTCTTAGCTTTTTATCTATACCTTATTGTTCGGTTTGGATGATAAAATGATGCTCCGATGAATCATATTTTCATTTTTTCAGCTCAATCCATACGCAGTTTTATTGCAAAGCAAATTTCTATAAATGTACAGAAATGGTCATTATAATTGTTATAAATTTGCAATAATATTGCTATAACAAATCGTTTTTGCATGTTATTGATTTAATATGTGTTTACAATTTTCAATTCTTATTCAATTTTTTTTTTTTTTATTTTATAAAATATATTGCATATAATATTGAAAGTCTCAGTGACCGATGAATAACGCTTACTCTTCCTTGTTACCATGCAACAATAAAAGATAACAAGGTGAAAACATACAAAATTCTGGAAAAATAGTATTTCGCCAAAACCTAGTTAGGCTTAATAAACATATTTATTGTTTTTTAACTAATCAATGGAAGAACTATTATTTATAGAATATAAGCTAATATATCGAAATAAAGTAATTTTTAAAGAGGGAAACTAAAATCAAAATTCCTTAACTTTGATTCCACTGAACATTTACCATATGAACTATGTCATGTGAAGGGTGAGGAGTTATAGATAGTATTCAATGTGTGTATATTCAATCTAGATATTTTCAACGTGTGAGTCTCAAGAGGTCATTTAAATAATATTTATTATAAGTGGTACTATTGAGCAGTAAACTAAGATATAAATAATTTCAAAATTTCACTCTCACTTGAGTATGGCCTTATATAGACGGTTGTAAATAAAACATGTTTTTATTTGAATTTAACAGTGATAGAGTTTATTGGAATTGACCAAAATCTATTTATTTTGGTAATTAATCTGAAGAGACTGTTTCAGTAATAAATTTTAAACTATCTGCTAGAATGAATTTGGAGAATTCCTTTTTCAATTCAATTCCATTCTGAAATATATAATGTATAATCTATATTTCTTAAAATATAAATGTTTATTTTATAACAAGTAAATGGATAGTTTATAACAAGAAAATGGATATTTGTGTAAAGAATTTCAGGATATTTATTTCGTGAAACGAGACAATTTTAGACTAAAATGATCTTAATCTTTTAGGATTTGTAAGTTTATTTTTTTTAATTCTCCAAGTTTTTTACTTTTATTTTCTTCAATAAAATTTTATAAATATTTGTTTATTTTGAATGACTCGACACATAACCGCGTGTATTAAGAAGAATAAACTTGTATAGTTTTGAAGAAACATTTATTTTTATACTAAGAGATATATCGATTATTTCATTTCAATTTACCGTAGAATTTACCGTACAGAGACGGAAGCATTTTTAGAAAGAAAAAAAACTAATTTTATCAATTTCATTTCATGGTTTCTCTTCTGTATATATGTCTATGTGCTCTAGAAGCTAAACGTGCTTGCTATACGTTATGTTTTGATATAATGATTGTTTTTTAATATTTCGAATTCTATATTTATAACAACTGAAATTGAAATAAAGCAAATGAAAGTGAATTCATCCGAATTACAGTATAATTTTTTTTTCTCAAATGAAACTGAAGCGAACTTCTGCACTTTGATTCCGCGAGACCGAATATGTATTAATTATTAAACGTGATGTGTGGAACGTAATTAGAATCCAGACATCTTAATTAATAAGCATTTCACCAGACAAAATGATTCGTTGGCACATTATGAATAGCTCACTTAATAAATTGGTACCTGTAACCGACTATCTTAATTAGCTGAAATATTTGATTTATATTTAACCACACACAACGAGCAAATAAATTTTGACGCTTCAGTTATTTGGCCTCAAGTGTTGATGATTTAATTAAAATCTGCTTTCTTAACCGGAGGTATCTTGAAAACATTATTTATAGGAATCAATACATCTTTAAAATAAATTCATTGTCTTATTTAATTCTTAAAAGATATCGTTAAACAAATTGAAAATTTGCTTACAGGAATGTTATCTTTTCCTAATTTATGTCATGTATTAATTCAGTCATCGGGAAAATAAAATAAAATATACAGGGTACTCTGTATCTAAATTAATAACAGTATTTAGCATAAGTAATGTTTTCCTTTATTCTCGTTGATGTTGTCTTAAACTTCAATACATTTAATCATTGCTAGATTTATATTAAAATTGAATATAAATCTAACATTGATTTATTTCATTTCGAACATAATTCGCTAATTTATTTTAAAATGGAAGAATGGTAATTAATTCTTTCTGTAACGTTATACCTTACAGGTAGCATATAGAAAAAACTCAAAAATCTACTGGCAGATATTTTTTAAAAAAAACTGCATTTTTAAAAATAACTATTAATTATAAGTATATGTATATGTATAAGTATTATATGTATATATATGTATATTATATGCATTATATGTATATATATATATATAAGTATCATAAGTATTATATTTTAATATTTAAAATATTTCATTAATTTTGAAGAGTTATATTCAAATTTTCATTTGCTTTTTTTATTAATTCTTAAAAAAAGAGTTTCACTACTTCCTAAAAGAGTCTCAATACTTCCTTTCAATACCTCCTTTCAATACTTCCTAAATTATAACTAAACTTATTCCAGTTCTAAGTTTTAAAGAAAATCAAAACAAATTCAAAATTTGTTTTGTGCATTTCTTGAAAATAAAACAAAGAAAATATATAGAATTCTGTATTCCAAACCTTTTGCAATTATGTATCAGAGACTTTGAGATAGATCGTCTTGAATTTGCAAAAGCATATCAAAAAGGAACAAAAAGAAAAATTTTCATAATTTTCAACTAACTTTAAATTGACTGTGGGGAAAACGAGACTGTGTCTAATCTCGTGTTTTATTTGGTACAAAAATGTAATTACTATTTGAAAAGGAAAAATGCGTTTTCTAAGCATTAAGAATATTCAAATATAGAGAGATATTTGTACGGATAAAACAACCAGTTTCTTAAATCATACCACTTACAAAAAAAATGAAAACTACCAATTATTGGTAATTAATTCACAAAATCATAGGCAAACATATTTAAGGTAGATGAACAGCTGCAAGGAAACAAAGGAACTCTGCTACACATCCCGTACTGTATGGGGATAAAATTTCTGTAAAGAAAATAACATAATTCAGGTGATTAAAGAAACCTAAATATGCGGTATTTAAACCATTCATTAGGTACTTTTTCCTCGCATACGGTTAGTCAAAAAAGTCTGCGTACATTGACAAAAGTATTATCAAACTCGAATTTAAAGGGCGAAAAAAAACGGTTTTTTAAAAATTTTATTATTTTAAATCCTTAACGTCAGTTAGTAACTTTAAAATTATTTGACAAAAATATTTTCATGCCGAATAATTTATGCACTCTAATTTGGATAATTGGACAAAATTCAAGGCCAATAAAGGTTGCGTACAAGCCAGAAGGGGCGGGGAATTTCTTATCTTAATTTTAAACTTCGAACTTGAGAATGCTAATCAGATTACACTTTCAAGGTCATTGAGCATGTCACTTAATAAGGAAATTCCTTTAGCTACAAGACAGTTAATTACAAAATTGAGAGATGAAGGTAAAACTCTTCGCTATATAGGTAAAATAGTTGGGAGGCCTCATTCTATTGTGCAAAGAGTGATTCGGAACTACCTTGATACTGGAAATCTTGCTGTAAAACCAAGATGTGGATGATCTAAGAAACTTACTCAGAGAGAAGAAAGAAAAATTATTTTGCGAATTAAACAAAATCCTAAACTTTCTGCTGTAAGTATAACAAACTATATTTTTTAAACAAGCAATAAGGAAATTTCCCCTGAAACTGTAAGAAAAGTACTGCGGAAGGCAAATTATCACGGACGCAAATCTAGGTCTAAGCCATACATTTCTAAGACGAATCGAATGAAAAGAATTGCCTTTGCAAAAACTTATTTGAACTCCTCTGCAGATTATTGGAACAGTGTAATTTCGTCAGATGAAAGTAAATTTACAATATGGAAAATCAATGACCATCCTATTGTATGGAGAAAACCGGGAACAGAACTGAATCTGAGAAATTTAAATCCAACTGTTAAACATGGATCTGGTGGAGTGATGGTATGGGGGTGTATGTCTTCGAATGGTGTTGGAAATTTGCATATTTATTTGGATATTTTGAAGAAAAATCTACCAGAAAGTGCTCGAAATTTAAATCTTTCTAATACCTTTATTTTCCAACAAGACAACGACCCTAAACATACTGCTAAAATTGTGAAGGAATATCTTCTCTATCACACCCCGCGACAATTACCAACTCCTCCACAGTCACCAGACCTTAACCCGATTGTCCATTAGTGGGCTAAATTGGACAAACGAATTCGAAAACACAATATTACTTCCCAAAATGAGTTTGCAAATTGCAGGAAGAATGGGCGAAATTTACGTCAGATGATACGCAGAAACTAGTCCAGCCAATGCCTAGACGTCTGCAAGCTGTTTTAAAAAAATAAAGGGTTCGCAAAAAATATTAAAATAACACAAAAAACTTTTATTTTTCATTTTTTCTTAAGTGTACGCAAACTTTATTGGAGTGCATTGCTGTGTTTTTTTTTTATTTCGTAAAATTTTATTTTTGAAAAAGTTTTTAAAATATTGCACTTTTATTTTTGTTCCTTTTTGTAGCTTACAATTGTAGCTATTACAGGAAAAAAAATCATACTGATTAAAATGTTTCTTTGATGTTTAGAGTGCTTTTTTTAATTTATTAATCAGTCCGTACGCTGACTTTATTGACTAACTGTATATAGTAACGGTTTACATAATATTGTTATTCTCAAAATTCAAGTTGTTTTCAACACGCATTTTGTAAAGATAATAAACTGAAAAGCAAATTTAACTGATTAAACTGTTTCTGTTGCTCTAAGGTGTGATGATAAAATTACTAATCTTTACCACCTTTACAAAATTTTTACACATACCATAAAATGATATAATATTTTTATGCGAGAAAACATTAAATAACATTACCAAAGCGCTTCTGTAAACATTACCAAAGCGCTTCTGTAAACATTACCAAGCTTTTAGGCATTCTCATAGAGCCAGAAACACGCAAATTTTTTTATCATATCCTCATAGTTTTCTTCATACTTTTTCTCTCTCTGTATATTTCACCACTAAAATATTTCAAATATAATTGGAAATTATCCGTAACTGATTATGATGGTATTAGTTAAGGAACCCTCCTCTATAACTAGGGAAAAATTTGGTTGTATTGAAAATATGGAATGTTTATTCTGTGTTTATTTATTGATGTAAAAATATCCCAATAAGTAATAAAGCAATTAAAAAAAGGAAATTTAATAACGAATATTTATTCCTAAAATTAACTAATGGAATAAATTATAAAATAGATTTATAGAAGGGAAGCAGAGATATTCTCTTCATTCGAGTGATATATAAGTTCCCCTGAGGAACGATAACTTTCAATAAACATTGCTACGTAGAGTATTCTGAAGTGTAAATTACAAAACTAATTAAAAGTATTTGTCTTCAGCCTCAAATGAGTCGGTAGACGAGATAGTGAACGTGCCATAAATTCTATTACATTGTTTCTTTTAGTAAACCGGATGTAACCTTTTAATTTATTTACGTTGGCTTTATCCTGATTAAGGAATTTCTTCTATGGAACTTTTGTAATAAAAACAAGCTAAGTAATTTCTTACTAAGCATTGTTTAAGAAGATATTCCAAATATTATAATTACATTAATTTGTAGAACATTGGAGGTCGGGTTTGAAAATACTGTTTCCAGAAATATGGACGTGTTACCCTAAATAATGTTTTTTTTTTTTTAAATAGAGTGGAAAGTATTTACTAAACTTGTATTTACGTAAAATACAAAAACAGTAACCAAAAAATAAGCTTGCACTGTGCAAAGATCTCGGATCAAATTATGGTAAATAATATCGACTCTCAAAGAGCCGATACTTTTGACCATGAAATCCATTTTTACCGGAACATGTTATGGAAAAAAAATTGATATACCGCAAAATTTACAGTAATGATTACTGATATTTCACTTATACACTCTAATTAAATATATAGTGCTGTAAAAATTCCGATTTAACATTTTACTGTAAAAATAGCTTATACCGATGATGCAACCAAAGTATCAATACTTTTTACCATAATTTGATCTAGAATATTTTTACAGTGTACCTTTACTCAGATTAATACGATTTGGAGAATTTCAAACAATCTCTTCAGCAACACAATGTGCTATTTTAGCTATTTTAAAAACAATATTGTTTGAAAATATGCTTCTTTAACACACACACAAGTATGAAAATTAATATTTATTTTTTTACAGTGTACAAAAGTAAAAAGTAAAAGCAAGTACAAAAGTAAATGAAATGAGAGGAAAAATACATAACTCTAATTGACACAATAAAATATGTATTAAGTTAATTAGTGTTATGTTGCTCAATATAGTAGAGATACATTTAAAACAACAATTAAAGTGCAATTTCAAAATAAGCCCAATAGTAGAAAACCTCTGTATTATATCGCTGTCCATAGCGTAAATCTCTGTCTATAGTGCAATGCAAAAATTCTAAGATTATCTGCGAAACCTGAGATTAGATTATTGTAATTGCTATTTTTTGTTTCATTGAAGAAGAAATATGTGGCACCCGCCACCGAGCTGTTTACGTAGGAGGCAAATACAAGGGAAATGCATAGGAAAAAATTATATGTTTTGAAATGAAAATGTAAAAACTACCTCCTAAAAATCTATGACTGGTTAAATGTATCAAATGTGTTAACGGTTAGTTACCATGTAAAAACAATTAACGATATAGAATAAAAAAAACTAAAAGGATTTTATATTTAACTTTAGTTCTCTTTAATTAAAAATAAATAAACATAATTTAATCCAAACAAATCAGTTTAAATAAATTCATTATCAGAATTTGAACTTTCTGACGCATTGAAACGCAGTTTTTCTATTTTTTTTTAATGAACGGAATCAATTTAAGGAAAGGGATGTAGAAAAATTGATGCAATCATTTGCCTTTCACTTTCATTAGTGGCTTCTAATTCAGTCGTCAGGTAAAATTCTTTCTCTGCATAAGAGGATTACAGCTTGATTATCTGAAATCGAAATAACATCCTAATTAAGAAAAAAATTCCAAAAGATTGAACTTTAGGGCATTTATAAGACGAATAAGATTTTAGGTGACTGTGGGAATATTTTAATGCCTTTAATGCTACGTTAAATACTTTAATATTTATATAACTGACTGACTGACTGGAATATATATTTTTCACAAGTACTATTATTTTTTGCACTACTATTTATACTTATTATTTTTTAAAATTTTTTATTTTACTTTAGATGAGAAAAATAGACCGTATTTCTTAATTAAAACATATTTCTGGAGCAAACAAATATTGCTTAGACTATCTCATTATCTTATCTAATAGATAAGATTGCTTAGACTTTAATAAAATTATGTTTTTATAAGCAATTTCATAGTAGATTTTTATTTTGCTTCTTTGATGATAATTAAGTTTATCAAGTTTTGTCACAGAAATAACATTCAAATTTTATTTTTGCATAGATACTTAAGTAGCAGGTAACAGGTGGAAAAATCTAGCTCGAAGTCGCCCTGCCTGGAGGCAGCTAATTTAGAAAGCCTTGGCCTGCACAAGGATCTAATGCTGACGTAGAAAACTTAAGTAGTAAAGTATGATAAAAAATTTTTACTTAGAAACAAGTTTCTTTGAAAAAGCTCATCAAAATAAGCAATTTTATTATTTTTCTTTTATAAAAGTTATTTTATTGTGTTTTAAAAAATATAAATTTTCTTCGAAGATTATAAAAGTTGCAAATCAGATATTTTCTGTTATGTTGTTTGCATTTTATACATCCTTATTTTTAATAAATTTAATATTAATTAAATAAATAAAACATAATTAATAAAATAAATTTATTTCCTGATTTCCGCATTTATCATTTCTTATGTTGAACATACAAAATCTTAGAAGTTCTGAAGATAATGCGGCAGTAATTATTTTTCTGGAAAAAACTAACATTAAAATTTATTTTACAGCAGTAAAATAATTAATTTCTCTAATAAATAAACATAAATAAATAAAATTGGATATAAGACTCTCTTTTCGATAGCACATGTTTTAAATGTGTAGCAAGTTTCGTTAAAGTAAAATGATTTTGTTTAATGTGATATTCAATGCTCTTTATTTTTCAAAAAATAATTAAGCTTGTCAACTAAGGTATTGTGGTATGATACTGATAATAGGAATCATATTTCTGCGAAACCATTTATCAAAATCTCGGTGAAAGTAATTAACATCAAAAAGTGACAAGAGGATTTGTGTCTCTGGCTGTCTGTCTTATTGTCTTCTAGAAAATGTATGCTCTTCTCTATTTTGCAAACTTGACGGCTAAATTGGTAAGCTGAGATGAATTTGAATAAATCACGTCGCTTTATTTAAACAAAAGTATGATCCATGATAACTTTATGGAAATAAATAGATATGTAATCATATATGTTTCCCTGTAGTACCACAACTAAATCTCTGACGCAATTAAAATATTTTATTATAATGTATTGTGAAGCCATTAAAGGCATTACATATTTCCTAGCTTTTAAAATTTCTTTAATTTCAAAATTTAATTATTTAACCATTCTTAATCCAATATTTTACATTAAACCAATTATTTAATTTTTATTACATTTTATTAAAAACAAATATAACTATTTTATTCTCTTCCAATCTATAAATGTAACGGCTGACTTTTTTAGTCCAACACAAATGTAGAACTCATTAATTAACTGTCGCGACTATTCGAATATGAAATTCTATTTTTACATTTAAGCTGCTTTATTTCTCGAAACACAAAAATGATTCGATTACAGGGTTATATTAATTTCTCACACTCTATTTGGTAATTAAAAGCTGTATCCAACTTATTAGCAGATAAGAATTTAATATTATTAACGCTAGGTTTTCTTTGCTTTCGGCTATTTTATCTATAGGTAGATTTCCAACTAAGGATATCTTCCCGTGCTTTTAAGTGTCCATTCGGAACAATTCAGTCACTGCTAATCTCTTCGTCTAAATACTATTATTTTATTATTACTTATTATTATTTATACTATTATTTTTAAAATTATTTTTATTTAAATTTGAATGAGCATTATAAAAATATTCCTTAAATAAAAGCAATTAATGTTTGATTTATCAGTGGACTACTGCTTTTTTCACAAAAACAATGCACAAGAAGAATTTACTACAATCACGCCATCATGAAATTATTCGAAATCATACTTCCTCATCACCAAACTGGAAGAGATGCTATCACATGTATCTTCTGAGATACTGAGCATAAAAATATTTTTAATTGCTAATTTTTTAAATGTTTTGATGTTATTTTAAGCTTGAAAGAAAATTATTTGATATAATCAAAGTAAGTTTCATAATAATTTTATTGTTAAGGTGAAAATGTAAACATCCTTACATTTTGCTCACGAATTTGTTTATCTAGAATTTGCAAGGTGACTCACGCATAACGGAAACGTATATTGAATTTTAATTTAAAGATTAATACGAATAATGCTTTTTTACGTCTTTTAATAGGCTATAAACTATGTTAAATTATTTAAAAAAATGAATTTGAATATATTTTAAGTTGTTAGCTTTCGATTTATACTTTTAAATTTTAATCGAATTCTTGTTATAACCATTCTTTGTCATCCATGATCAACTATTTTACAAATTGTACAAATATTTAAAAAAAAAAGTCTATAATATTTGTTGTTTCAGAAGGAAAATTATACCAGAGGATTATTTATTTATAGCTTGAAAGCAGTCTTACCAAACAACTATAATTTGATTGTTCCATAGTTTTTAAAGATATTTTGGAAAAAATTGCTAACAATGTTATCCTTATATATATAAATATATATATTAAGTTTGGGGAACCCTGTTTTATATTGGAATTTTTGTATTTAATATGTGATGGCTGCTTACTTTTTACATTAGATTTTATATTGTAATAGTTTTGCACCTTTATCTATTTTAAGTTCTTAAATTTGTATTTATGTTGACAATATTTAGCTCGTTTACGTTCAAGAATGTTTGTTTATTTGAGCAAAGCGGAGCTAGTTATTTATCCTGCATCCTTCTTGGATTTCAATTTATATCGGAGTGTCCAATTTTTAGTGCTATTTTGAGTATTTAGAAATTTTTGAAAACACACTATAAGCACGATAACACTACGGAAATGATAACACTAATGCCTTATGAATGTAATTAAATAATAACGGTCGTAAATTTAATAATTACTCAGCAATTCCTTCTTATATTTATGAGAAAAAACATGTTCTCTTTTACAGTACAAATTAGGATATCAAAATCATGTATTTTATGTATAAAATTGATAAATATTTCATTCACAACATGAAAAACATGTATTTCATGTAAAAAAAAAAAATTTTTAACGTTAGTTAGGAAAAATGAGAGGTATATAATTCACGAACCAAAGAGAAAATACATTTGCTGTAATTTCTTCTTAAAACAAATTGCACTATCATATTCCATTTAAAAATATAATAAAAAAGCATTTAAGCAAATTATACAATGCTATGACTTTCTTATTATAGTTTTAAATAATTATAATATATGTTTTATATTATAATTGTGTAAAACTATGCTGGCGTGTAGAATTTTATTATGTTTACCTACATGTTCAACTATTAAATGTTTATAAATTTCAATCTAAATTTCTAATCCTGCATTTATGCGGTTTTAGGACACAAATAACGAAAAAAAAAAACAACTAAGCAAGAATAAGTTAAGAAAGGTTTCCAGTATAAGATGTAATATGATTTTTCTTAAAACAACTGCATAAAATTTGCCCTAGCTTTATTTATAAAAATGAATTCTGTAAACATTATAGTTGTAATTTTTTTCTTCTCAGTATACCGTTGCTTGGGTTAAAATATAAATATAGTTTATACTAATGTTGACGGCGTTTGGGTGGAGTTTTACAAGAAAGTTTGACTGAGTGAAATAGAACATATGAATTATGCATGAAATGAATAATTTATATAAAGTTATACCAACTGATTTCTTTCCTGTGTCAAATGATGTGTATTAAAATGATGTGTTCTTCCTTAAATGATATTTCTTCAGTTTAAGACTATGCACAAATATTTTTCTTTCTTACATTCCTCACCATCACGTTTCAGTAAATTTTGTTTAGAAATCTTAGCTTTAAATGTTTCAATAAATAACTTTAATTTTTTTGACAAGTCTTAAAATTTTTTTATGACTTTTAAAACAGAAATCATATCAAACTTTAACAAATATTAACTAAATATTTTTATTTTTTACAAAAGTAATATACTACAATGGATTGAAAATATTGTATATTTTTTTATGAAGGAAAAATTTCAAAATTTTAAATCTGATCAAAATCTATGCTTTTAAGAATATATTTAGCATTTTTATTGCCCTTACATTATTTTGTAAATACTTCAAATTTATTTCACTGTTTCAATCACACTTTGAAGGATTGAATATTTTTATGTTTCTAATATTTATCGTTTTTTTAATAAGTGTATGTATCTATTCTCTCTATAAAAATTATAACTGTCTTCTAAATATTATTTTATTGTATATACCGTTAGAAATCCCGCATCAAATTTTAGTGTACAGTAATTACACTTCTGTTGCATATCCGTAAAATCCTTTTTTACCTTAAAATATTATACAGTAATATTTATTTAATTAGAGTGACTCTGTGATTTTACAGTAATTATTACTGTATAAATTACGATGCATCAGATGTTTTATTTTGCAACATGCTCCAGTAAAAAAAGATTTTACTATAAAAAAGAACTAGTACTATGAGAGCTGGCATTCTGTACCCTAATTTTATCTGGAATATTTTTAAAGTGTTATTGACTTTAGGAATCCAATAAACACTTAAAGAAATTTCTGAGAGTAAATGTAAGAATAAGATTACTAAGTAGGAATGTATAAAAAAACACTGATGAGATAAAATGTTTCTGTGATAAGATTTAAAATAATTCTGCTACTATGATATATTTTTAAACATTTCCTTAGTATAAAATATAAACGAGTATATTTTTTCATTTTTCAGAAGAAAGTTAAAATTGACACAGTAGAATTTGAATTAGGTAAAGTAAACTTGAGAGGGAATTACTTATTGTTCATCGTTGTAACATTCATTTGAATTTTACCAAGACTAAGTTTGGGACACTTACAAGTTCAACGTTAAAAATCATCCTCAATCGGGAAAGCAGATATTGCTATATTTTTGTAGTGTTTCATTCATTCCAAAATATTTTTAATTAGAAATACTATAATTAGAAGCATGGATGCATTGAGCATCCGTATGGTCCACATCATTTCACATTTAGAAGAAAAACTTTCTTTTTTTCCTCGTTATTATAAGACACCGGTTTTATTTTATAGCTTTAAACAAAACTGAAAATGACACTAAAGAAACATACCTGAAAAAAATTGCGAATTTTCTCATAAATGTGTAACCAATATCATTTATGCTATATCTTGTACTTCTATGTTCTTGGTTATTTCTGTGGAACTTTAAAATGTATGATTGGAGTTTTCTGTTATCGATTTAATTTAATTTCATTTACTTTTATATGTTTCTTTCATACATTCAGTTTTTATTTATGATGTGATCTTCAGTTTTTACTTACACGGATTCTTACACAAATTATGATACTTTGTATATTTATCTTTCTAAAAATCTATTGCTTAGCTCCACATAGTTTTCCAAAAACTTAATGTTATTAAAGCTCTCATTTAATCAATAATATCTATGCATAAAACACAAAACAGACTTATGCATCTACATTATTTGTTGTTGTTAAAGATGTTTATCTGTAATAGGAAATGATGTTTATGCTTATAATTTTTTGCTAAACTTGTTTAGATGTTTTTTCACAGAATACGTACATATTTCTCTATATAATATATTTTCACTTTTTTATTGTCAGTTGAAAATAAATATATTTAATATGATCATTAATTGCATTAAAAATAGGACAAGACTAAAAATTTAATAAATATATGCTTTATTTTTTAGATAAAAGATTACTTAAATCATACGTCAAATTGATAAAATTACTCTAAGAAGAAAAATTTATTGACAAAAAATAACACTTTCCATTAAAAAATAAAATCATCTCAAAGAAATCTTTGAAAATTCCAAGTAGATCATTCAAAAATTCTTAATAAAGAAATTTCAGATGTGTATTAAATTACACCAAATCTATTTATGCTTTATATGCATGTTAAGAAATGTTTTTAAAAACATATTCTAAAGCTAATAACTAAAGTTTACATGATTACGAATTATGTACGTCCTGGTACGCTAGAGATGTTTACTATAGAGACTAGTTTTATATCATTATTATAGTTCTACATTTTTCATTGCAAAATATGCAATATTTTCTTATGCAGAATTGATTATAAGTGTGGGAAGGAAATTTATTGATGGAAATGGTAGAACTGAAATATATCAAAAATAAATATCAGAAAGGTCATATATCAAAACTTCCTCCATATACTACTTTTCAAGACATTTTCATATATTTTGGCTTTTGAAGTGAATCCATTTAAGACTATGATCATGAGAAATTTTATTAATAAATATAAGGAAGGAATATTAAAAAATGGGCTTTAATATAGCTTGATATAATGAGCAATGCATTTTTGTTATAACGTCACTTATAAAATAAGAATTAGTTTTAATATTTTTGTTAAACATTTATTTCTTTTATTTTGATCAAAAATTGATGACTGAAAGAGTAAAATCAGGATTAAAGCTTTGTGTATTTTTCACCTGAGTTAATATTTTATGTAAAATAATTAATTCATAAAAATGATTATCAGAATTTTTTAATTCATTACATACAATTCAAAACAATCGTTTTGTATCCCAGATTTTTTTGTGGTTTTTGTGTTATTTATAAATAAATAAATCAGAAGAAAGTAAAATCACAGAAGCAAAAATAAAATAAAAAATAAAAATTTATTCACAGATCACTAATTATAATTTTACAAAAAATTAATATTAATTTCTCTTTTCAACATTTTTATAGCAATTGTTATAGAAAGATTTGTCAAATTGTATTTCGATTTGTTTTGTCATAATATAAAATAAAATCTCAAAGTATAAGATATTTATGTGCTTTAAAACCATATAAAATTTCCCGTGGGATGATTTTTTTACTTTATTTGTTTTTTGTTCCTAAATAAAAACTCAAACAATTAGGAATATAACCAACCTGTATTTTTTCTTTCTTTTTTTTTCTTTTATTTATTTTTTTCTTTTATTTATTTTTTTCTTTTATTTATGTTTTTTTTTTTTTTTTTTTTTTTAAAAACTGAAAAAACAAATGTTGTCCAATAAGTTAACGTTGCATCTAACTTATAGGGAGGAAACTGAAACTTATGAATTTTGGGTTTATTTATTTTATTTCATTTATTTTTTTACCGAAATATTTATCATTAGTAAATAGAAGAAACTTTTTTTTTATTAAAAAGAACGTAAAATAATTAAAGATGGATGACCAACTAAATACTAATCTTCCCTATTAAGTTCTAAGTTTCCTTTACAAATAATTTTTTGACATTAACACAACAAAATTTTTTTGCTTGGCACTGCATGTTTCTTCTTGAAATTTATATCATTAAACCATAAATTCAATTAAATCTAATATTCAAAAGTTCGGCTGAATGTAGATTTTAATCGCATAAGAGTTGGTACTAGCTAAGCTGTGTTAGACATTACAGTCGACTGCAGCATATAGCTGTGCTTATAAAATGGTGTAATAGAAAAGGTCAAACAAAAGAATTTTAAGTAGGATAGAAGATCTTTTACCTAAGTGCTTTGGTAATGTTTTTATTTATTTATTTATTTATTTTTTTGTAAAATTAACAATAAAATATGATTTTATTCTGTAAGAAAATTAGGTAAATGCAGTAAAACTTCATGATATCTTAAAGCATGGCATAAATACCATTTATTTGGTTAAATTTACTTTTCTGCTTTATATTTTTTTACAAAATGTTTGGTAATAAGACTTTTGATTTAGAAAACTAGAATTTCTGGTATACCTTTTTCATATGGATGTAAAAGTTTTGATATTAACGGATTCAAACGGTATATTTTGGTTTTTAATACCATAATTTTGTTTATTTTATTAAAAATGTCTTTACCGAACAATGCGGTAATTGTACCAGAATTAAGAGATTTAAAATCAATTGAATATATATACGTCATAAGATAGAAAAGATCATGGTAGTCTAAAAAATCTATTAAAGAGGTCAATGTTAAAAGAGGGTATCTTACAAATCTGCATTCTCGAGAAAAACCAAAAACAAAAAATGGTGTCAATTGTAAAAATATTGTTATAATTGCCTCCATATTATTGTATTCTCTTCTTTAGACAATCTAAAAAATAACTTCGTATTTGATAATCAGTGATCAAAACTAACAGAAAACTTATTTTAGTAAAATTGCTCGTACCCTCTTTTAACTTTGACCGATGCAATTATAAGAAACTTTAGTACATTAAATAAAATTACAATTTGCAAAATTAATGTCGTATTTAACAAATATCAAATTCTAATTTAAGCTTATTTAGTTAATAATGTTTGTGAATGAGCAGCTGAGAAATAAAAATTTAATACCTTATTTAAGCACTTTTATTCAATTTACCACTCCTCATATTTGTATTGCTTGAGCAAGTTTTTATTCAAATACTTTGCTTATATAATAAGACTATTTAAAAACTAAGAACTATCAGATTCCGAAGTTTTAAGATTCTTAAACAAATATTCGTAACATTAAATATTTCATTTATATTTGCAGAGACTTTTACTTTTGCAGAGACTTTTTCTTTTTTTTTTTCAAAGAAAATGAATTACAATTGAGTATACTAAACATAGTTGTCATCAAATTTGCCTGAGTAGTGTTTAATACCTAAATACTGATAGCAACTGAGATCAATATTAATTTTTTTCCATTTTTATTCTGACTAAAAGTTTTAATATAAATAAAATTCTAGGATATAACTCTTACTTTTAAAGTTACATGACAATAGTATAAAAATTGGTTTGGAAAAAAACATAGTACTTGAAATAAGATCAAATACATATTTCTATGAATAATTCAAATCGTACTTTCGTCAGTTTTCTCGAACCGGGTTTCCAAAAGAATTCAGATAGTCCAAAGACACATTTCAGTTCAAAGTCCTAAAAATATCTCTTGAGGCTATGAAAACCGAGAAAAATACGTTTTTCAAACACATTATAGTTTTATGAATGAGCCGTCGGGTGTCCGGGAAAATAAAAGATCTTATTTGGAGCTCAAATATAGATATCTATTTTTTTCAGCTAAAATCTTGGAGAATGATAATTTAGATTAGTTACATTTAAATATCTTGTGAACTTTAGGCATATATTATTTTGATATTATAAGTATAATATTCAGGTGTAATATAATTCTGCCTTAAAAACAAATATTTTTTTTCAATGGACAACTATTGCTGTTTTATAAACCGATACATATGACATGAAAATTCTGTCTTTAAGAATTATCTTAGTTTATGCACGTAAATAAAAATGCTGGTATAATTACTACTCTGCATGGTAATAAAAAATATGTAAAATAATTACCATTTTTGGTAAACGTAAAATAAATAAATAAAACATAATTTTGGATTTTTTTTTTTTTTTTTTTTTTTTTTTTTTTTTTAAATTATAACTTTTATTACCTTCAATAGTAGAAAAACTGATAAGTAAATTTAATAGAATACGTAGTTTCTTATGATATATTCTAAAGTATCATGATAATTTCACAAAATTTTATTACATATTATAAAAACCATATCATTTTTTTTTTGCATGTACATAAAATGCGAATAATATTTTAGTGAAAACTTTTATTAAAATGAAATTTTAGTTGTTATTTTTAATTAAGCAAATATATTTAGACCGATGTAGAAAAAGAATAAATATACTAAATCTTATAATAGTTTTACTTTCCAATTTACTTCAACTGACCGTAATCTCCTCACAAGATCACAGTGAAATTTTTGAGAGCCATGGTAGTCAGGGAATAGAGGATTCGATTCGCAATGAGGTGAACCAGGATCAAATCCTAGAAGTGACAGATTGAAATTTAATCCTGCTCTCAGCCTGCACTTACCACAGCGCTGACGCAGAATATCGTCAGTTTTAGTCGGATTATATGTTAAAACCCCTTTGCTTAACAATGGGATATTTTCGTAGTTTTCTTCTCCATGTAACTTAAATACGGATTATTCCATCAAAAAAGTCTTCCTCGCTGTCTAGTTTTTATCAAAGCTTAATCCAGAAGTTCTATGGGTCGGGTTCAAAATTGCAAGGATACGAAGTTGAACATTGATTTTCATAAACTCAGAAACGCGGCAGCCCAAAGCCGGATATAAATTAAAATAAAATGATATTATTTAGAAGTTTGAGTAAAAATTTATGTTTGAAGTTTGTTTTAAAACTCTTAACAAATCTGACAGTTCAGTAGTCCCTAAATCTTATAGCTGTATTAGTTTGTAATGCATGGACAATAAAAATAAAGTACGTGTTATTGTACATTTTACAAGCATGTTTATTTCAAGCTTCTACCATTAAATCCCTACTTCCAATTCAATTTGTAAGAATCTGTCTGATCTTTGCTAAGTGACAAACTTATGTTTGCATGCTCTTTTAATAATTTTTAAAAGGCAATTCCAAGCATATATGACCGAATGTTAAATGTTGAAGTAATCATGGTGTGATTCCTTAATAAATAAGCATCACAAATGTACACTCACAGCGATAAAAATTTTCATAATTGTATTAAGTAAATAAGTAAAATAAGGTTGAAATACGTAACTGATTAAGAAATCAAAGCAAAATGATCATTATTGCTGAAAAAATACTAATGGATTGGAGGTTTTAGTATCCTCTGGATCAATTTCTGGTACGAATGGAAGATACGATACGGTCGAGCTTTGTTGCATACTAGTCTCATATGATGCCCCGCAACATCTTGTCCCCGAGATGCTGTAAACACGTCTTCAATGCGTCTAAACTCAGAAACTGCCGAACTCGCCGTTCTAACAAATCTCTGATATGCTCCTCTAGTGAAAAATCTGGGGATAGAACAGGTCAGGTAAGTGAGTGATAATGTGGGGGAGGCAGTCCTAGGATACCTTTGCTGCATGTAAAGGACCGTTGCTTCTGGGATCCCTGCCATGAGTAGCAACACATTTTATTGAAGTATGTCACAAGCGTACTGCTGGGCTGTTCTGGTGACAAACTTTAATGTTAGGGGCGGTCATGTGTTGTATGCAATGACACCCCATACTATCACATCCATTGTAGGAGTGGTGAGTGGCTTAACAGCGCAAGCAGGTTTGAGATGTTTACAACGGAGCCTTCTAACATGTATACCAATTGCCGTCACTGCCCAAATTCGTTGCTGAAAATGACCTTCTCCTTTTTATTGCAGTTCATTCTTGTCGAGAGGGACATTACTCCAAACGGAAGCGACAATTGATAGGTTTTAATTCTGTCAACGCAGGACAGCGGCAAGAACTTCTCTACAGCTCTTGTAATGGTATTGGCTGCTATCGAATATGACATACAAACAACAAATTTATCCAAGCTGCACGTCCGTGGCATTCTTAAACTTCACGAGTTCCCCTCAACGGCAACGCTTTCTGGAGCCATTTTTAAACAGGATATTGCTCGCTACGCAAAACAAAGGTGTTACAAAACTGTCTCTGCCAGAACGCCATCTTTACCTAGACTTATACCTTACTAATACATAATATCTTGGATTACATATAACGGTAAGTTCCGAGTTCAGTTTCCGAGTTTAGTACGAACTAGAGCGCATTTACAGAAACTAGGAAACGAGATGAAGCTGAAGATCATAAAGTATTTTAATGTCTGACCGTATCTCATTATGATTTTACGTCAGAGGTGGACAAACAGGGTACTAAATCCTCCATTCATTAGTATTTTTTCATTCAATAAATGATCATTTTGCTTACATAATCATTTTACTTTTTTAAATCACATAAAATATTAATGCTTAAATAAATCCCTTAAACACTAATTAAATACTTATGTAAAATTTCGTTCCATTCTGGCAACTCTTTTTGGTGCGCAATTCTTATAATAAAGAGTGTATTATTGCTAGAACAATACACTACTTCTTTTTTGTTCATTTTCAATTTTATAAAATAACAAATAGGAAAAAAAGTGACAACTGGATCATATAGCAAAGCAAATATAAAACAAAAGTACCCAATTGAATTAATGTTCAAAACTGAATAACTCCCAATGTTTTCAAATTAAACAAAATGTTTATTAGAATTTTCAAGAATCAAAATTTTCTTTAAAAAAAGGTTGTTTTCAGTTGCTTTGATTACATTTAAATACTTGAAGTACTCCATTAAAGAGAGTATAAGTAATTAATATGCCATTTATTAAATGAACCCATTTTGGCTTTCAACTACTTGCATTTATTGCTTTTTATATGCCTAGCTCAGCAAACTCTTCGATAAATGTGGACAATGCTTGATTATGGATGATGCGAGTCTTCACTGCTCTTAATGATGTTGATTACTGTTATCATTGCACTTGATAAATAACATAATGGAACCCTAATTCTAAATAATTCGAGCGTTCCATTTCACAAAGATTGTTCTTAATTACCTACAATAAATATGGATGAATAGAGTTTAATTTGGAATGATGAGATTCTTATTTTGTTTGCTTAAATATATTTTTTAAGAGATTAATGACACACATGTGAATGAGGTACTCATATTTTATTAAATCAGCCCATCATCAGCGTTGATTTAATTTGTTTCTGAATTAAATATTAGTATTTTTATGAAATAGAATTAATAAACGAAAAGCAAGTTTTTTACATCATAAAGATTATTGGTATATCTTTGGTAAGCATAGATTTTTCAATGAAAAAATTTAGATACTGCATGTTGATTTGGTAAATTAAGTATATTGGATTTTATTTATTTCCTTAATTCATTTATTTCTATTAATGTTGTTGTTAACAGTTATTATACTTACTTCATGAATTACGTATTTAAATCCTATTTCCATGTATTTCGACCATTTCATTATACGAAAATCGTATAATGAAATAATGCTTTTAATGCATTTAATATCGTATGTAAGCAATGTTCTTCTTAAACTAAAATAAAAGTTGAAAAATATGATTCACTGATGTTATTTAAAATGAACTTCTCTTGGCGATAAATTAAATTATTTCCAAGAATATATTCTTTGATATAATAATACATCTAGAAAGTAAGGGCCCCCTTAAAAATTAGGAGTTGTTTATAAACTAATGTTATTTTAAACTAATCGCGACTGTAAAATAATATACTTTCTGGGATACATTTTCTAGGATTTATTTTGAAGACTATTACTAACATATTGTTAAGTAGGTACCATTAGTACATTCGTCAATTAAATTTTGAATATAAATATATTCAAGGATTATATAATGATATGTGAAGAAATTTTTTCTGATTTTCCTTGGTGATGTTTGACTTTTGTGAAACATTTTGTTTTCAACCCTATTTTCAGAACAGTATTTCGTCATAAGTATACATTTATTGAATCTGTGTCGTATCAACTATTTTTTAAAAATTTAATTTGCCGTATTTGTTAATTCGATGTCGTATAAAATTTAATTTTTCGTATTTTGTAAGTCTATGTCTTTTAAATTTAAAAGCCGCCTCCTACGACCAGCTGGTCTACCTATTGAAATAAGTAGAATTTCATGCTTTTTAAGTTTTTCTCGTTTTTTGTCGAAGCAAAACGAAATTCAACTGTTTTGAATTCCTTATAAGCTTGAAAGAATACCCAGATCAAAAACAGTAATTTTTACACATTAAAGCAAACAAAAAAATAATTTACATTAATGACTCAGTTCAAGAACTAAAAGACAGCGAGTATGATCAAGTAAATTAGTATTTGCATGAAAAAATTTAAATCCGTCTTTTCGTTCATAGTTCATTATTAATTAGAAATCAAAATGATCTTTAGATTGCCAATCAGATTTATTTAACTTATACCAAGGCAAAATGTTTTTTTCTTTTAATTTTTTTAACTTCTTAATATTTAGACCTAGTATTTAAGATTTACTTGATCTAGGCCTTAAATGCGAGTTTTAAATTTAATGGGAGTTACTCTTTTTAAACGCCACTTTTTATTGGTTATTATATTCATATTCTTGAACTTAAATATTTATTAATTATTTTTTTATTATTAATTATTCTTCTTTATTTTATTTCTTCTATGAAATTTTATGTTTTATTTTTATTCTATTCAGCGAAAATAATACCTTATCTATAAGTGAAATCTTTCTCATTCCGTCTTTCATAGACCGCTATAACTTTAAACTTACAACTTTTTGAAATTTTTAGTAGACAGTTTTATTATGAGATTCAAAGGGTGGTATGATTTGGGATTCAAATTATTATGGACATTATTAGCGGTGTTCAAAGAAGAAAAAAAAATTTCTTCAATAGTTTAATTTTTTTCTTCTCAATCAATACCAATTGTTACTTGGTCTTTTATAATAAATATTTGCTAATACTTTAAAATTTATTAAATTTAAAATGATATCTTAATTAAAATTTTAGATGTAAGTAACAAAAATGAAAAATGTTTTAAATTTCTAAATTAACTAAAAATGTATTTGTAATTAAATTGTATTTGTAAACTATAAAACATATTAAAATGACTGAACCAATAAATTCACTTGAACAGCAGTAATATTTCCCGAAAAATTTAACTCTTTTTTTCAAAACACAATAATATTGTTTTTCATTGTATTACCTTATAGTCTTATCGGTATTTCAAAAATAAGAGGTAAAGCAATTTAACTCTTCTTTTTGTAACACCGATACTTAATTTATATATATTCACCATGATTGAGATGCATTATTTGAATATTTAAGTATTCCTAATATTGCATGGTAAACACTTTAGTTTAAAAAATAATTCTTGATATTTCAACAAAAAAAATATTTGATTTTATAAATTGGATAATGTAAAACAATCTCACTGTGAGGTATGCAAAATAAAAAAAATAAATATATATTTTACTGAATTATTATAAAGATATTTAAATTGCATTTTATTTAATTTTTTACTAGTTTTATAATTTATTAATAAATAATAATGGTATTAATATATCTTTAAAGAGAAAAATACTTGCCATAATTGTTAGTTTATTAAAATAGACACATTTTTCCTTTATTAAATAAAACAAAGCAATTCAAATTTTCAATATAGACATTTCTAGAGACATATTTTTTTTAAACTAGAAAGACAAAATCCCAAGTAAGCAAACAAAATAACGAGCAAATTAAAGTATAACGGGACATTTTTTTAGCATTTTCTTATTATAAACTTTTATTGTACTTGTTTGGAGTCCATTTATCTCTTCCAATTATTTGCACCCATACTTTAGTTGTCCTTTATTACGAAATCCAACAGATAAGTGATATAATTTAAAGCCTAATTTCTATATATCATAACTCCCAAATACGCAAATACCTGTCATTTATAATTTAAAAGTATGGAAAAAAAAATAAAGTAAAAAGAAAGCTAAAATAGAAAGAACAGATACAGTGCAAGGATACTTTATCGCTGAATTTGGTCAACAAAATGTGGACTGTTTACCCATGTGATGGACTACAGCCTATTACAACCGAAAGCGGCCCAAAGGTTTCTAGGAAAAGAGTGACGCTACTTAAACTAGGTAATCTAGGGCTTTAAAAGTAAAATATCTTGCCAATAAAAATTTAGATTATTATAATTTTTATTAGTTTTATGATATCTTTATTTGAGGGATAGTAATTTATAGTTCGACAATTAAAGTTATATGTTTAAAAATAATGTCAAAAAATAATAATTATTATTAATATTTGACAACAAAAAGGTTTAGTATTAGAGTTTAATAACATCAAAATTTTAAGCGTTTTAAAATTGAAATGTTGTGCGGACAAATAAGAATTAGTATATTTATGTTTAAAATTACTTATCCGATTAGATACATATATTTCTTTAATAATTAATTCAATAGTATTACTTTAATTTTCGATAATTTACTTAAGCTTGTGTACTTGTTTCTAGCATCCTTTTTACTCTATCATTCTACCTATGAGCTAAGCGAGCTTTAACGGTATATTTTTTTTCTTCTTTTTAGAGTTCCGTTCGCTTTTTTAAAACTATTATTAACGATGGCGAAATGATTAAAACATAACAGCGAAAGATTGAAAGAATAAACGAACACATTTTTCAATAGAGCATGTAAACAAATCGACTTATAGGGATGAAAAATATCGTAAAATGATCCAAACAATATTAGCAATCTGAAAAGAAAACGGCATGTAATTGGCGAGGCCATTTAAAAGATATAAGGAAATGTTTAATTTGAAACAATGGGTTCCAACAATGGTAATTTGCATTTCCATTCAGAAAATGTGAATAACCAGAACTATGTGACGCCAGAAAGTGGTAATAATTTGCAAACAACCCGATAACAGTTAAAAAATTTACGATCAAAATAGGTGCTCACGTTCTCGAGTTATTAGCAAACATATATCTAGACATCATTCCGCTTTTATATAGAGAGATGATAAAAACAAAAAATCTTTTCTGGGTTTCTTTTTTTTAAAAAAATTCTGAATATTTTTAAATAATTAAAGCGTAAAAATACAAAAATAAAATTAATTTTGTTATTGTCATTTGACAAGCACTCAAACTATTTACATTTTGTACGTGGCACTTTAGTTGAATCTGTTTTTGAAGAACTCGCATTTAGGAAATTTTAGTTAACATGAAAAAGGCGTAAAGGCGTACTTTGTTGAACTGTGAAGAATCAAAACTCCCAAATAAAAGTCTCAAACAAATATCATTACTAAAAGTTCACTACTTGAAAAGTTTTGTAAAGAGAGCAATTTCAAAACTCTTGTCAATACACATTACCTATAAACCCTGTTTGTATCTTTTCTTGTCATTTTAATGTATTTATGTTAAGGACAAAAGAGTAACGTTCTTCTTTGAAAATGTCTTCAGCAGATAATACATCGCCTTAACGTACTCTAATTGTCTTATTATAAATGATAATGAGTTTTCTTTTGTTATGGTTTTTTTTTCTTTATAAAAACACACTAAAAATAAGCGATTTCCTTAAAGAATAAAATACTTTTTTTTTTCAAAATGTATTGTTATCACTAGATTTTTATTAACTCTCGAGCTTGTGAAGGAGTAATCTTGCAACTGAAATTTCAACAGTTTGTCGACCAATCAGAGTGCTTAAATTTAAACTGAATCCCTGGTATGTATGATAGTAGAAGTTTAATATTTTTTATTATAATTAGGTCTTGAAATTCTAATTAAAATGCAAGGTCATTTGAAACCGTGATCACTTTCTGACTAGCTACATTGTTCAAAGTTTAAACTCATGTCTTTAAGGAACTTGTGCTAAGGATAAACGGAAAACTTTCTTAATTGGAAATACTTTCAGTTTATGAGAAATTACCTAACAAAGTATATTTGTCTTACTATAAATAAAAAATCTTTTTTTAATTATTATTTTATCTTAGATAAATATGCCAAACATATGATCTGAAAAAAATCAATTTTTGAAACAGATTGTAGTGATTGCTTACGTTTACAAATTATTGCACTAAACACTGAAGTAAATGTACTTGATTCATTATTATGTATGCACTTTCGGAAGAATTTTTTCAATGATTAACCATGATATAAATACTTAAATCCATTATAATGGGGAAAATTGAAGTAATCTTAACGGGATGTTAAATTTAACAATGCATCTATTTAAAATGAACAATAGTATAGAATACAGTTTAAGATATATGACAATATCGTTCAAATATGCGCCATTTTTAAGTTGCAGAAAACGTAAACACTTACTATGAGGAAGATTTTTTTTTTATTTTTTAGAATTTATACATTTACTTGATCTTGTCTGAATCGATTGGGGGAATTTTAAATCTGAAACTAGTTTGGTTCCTGAATATATATTTTATTTAAATTACATTTTTAGTTTATTTTCTAATCGTAATGTGCAAGTTGAAAACGTTCTATACAACAATATTTTTTAAATGTTGCAAGAAATTTTCTATGGAAGTTAGGGCACATAAACAGGTTTAAAACTGCATAGGTACCCATATCTGGAAATAAAATCATACTCAGCTAGGGGTCCTTTCCTGTTATGACCTGTGCAGAATCATAGGACGAAAGAGTTCATAATAAGGATTCACCTCTATGTGAATCCGACATTTCTGGTCATATGTTCCTAGGCACTCTTTATCTATATTTCGTGTCTTAACTCCAGTAGATGTTTGTTGCACCATTTACACGACCTCATATTATATATAAAATTTTTAAACTTGTACATCTCGACGCAAAATAGACTAAAATTTTAATTTAGAGCTAACTGTAGCTAGGAGAGAGATATTGTTTGCTGATATAAAATCAGCAAATGCATCTAAAATCTGTTAAAAAATCTTATACATCAGAAAACAAATTTTAAAAAATTTTCCTAAGTGTAATTTGATTAATTATGCTAAAAAACTTCTTACAGTTTAAACAAAATTAAAATAACCATACCAGCATGCGCATTTGAATGTTTTTTAGCTATTTTTTCTGATTAAAACAAATAAAATACATAAAAACCAATCATGGAAATCCCTCATGTAGGAAATAATTTTATTTACTTTATTCATATAGAAAAAAATTGAGAAAAATAGCACTGCAATGGAATATTTGATTTTAATTCAGTTGTTCTAGATTTTTGATTTATATTCAACATGTATTTCTCTTTTTTACTTGAACTGAATTTACTTCACATTTTATTAATTCATCTATTTATTTAAATGCGTATTAAAAATTATATTATTTAGATGATGCGTATAGATCCTAGTAGGGGAAAATAATATTGCTTACGCATAGACGATAATTTTTTGCTTGCTTCATATTTTTAATTTTTACTCAACATAGTTTTCTCTTTTTTTTTTATTTTTACATTACGAATACATTTCTACCTTTAGTATTCAGTGAAAGAATTGTTTTTAATAAATAAATGGAATAGTAAAAAAGAGAAAATCACGAAAAATTTCTGTCTCTTTCTATTGAAAAGTATACTGCATATTTCGAGAAGAAAGAGTAAAAGACAAACAATTTCATTCGTAATCTAGATTTAAACGGAAAGGATATTTAAAAACAGCTTAAAAGCAACGGAAGCATTCTAAAGAAAACAAATTTTTTATGGGAATTCATATTTGTTTCTTAAAAAAGGTTAATTTTTAATTCAAAATTTCAGTTTACCAAGTGGTTGACACGTAATTCAGATACTTTGAATATTACTATAAAATTATAACTTTAGTTTAAATTTCTGAAATCTCTTTGTGAGTAATGCTTTACATATTTCATCGTTTTATTTGCATTTAGAGAGCTAGACTATTGTATGTGAATATTGAATAACAACTAACAACATAAAAACTAAAAAGTAAACTCTATTGACTAGTTTTATATTAATTTTATTTTACAACTGATTACATATGTTTTCTTAAAAATACAATCCCATACATTTTATTTGCTTTGTTAAAAACGAAAATACCAAGAAGAGGTAGGAGATAATTTACCGAATGGTTAGAAACAGCATATTTGGGGAATACTGAACGTTTTTAAAGTATTGAGCAACTTGATTGCAAATCTACAATCAATTTTAAAAAGATTTATGAAAAATTATTTCATCTATTATCTCATTGTTATGGTCAAATTAATAATAAATTGATTTTTCGACGTAAAATACATGTCCACGTTTTAAAAGACATCGTCTCTCCACATTTTAAAAGACATTGTCTCACTCATATAGGAAGTTCTATTTTATCACTGAAGGATTTGATAGATGAAACCCATCATTAGATTAAACCAATTTAGTAGGTACCGTTAACTTTCATTTATGAAATACGCTACCTGTTCAAAATTAAGAGTATTTTTAATTTTGGTTGATTTTCTTACTACTGGAAAAATTTAAAAACATTTGGTTTGATATAATACAAAAATGATAACTATTTAACACTTAAAATATTCAAGTATGATAGTGGTTGATAAACGCTCATCAGAATCAGTTGGTATCAAAGAGCGATTACAGATTTGAATAAAATGCTTTAAACGGCGATATTGCCCCCTTGTAAACATATAAATGCCATCCTTGTACAGACACACAGGCCTCATACAGTGATTTCTTACTGGATATAAGGCAGTTTGAGTTCCAAATGCAGTTTGCCCCACTTGTGCAGTTTGCCCTATTCAAAGCACTTCACATATTTTAAATAGAAAGGAGACTTGAAATCCGTTTGGCCAATCCATCTATCGAATATCTTCATTATCCAAGAAAAAATTGTCTACCAGAACTTCTCTGACTTGTGTCGCATTCTATACATTGAAAAGCAATTAGAAACCACTGTACCCCTTAAAGATGCGAGCGCTACAATAGCTCATCTTTATCCAGTACCTCATACATAGAAATGGAGAGGTTTGCGGGTGCCCAGTATAATGTCTGTCCAGACCAGCAAACTCAGCTGTCATAGTGGTCAATTTTTTGGGCATAAGAGGGCAGTTAGCGGGTTCTTGGTTTTCTGAATATAAAAGTACGTCGAGAGTCAGCGGTCAGGCTGTAATGGGACCCATCAGAGAAGAGATCGATCCATTGATTCATATTCCAATCTCTATGTTCTCAGCATCATCCTAAATGGAGACTCCTGTTGGCGGAATTCAGTGTAACACAGACTGGAGATTTTCTTGCAAATTACCCTTTTACGCGAAGCCTTCTGGAAAAAATAACCATTGAAACTTGCTTTCATGTGGTCGCAAATGAGTCACAAGTGAGCTGAGAAGCTATAGCATTCCTGTTACACCGTGCTGTATTCGATAAATACCAATATCCGTTGACCGTTGTGGCTCTTGACCTCTTCCAGACTTCCTCTCCAAGAATTCTTTCTCCAGACTCCAGAAATTCTTTCAAAATTGAGCACAACGGCTGAGCGTTCAATTATTAATATATTTTTTTTTTTTTTACAAATCTAGATATGGCTGACCTGCTTCATGTAACCCAATTCATTCCCTTAATCCATCTTCTAAACATTGGTGGTTATTCATTTTTTGTTGTTTGAAATTAAAACAAAAAAATAGTCAAGATTTGTACAAAAAACGTCAAGAAATTCGGCAACATGTGCTAGAGAACAAAATGTAGATTTTGCCATTTGCGCTAATAAAGTATATTCTTCTACTATTTCAATTCACACAGGTGTATCAAATTTTGCATTCGACACACTAGATTAACATCTTTGTTTCGAAGCAGTAGCTTAACATTTTGCTCATTAAATTCAACAAAATATGCAAATTCTCTTAATTTTTAGCACCCGTGTTTAATGAAGATCATACGATTCATACCAAACACGTTTTTGTTCAAAACATAATATAATAAAACCTTAAGTTAATTTGAATTAAATTCTAAGCGATTCAAACTTCGTTTTTTCTTTCTTTTTCCGTAGTTAATATTAGTTAAACTGCTATGTGCTACAGTTCTTTCGAATATCCTGACTTTCTAGATTTTATTTCACTGAGGAAAAATATCTTATGGAATTTTTAAGAAATTGTTGAATGTAAATAAAACAAAAACAAAATGCTTTTGATGATTTTTCAATCCTTAAATTTTTACATATGAAAATCATTTTGCATTGTAAAAATATTTTTAACTCTTTAAAAGCATTGCATGCATAATTTTACTAAAGGATTCTTTAATGATTAATTTTCTTTGGGCAATTTTATCGGAAAACATGTAAATCAAGCAATTAATATGCAATTTGTGACAAAATGCATAAAGAAATTATCAAGAAAGAAAATTTAGTTTAAAGCAAAGGAAATCGAAAAATATATATATATAAATTTTGCATGGGGACTTGTAGGTAGGCGCCCAAATAAAGTTGCTGCAGTTTTCCACAAAACAGATTATGCTTTTGTCCAGTTGCAAGCAAAAAAATACTTAGGTTAAAAGCTATTTTCGAAAATAGTTTTCTGTGATAAAAATTAATTGAAAACAAGCACAAGAACAATTTTGCGATTTCACCAAAACCATTTTCTTCTAGCGTTATATTCCAGATGGAAAGAAAATTTTCTTTTATTGAAAGGACTTTTATAAAATTGTGGAATAAAAAAAGATAAGAAACAAAAACGTCTGAAAATTTAAATGTTTAGCAGCAAATATTTAGCAATGATTATTAACTCATTCAAGAAGGCTTTATAGGCATTATTATTTTTTTATCAAGCTTTTCTTTAATTAATTATTCTCTCCGCAATTTAATTATTGTATTAGTTAATACAATCAATTCAAATGCTAGCTATAATTAATCAATAAAAAAGAGGATAAATAATAAATTAAAATGCAGATATTTTCTCCACATTTTAATTTAAAGAAAATCTAAATTAATTAATTAATGAGTAGATTTTATAAAAAATAAAGATAAATTCTCATTTTGAGGTTTAAAGAAATATAGTTGAATATAATTGAAAAAGTGGGAAAACAAAATAGAAAAAAATATGTTGTATTCCAATTTCAGGTTATGTGCCTAAACACCAAAATATATTGCAATATATATTGGTATAATTTCGCAAAATAAATGATGTTCCCAGTTGCAAGTAAGAGGGATAAACTAGATCTAAAATATTTAAATTAAAAATATTAAGTATTTTTATACTAAAAGTATATAAAGCTATTTGGCAAATTCATCAAAAGCATTTTCTCTGTAAAGCAGTAATGTAAATAGGGCAAGTGTCCTACTTTATTTCTCCATCACTTCCTGACCCAAACATCAGAATCTCCTCTAACACATCCCACTCTTTCGTCAATTTTGGCAGATAAAAGCAAGGAGCACACCAAGGAGGACGTTTGTTCTCTTAAAGCAAGGAGGACACCAAGGAAGACGCTTGTTCTTTAAAAGCAAGGAAGACAACAAGGAGGACGTTTGCTCTTTAAAAGCAAGGAGGACACCAAGGAGATAAGATTTGAGGAGCAATAAAATTTTGGGTTATATTTTAAAGAAAGACCTTGCTAATTTTTTTTTATTGTATAATTCTAATTTTAAATAACCTGTAAACTGTACAAAATAAACTATTTATATTTTTTTACAAAATTAAGAACATTTTATTTTTTGAATGGTTTCAAAAACGCTAAGGAATGTATGTTGTGATAATATATATTGCTATTTAATTCAGTAAATTTTCAATGATACTATTTAAGATTTTCGTAACTGCCTCCATGAGGTTTTTTATTTATATTTATAAAAATATGTTTTAAAAAACACGTTGAACTTTTAATCTGACGTAGATTTTACTATATATCTTATAAAATCATGAATATCATTCCAGGTATTTAGATTTGTGAAAACATTTACAAGAAATAATTATGAGACATCTTAAAGAGTCGAAAAATAGTATACAAATTGAAAATAAAGAAGTTCTGCTACTCCTTAGCACCTTAAAATCTACTTCCCTCTTTCAAGAATTTTCGATTTTGTTAAAACTTTACTTGATAATATTGTTTAACTTCTTTAATACCACTGCAGTATTAATTGATTTTTTTTCACGTATTATTTTCACGTACTTAAAATAAAAAAAAAAATATTTTATTCAAGAATGATTTAAGCTAAAACGTGCTAAAAAAAGTTTGCCATCTTTTTCGAAATAAATTTGTAATGATCTCTCATAATGTATTTTGTGAAATAAAGAATCCAAATCAAGTTTTTGAAATTAAAACAGTATCGACGACATTGTCTTTCTGCGAAAACATTACGGCGAGAGACAGAGAGCAAAATATAACTAACTATAACAATAAACTAACTACAGGAAACACGAACGAAGCAAAAAAAAGTAAACGTAAAGTATAAGCAAAAAGTATAAGCTTGTATAAAGTCCTTCATTGACAAATTTTTGAACTAAAACAGAAGCTAAAAAAACTGAAAAAAACAAACTAAATGCAGCCCCAAACATTTTAAGATTTTTGACTTTAAAATTCCCGCACTGATATTATTCCATTGAAATAATAAAGAGAAACGGAATGTATAAAATTTCTCTTCCAAAACACCCATTAGTCATGTGATTTATTTATTGGGACAGAAATCATCCAACAGGGCATGCTCTAATAAAATGAATTATTATTACTCCTCCCTCCCAGATTCAAATTCTTAAAAAAAGTAGGTCTCTTGTGTAAAATTATTGAATAAGTAAAAAAAAAAAACATCTCAAATGTCACCAGAAATATTTTCTTCCAGATTTTTATTCTTAAGAGAAAAAAAACAAACATTCTCGTGTGGAATTGTGGAAATGGTAAGCAACCAAAAAAAAAATACTAAAAAACTAAACTATTAAACACTTTAACGTTGAGCACTTAATTATTAACAGTAATTATTAACGCCTTATTGGAAGTATTATATGTATACTTTTGTCATGCTTTTTTAATTAATTATTCTATCCAGACAATTCAATAGAAAGAAAATATTAATTATGTAATTAATATGTAGGTTTTTAATAGAAGAAAAAATAAATTCTTTATTTGAGGTTTAAAGAAACTTAGTTCAAAGAAAAGAGAAAATGAAACAGAAAGAAAAAAAATTGCATCTTGATTTCAAGTCACGTTTCCAAGTACTACAAGATGCCGCAATTTTCCGCAAAACAAATGACGCTTCTTTTGTCCGGTTGCAAAGCGAGAGGGATAAATAAAAAGGTCTTAATTTTTCTGAAATAATAGCGGAAGAGTTAGAATTAGCTCTGCTTTAGGATGGTGTCGTGGAAAGAATTCGAAAGTAAGCCTATTACTTATTTCTTTTTCACAAGTCGTTGTTTTGGGGAACTGGTGAATCCCTAAATAAATTACAATTGTCAGCTATTGTTATAGGATAAAAATGGTTGCTTATGCGACTTTAAAATAAAGTATGCTTTCATTGAATAAGAATAGGACTTTTCAAGAATGTTTCTGAACATTCGAGGTCACACCTAGGTAATATATCCTTAACTTTCTTTCTATGAAACTTGTTTATACATAACGTATCGTTAAAGCATGAGTAATTTTTATCATTAATAAACAGTGCGTATCAAACATCCATCAACTTTAGCTCTTGCCTTTTACCAAATTTTTATACTCTTTCAATTTATTAAATGGTATAATAAAGAGGCTATACATTATCAAATAAAGCCGCTTATCATGTACCCTAGTAATTAAAACCAGAATTAAACTATTTTTTAAAATGCAGTTCTTATGATTATTAAATCACCTATATATGAAAATATAAAATTAAAATTGAAGTGATAAGGGAATTTAAATGTTTCACGAGAAGGCAGCGTTCGCACTTTAGAACAAAATAGCCTTTTTCAGAAATGGAAAAAATAATTTTTATAATGAAATAGAGAAAAAAATAATCTATACATTGTTTTACGAACCAAAATATATTATCATAAAGCAGTGAAAATAGCTAAAACTTAAATCACTTTTTTTAAAATCGCAGTTTTATACAATTACGCCAGAAATCTTGACGCCAGATTTTATAAATTAATTTAATACTACTCAAATTAATTATGCAGGAAATATTTCTTAAGACGTTACTCTTTCTCCTCTTTTTAGCTCATCTCTCCTCTTTTATAATATAGTCATCAACAATGATTTAAAGGTGACGCATTAATATCGGCTTACAAATTAAGAACATTGCCTCTTTAATAATAAAATAATTGAGTTTATTTAATGTATATATGCCGTTTTATAATCAGTGGCACTTGTCATACGGAAATATTAAAAATGAGAGATGAACGTCATTCATTTTTTTTTTTTATCAAAATAACATTGTATCGTGATTCTATTAAAAAAAAAATAATAATAATAAATTAAAAAAAAAATTTTGTTCTTCATTGTCTTTATCAATAATTTTAAAATCGTGATATAGCAAGAGGAATCGGTTCAGGGACAGCTTTCATTACGTAGTTAAAACTTAAACGTAGTTAAAACTAATTTCTTGATAGTGAAACTCCAGATTTTTATTGCCTGCTTAAATATACATTTTACATTTTGTTTTAAAATCATTTGTTTTCTCTCTTTAAATCTTGTTTCATTAAACTCTACATTCAACTCAACTCAGCCGTACTCCAATTTAGTATGTAGTTCACATAGTGATATTTAAGTTTTTTTAAGTTTGACAAGTCCCAGTTAAAAAATAAGCTTAATTGCATGTTAAAATCAACTAAATCAATAGTCAAGTAAGGAAAAAAAGGAAAAATCTAAAAAAAAAAATAAATACTTATGGTTTGTGTATTCGTTGTTATACCTCGAATTGATATTCGAGGATTTTTTATTCACTTGCAATGCGTATTATTATACCACGCATTAAACAAAAATATTCATGGAATTTGTTCTATTATTAATGATTTAAATCAATTTTACTTCAGTTACAATTAAATAGTAACCGGCTGAATAAAAGGCAATTTTCATTTGATAAACTGCATTAAAAATCTTTATTTAAGTATTCTACCAATAATATATAATTTTAGCTTTTTTATTTATTGTATGGTTTCAGTTTAGTTCTTACTTTTTATAAAACTTTACTTTTTAAAAGATTTACTTTTATTAAGAATGTGGAACTGTCTTAAACACCTTATTTTTTTAAAAAACTTTATACTACAAGACATGATTAAGTTTTGAAGAATTCTTGGTCCAAAAAAGTATTAATAATTGAAGAATTGTGGTGTTAAAAACATTTTAACTTTGTCACAGACCATTAATTATATGTTTCTTTATACCAAAAGATGTAGTACGTTGTATTAACTCACTCGAGGTTATTCTCTTTTCGTGTCAAATGCTTCTTGTTTTCACTTCTTAAGACAAAAGGAGCTAATTTATCAACAACTTAACAAACTTTGACAAATTATTCCCATTCATGTCAGTTTTGCGAAAGTTATATTACCCCTATATCTCGCAAACTTTCTGACCACTAAAAATTAAAAAAAAAAGCTTTTCTTTATCTAATGTTTAAGGTTTGCTAATTAAATTTGAATATATTTTTCCCAAGTAATAGAACTTATTTTTTAATATAATTCAGGGCATAACATCTTGCATACATCTGCAAACAAATTCTTTTTTAAGTGAATGTCATTTATAGTTTAGAAGAAAAATTTAAAAAAAAGAAAGCAAAATTAATTTAACGCTTAAATTATGAAAACAAATATTTTAAATAGAAATAAGACATCGAAAGAGCATAATTGCATTTTCTTAATCTGCCTAGAATTATTTATTTTTATCTACAATGTTTAAACTTTTATTCGCGTGTTAAAACGTTTTTTTTTTTAATTTTATTATTTTTTTATTTTATTTTATTTTTTTTTATATTTTTATTAGGGAGGATTGCCGTACAATAATTACGCACAGGATTGCAATATAATAATTTTTACATTTTATTTTAATTCCTTTTCCTTAATATATACAATATATACACTCAAGAGCCAAAACATTATGACCACCTCTTAGTAACGAGTTGGCCCACCTTTAACCCGCAACACAGCTGCAACCCGCCGGCATGGATGCCACAAGTCCTTGGTAGATGGCCGGAGACAGATTGTAGCAGATGTTTAAGCAACGGTCACGCAAATCCGAGATATTGCGACTTAGTGGTCTTTGAACTCTGAGCTGCCGTTCAATGACATCCCAAATGTGTTCTATCGGATTGAGATCCGGTGAGTTACGTGGCCAGGACATTAACTGGAATTCAGCATCATGTTCCTGGAACCACTCCAACACAATTTGAGCCATGTGACACGGGACGTGGTCCTGTTAGAAAATTCCATTTCCAGGTGGAAAAACAGAGGGCATGTAAGGGTGCAACTGGTCCGCAATGATGTTCAGATACCCTGTAGCATTCATGGTCTGTTCTACCACAACCATGGGTCCCAGAGATGCCCAAGAAAACGTCCCCCAAAGCATAATACTGTCACCACCGGCCTGTGTATGACTTACATTACATTGAGGGAGCAACTGTTCACCTGGAAGACGACGCATCCTGACACGGCCTGATGGATGACAAAGCGTGATTCATCTGACCTGGCAACTCTCTCCCACTTATCCATGGACCAGTCGCGATGTTCCCGGGCTCAGCACAGGCGTAACGCTTGGTCTGCAAAGGCACACGAGTGGGACGTTTGCTGCGTAGCCCCTTATCCAACAGTGTCCGCTGAGCAGTGTGCTCTGATACTATTCTACTTGACCCTGCATTGTATTGGGCTGTCAGCTGAGCCACTTCCTGGCTCTAGTTTCTCTTCACATACCGAGACAATCTCCGACGACCTTTTTCTTTGACAGCGTGTGAACGTCCAGCACCCTGTCTTCTACTGCTGGTTTCACCGTCATTCATCCACTTTGCATAAGTATTAACAACTGTAGATCGCTAACAACCCAAGAGTCGTGCAGTCTTCGAGACATTACGATCTGCCCTCTATCAAAGTCGCTTAGATCCACAGTCTCTCCCATCACACACAGAAGTAAGTGAAAGAATGATTCTTCAAACTCTCCAGCAACAGTTAAATACCACTTCCACCTGATCACGTGCCTTCCACGAGAGTTCATTGCAAAATAAAGGGGTGGTCATAATGTTTTGGCTCTTGAGTGTATTCACATACCCAATGTTATATGTAGAGCACTATGTGTTATATAGCTGCATTGTTATTATTTTCCAATTTAAATGAAGCTTCTAAACGCTGCTGTAAACTGACCGGATCTGACCAGATGAAGTACATGCATGAATGCTTCTGTTGTGGAAAAGGAAAATGGAAGTAAAAAAGAAAATGTAAAAATCACATCAATATGTATTTGTTTTAGTTTCAACGTATAAATGTATTGCAATCACTATAATTTTTAAATTGTTTTAAGCATCATGGAATTGTGGCCTATTTTTCGAATCTTAAGCTATTCATACTTGATTTTATCCTTGAATCAGAAAATGCTTCACGAGCCAGCCATAATGTTTATTACTCAGATAAAAGAAGTAAATAAAAAATAATTAATAGATGCATCTTTAAAAAAAGTAAAAGGAGAATATTACAAAAATTCGAAATTAAAAAATAACTGAAACATAATAATGATATTTATCGTAAAATTTAATAAATTTCTTTTTTGTATTTTTAAATTACATTATATTTATTGAAGTAAATTAAAGAATTTATCATGTTAATTACTTAAGATAAAAATATTTATTTCAATATTTTAGGAAATAAGAGTATACTAGAAGAGTATAGCATTATATGCCATCTTATTGGCTCAAAGGTAAGGATTAAACATCACAATGCCAAGATATCATCGCATTTGAATGATACCATCAAGATATACCTCGTGATACTCTTTTGACAAATAGTAGCTCTTCAACTCCATCGAACTCCACTATAATATTCTGACGCTGTACTCAATTAGGAGCAGATAGGATTCCATTTATCTAGACTAGTTCAGAACAGCTGCTACTTGAATCCGAATATCACATTCACTTTGCAAATACTGTGTGACTCATCTCGAATATCAATGCATCATCATGAATTTTAAGAGTTATTGAATACAGAAGCATGTTAAGTGAGAAATGGGGAGAAAATGCAAATGGAATTATGCCACTTATACTATTCTATTTGACTGTAATATAATGCATTGTTAATTATATATTCCTAATAATCTTTAGTCTATTAACAATAAATACATAGTTTTTCACCTAATATGGTCAATAAAAACCTGCAAAATTTAAATTAATTACATATTGAAATATAAAATGAGGGGTTCAGATGGAGTTCGTTTAGTAGAATTGAAATTTTCTTGTTTCGTATTATTTTTATTCCATAAATCTTATAAAAATGGAAATTTTTCTTAAACACAGTTCAATTTTGATGAACATTTGAGTTTTGTCGAAATATTTTTAATTTAAACTGGGAAAATGAGTTTTATTTAAAATAAATATAATTTTTTGAATTAACATTTCGTACGAAAAACGCATATGTTAAAAAAAACTTTAAAAATTCCTATCTGTATTTGCTTGAAATTTTTTTTTCCAAGTCAGCGATAAAAGAAAGATTTTTTCGAAGTCATTTTTATATGGTATTTTATCTGAACTACGTAACACTGCATTTGTTTTTTCTTCAAAAAAGAAAAAAAAAGAAAAAAAAAAAAAGAAAAAAAGAAGGTAAATCTGAAACTTTAACGGAATTCTAGATTTTGGTTGTTGATATTTCCTTCAGGCTTTATAATATTGTTACATTTCTAGCAGAAATATGTTTACAATTTTGACCGCACATCACGTAAAAAAATGTATTTTTCTTGAAAGAAAAAGATAAAAAAAATGGAAGCTATTTTTTTAAAAAAAATAATCATGTTTATTTTTATTCTATAACAGAAAGATTTTCGTATTTTGTAACAAAAGTTTAAAATATTTTCAGAAATACACAATTTTTCAATTACATATAAATCACATAAAATAAGAAAATAAAATTAAAATATAGGACTGCTTCCATGTTATTGCATCATTTCACTAGGTCTATCAATGCAAGCTTATACTCACTAAGTTTAATTATAATTTAATTGTAAAAAATTAATTATAAATAATACTTTTAGCTTATTTAAATACACAGTAAAGGTTAATATGCATTTAAATAAGCTAAATGCTAATGAATAGAGTCGAGCTTACTTCTATCCTTTTCGTATTTCTTGCAATGAATTTTAGAATAACAATATAGGAGTAATTACTTACATACAATGCATACAATGCAATTACTTGCATACAATGGTACTGAATATTGTAACATGATATATGGTTTTTTTTTGCTTCGTAATCGTTAGGCTCTTAAATCTATTCAAGGTACGATCTGTTTGTAGATAAATGAATAGATCTGACTATACCATTGTCAAATTTATGAGATTTACTTTTAAATTTTTAATCATAAGTTGGAAGAAAAATGTAATACTTTCAGCAATTTTGCTGATTTACTGATTTTTTTTAAACATTTTACTCATTAATAAAATTATTCCTCCTTTTATTTAATATATATAAATTTTTTTTTCAAATATTTCAGGCATATTTCTTGATTCAGCATTGAAATTCAGAGCAGAATCTGCTGGGCAAACTGTAAGAAAATTCGATAACAATACAAATTATTTCCCGTAATATTAAGAGACATCACCTTTTTTCTTTGATATTTTAGAAAAAAACAAGTTTCTCTGCACAAAATTTCTGGGTTATTTTTTACGTGGTAACACATTTCTATGTATATGATATATATTATTACTTGAATTTATAATACATTTTTATAATAAAACCATGGATATCATGGTATTTTCTTTTATTTATTAATTTTTAAATTTATTTTCTTGAAACTTTTTTATTTCCTATGAGCTGCACAATCAGTCTTCCCGATGAGCAGACTAAGTGCGTTCTCAGTGGTATCCACTCTTTCAGGCCCATGTTAATTTGGACGTCTAGTTTCTGCCACACCAGATGGCAGCACCGAGACTCTATGTGGATGCTAACATTTCTTAAAACTTAAAGGAACCATTTAGCTCTTTAAAGCCGGGTACGGACTTTAAAAAAGATGGCTAAACTGTATTTGGGTTCTTGCAACTAATCACGTTGTTGTGTCTAATCACCTGGTGGAGTCTTATGACGCTGCTGTGCGTGTGGTGTTAACGTTAAAGATAAGAGAGTTAACATTAAGACTTGGGCTTATAATCACTCTGGATTAATTTTTAAATCAGGTTCAATTGGATACCCAAAAAATGACGTCACACATGTATGTTGAACTTTATTGACAGATCTACATATGACTTCACTTTCGGGTATTCAGTTCCCCTGACCGGCTAATCAGGACCCAATCTGTCAAAGCAGACATCACATATTTTCCTTATCTCTCATTTTGAATTCCATGGTTAGATGTAACACTCACCATATCCACAATTGAAAGTTGCTAATTTATGGCAGAAGCGTTTTTCACTTATTGTGGGAAAGTTTCTAAATTAATAAAATTCTTCTTTTTTTCTGTAATTAAGCACACTAGCTTCGTATGTTTTATACCAAAATACCTGAAATATTTTCACTGTGTATGGTTTAAATAGATTTTTATTTTATTTTATAACCGTCGTTGAACAGCCGACCCAACTTAATGGGTTTACGGCTACTAATGTTCAACTCCGTAGCCTTGTAATTTTGAACCCAATCCAGAAGACAAGGGAACTCCTGGATCGAGTATTGGGAGAAATTTGCCTTCGTGGAGGACTTTTTGATGGAGCTAACCCGCATTTGCGTTACATGGAGAGGAAGACCACGAGAACCTCCCACGGTTAGCCTGACGGCAAGGGGACTCTTACCCATGATCCGTCTACCACTGAGGATATTTCACGTCAGCACTGTGGTCAGTGCAAGCCGGATGCGGAATTCGTATCGACTGGGATTCGAACCCGGTTCGCCTCATTGGAAGGCGAACGCTCTATCCCCTGAGCCATCGCGGCTCGGTTTAAATAGATTGAAAAAAAACCAAAGAAACAAACGGACAGTAAGCTCTTCGTAAAAATTCCTGTACAGGTTTAATAAATGGAAGAATATTTTTGCATGCATAGCTACATCAATAAATAACAAAAACTAATTTATAGACTATAAAATATTCTTCGTTTTTTTTTATTTCTTAAAATGGCGGGTTCAAAAAGTCTGAGAATATTTTTACTGGAGTTTACGTAGATGATATTGCTTAAAGGATTTCCGCAATAAAATATTCTTGATGTTGTGCTCTTGTGTCGTGATAATTTAAAGACCAGGGGGCTATAGGATACTGGTTGGTATAAAGAGTTAAACTACCAGATTGAAATTTACAATAAAAAAAATTCATTTAAAAGCCAAGGGAATATTTTATTTAAATAACTTAAATGTATGATGTTGATGAAAAACAATAATCGAATTTTCTCGAAAACAATTTTAAACAATAAGTCTATAAAAAAAACGGAAAAATTATAAAGTAAAATCTCCTCTTTGTTTTTTACTTCTTTATGCAAAAACTAACAGTCATGATTCCCTGTCACTTATTTGATCTTTCCACATTTCATTTCCCTCTCCCTTTCCACTTACTTCCCCTTTTCTCTTCTTTCTCTTATCGTATTTACTAATTTGACTAGTGAGAGCTTTTCGTCTTTTTTTTTCAATTACCATCGTGTTGTATCAGATCTTAATAGAAAAATAAATTACCGTCGTAGTCACAGTGCGTGGTGATATGTGTTCCTGGAAAAGGGGATCTTGATGGTTGAAAGGATCCTGGTCTTCCAACACACTGCTTTTGGCCAGTGCTTCAGATAAATAGAAGGTGCAGATTAACCTGTATGAATTAACGGGCTCGTCAGGAATGTCATTTCTTGACTACAGTCAAGCCGGGAATTTCATACTAGGCACCTTGTTAAGATTGGAGAATGTCACGTGGGCGTATCGTGTTTAGAGTGTATTGTGTTATTGAGCGCTAGTGTTTAAGTTACTAGTTAGTCTCAGTACCAATCTAATGCTTGTATCCCCTAAGTTGGAATTCGTGATGGTTGGTGATATTGTTAGTGGAAGTTGATAAATATTCCACGGCTGAATATTGGAGGTTGTTTTGTTCCTCGCACCAAACAAAAAAAACAGAGGAACACTACAACACGTAATTTGATTATCCTCGATATTTTGTGATTTCACTTAGGGTCCCGTAAGTTTCAAATTAATTATTTTGTAAAGTTTCGCATTTTGTAATTTACATATCACGGTAACTGTACTGGAAGAGGAATAATCTGCTAAAAATTACCGTTTTGGGGACTTTCTAATACAGCGTTGTTTTGAAAAACAAGCAGAAATATTTTTTACTTGCTCCACCACTTGCTAATATGAAGTCAGTCTACCCTTCGTAATACAGAATAGGCGATACTTAATGAATTGAAAGAGCAAAAGGTAATTTCTGTTCGCTGCATATGAATATGCATAGATGATAAACTCATTACCCCTAAATACCTTCTAATAACCTGAAGTTAACCAAAAATATCTTCTTTTGTCCACTTCCCGTCCATCTCCACTCCGCGTACTGCACTTAAATGAGGTTCCGCCATCTTATACTGTCCCTTTCAAGGCTTGCATGTGCTTTCTGATTTAAGAGTTCGGTTATTGTGATTTACCATCTCAATCAGTAAATCCTTTTCTCAACAAACTTTAAAAAAATTTTATTGATCAACTTTCACTCTAGATCGTAAGATCTTGAGGTTCATACCAGATGTTAACTTCACATCGTCAACAAAATTCACATACGTACCAAATTCCATAGATGGTTTTAAATCTCCTAGGCATGCATACCTAGAAGATTTAGAACAAATTTCTTGCCATACCAAATTTAGAACGAAATTCCAAAATTCCTTCCTTAGAACAAAAAATTTCTCATGTGTTATTACTTTTATTGCTAATAAAACTTACAATTACATCCTTCCTTCTATTTGCTGTTTTCACTGCTGAGGACGCATTTGCCTTTCTTCTTACTTTAAAGACTCATTTTTTCACATTTGCTAAGGAAATTTTGTTCTTATTAGCAGTTTGAGCGTTTTGCGACTACTTGAATGTATGTATCCAACTCATCCAGTTTTATCATTTATAAAACATTTAATGAAGACTCTAAACAAGAACGGTTTTAATATTTTTGTTGGACACAAAGTAATGTTTGTATCTTGTAAAACGACCTTGTTGACGCTGCAGTAAGGGATACCAGAAATTCTTCAATTCTGTCTGTAAAATTTACAGATGCAAAAAAATTGTCTTTCAAAAGTCGTTATGTCTTTGTGGCAACAGCATTGAGACCTCCAAAAAGAAAACTAATTATTTACAATAAAACCTGCATTAGAGCCCTAACCATGGCTTTACTAGCACAGAAAAAAGCTCACTCGTCTACATAGAGATCTTACCCGGGTAACTCATCTTCATTTGCTACTAGTAGAACATTCAACAAAATTGAGAGTAAAATGTTGAATTTCTTCCGAAATGCAATTGATTCAAGGTTTTACTCTCAATTCATCATATTTTAATCACATGTCCTTGTTTTAACTAACATCGTCTTATCAATTTCGGTAACTATATTATGCATGTAAAATTTTATAGAAGAAACCATCTTAACATCGTTGCATTAATACGCATTAGTAGTATTTTATACTTTAGACAACTATTTTATTTTTAAATTTAACATTTTATCATAATTTAGTTTGCTTTCGTACGTTCTTAACATTGTTTCCCAAATAATCACAATTTATCTGATTTTATCTAATTATTTTACTCAATGATCATAAGTTTGACGCATGTTCTTTAATTTCTAAACTGTTTTAAAAATGTGTTTGGTGGAAGATGACCAATTTTGGACATTGTGCCACTAAACTCTGGGTTCAATTCAATTCTATAAGTAAACGTTTTAAATAAATTGTGATAATAGACAAAATTTGGAAAATATTTTAATAAAAGCACGGAAAATTTTTATAAAAATTTTTACATACATAATGAATTAAAAGTGTACACTATTGCCATCCAATTTATAACTACAAAACTTATGCGGTATCGGTAAACTTAAACTATCCAGTACGTATGCATCAAAGCATTTGTATTATACATTCTCCAAAGGAACTTGAAAGTTAATGCGAGTCGTAGCATTCATTTTTAGAAATGAGGTTTTTAATTTTTCAGAAACTAGATAAAGATAAATGCGATGGGTTTGAAACCTTTAAAGACATCAAGGCGCCACCAGAATTCTTAGAATAACTTTGTTCATTTAACATGTCTTCCGTTAAATATGATTTATGGTATACTATAATCCTAGCATTTATCTTCATTAAGCTAGCAATATTGAAGAAGATATTGTTTCGAAAACACATTGTTGCCATTATCATGTATTACAAACTAAAATATTTACGAGAAATTAAATTTAAAATGCAACATACAATTTTTTTAATGGGAAGAATTAAATAAAATTAAATAATTAAATGAAAAATTAAATAGAAATTGAGAAGAATTAAATAATTTAAAAAAAAAAAAGAAAGAAACATTGCTCATGTTAAAAACGTAGCTAGTTTATAAAATCGTGAATGAACTTAAAATGTCAAATTATTCGTCTGTGTATATTATATACTGCACTCTAGTCTCTGGGAACAAGCACACTTTTCTATATTAAATTCATCACATTCTAATTATTTCCCTATGCTTTTGCAGACATTGACACCTTGCGCTAAATTACAATGAAGCGGATTTTAATGACTCGTTATCTTTTTTTGTAGATTTTTCTCTTTTTCGTAATTGGTTGAAATTATAATGCAAAATTTTATTTGTCTTAAAATTCTTTACCTGGACTATCTATAATCTTTTTTATTTATTTTTTATTTTAGATAATGCAAAATAGGAGAGCGACTTGCTAAATGCCGCTTTTTGGAAAATCGCATACCGTGCTGTATATATCATATCATATGAATACAGGATTACTTTCATTTCCAAACATTTTGACATTGTTCGTTCCATTAGTTCAATTCCAAAATGTTTCTTTTCTTTTTTTTATATTTTAAAATGTAAAAAAAAAAGGTTTTTTGTTTGTGCTTTGCATTTTGTAATATTTTATTCACTTTAAAATGAAACCATTTACATCTAAGCAATTTTATTTACATAGTTTTAGTAGATAATTGCAAAGTTTTATTTCGCTACATTACGATAAAATTTATTATCCTTTTTTTGGCACAGCACGTCTTGTATGGACTTTGCATTATTAAAAAAAAGTTATTTAATTTTGATCATGGATAAAATTGGTCAGGCATTAATATTTTAACTTAAATGTTAGGACACGGTTATATAGGCGCCGGTAATTTAGATACCTGCTGTTCGAAGGGTTGTGATGCCATTACATATTACCTAGTATAATAATAACACATAACACTTATCTAACTCCAGTTAAGCCTATCCACCTAATTCTATTCAAAGGAAAAGGAAAATTAGTAACACACGTTTACATATGCCCAACTTAAAGCGACCACAGTTGGACACAATTTATCACACCTATTTAAGCATTCAAATTGCTGCATTAAGACGTCTTTCTAATTCATTCGTATAGATTTTTGTAACATTCATTATTAAAATAGGCTTGGCAATATGATAAACAGACAAATCATTGATTTTTAAATGCATATAGTCGCTGCCTATCTTTCAACTTTTTCTTTTATTAAAATAAAATTTTTTAAGATAATATTCATAAAAATATGGATCCTTTTAATCAGATACCGATGATTCGTTAAGATACCTATCTCACAAAATTATATAAATTTGTTTAACATTCATTATAATTGCTGTCTGGATAAGATAAACATACAAATAATTGATCTTTAATATATAAAGTCACTGGTTATATTCCAACCTTTTTTTTATAAAAATAAACGTTTCGATTCCATTTGTTAGAAACATAAGAATGTTCTAGAAATAAATTAATTATTCTTTACCGTCTAGTTAACTGTCTAGGCTAGCTGACATTACGCCGAAATTTAAGGAATTGAATCATTTTAATTCTTAGTTTATATTCGGCTACAATTATTATTTAAACTAATAAAGAGAATGAAAATAACGATTAAGTTTTATCAGTCCTTTGTTCTAAGTTCTATTTAGATCTGTTTAGCTCTTATGCCATTTAACCTAGTTTTCAATTAAACTGAACTACAAAAAATATTAATATGGTATGAGAAGAGCTCGTGATTTAATAAAATGTACCAACAAAGACTTGTCTATAATATTTTAATTAAAATTTTACATTGTAATTTTTTTAGATATTAGCAACATAATTTTCAATTATCTTTAAACTCTGCTACAAAAATAATATTTTAATTCTATGAATCTAATAAACGAGTTTTCTCGAAAATTGTTAATTTGGTGATTTTAAAAGAATACCAGTTCCAGTAAAAAGCACATTTTCAAATTAGTAGCCGATTGGAGGAACATCGTTATAGTTCATTTTCGTTTTCCATAAGGCATGTCTACGTATTTATTGTATTAACTATTTTAAATACTTAAGTTTATTTTACTCAAAATCACAATGTTGCTTAAGTGAAATGTGTGCATTATTTATTTAATAGTATTTAAATTAAGAACTACTATTTATGTGCTTAGAGTAAAGTTGCCTAAATCCTACCATTTTTCGCATTTTGATATTTATCAGTCACAAATCATTGACAATTGTATTTAAAATACTTTGTTAATAAAATATAGTTATTCAGCTACTTATACTATTTTTGGGGAAAAAATATTTTCGCAGTAATTACTAAAAATTAATTATTTTTGTCAGTTCTGTAAGTGGTACGATTTAAAAAACCAGTTGCTTAATTCATACTACCGGATCCCTAAATCGAACCGACTCAGATAATTTGCGAAAATATCGAAAATATGGCAAAACAAATAATTAGACAATAACTAATCCATAACAAGTGTTCAGTATTACAATGTAAAATTCAGTACTACATTGTTTTATCTGTTATGAGGTCAATAAATGACATAAGTCAAAGAAAATTTCAATAAAATATAGCAGTTTATTACTAGAAAGCTCAAATGTGACTTTTGCTTGGAATTAACAACATAACTATTTTTTAACAAAACCACTTCAATGTTGGATAGTTTTTTGATTAGTTACGTTTTAGGTACAGCATATATAACTTTTTTTTTAACTTTTAAACGGCACATTTCTCATGAACCCAAGTTTAATATTGCAGATATAGCATTATATCTTCTACTGAATGAGCCTTACACAAAAAACAAACCATTCGTCAAATCTTGAGAATGGGTGCCTATTTTGGAATGCTTTTTATTTCCATCTGTAAATTTTGAAGCCAATGAGATTTTAATTTTTTTAAATAAAGTAATTTCTTTCTACATGAGTTTCTTGGGATTATTTTATACATTTATTAATTTATACATTTAACTTGTTTCGTTTCTTTGCTTCGAGAAGTTGTGTTCTTAGATTTTAGTTTACTGTTTCATATTTTTAAGCTCATTTTGAGGTCTCCTTTTATCTAATTTTTTTAAATTTTGCATTCATTTCCAGCTCTTTAAAATTTTTTGGAGAGTTTAAGTGGCTCGCTCAGACCACAGTGCTTAAGTAATATTAAAAAAAATATCCTCAATAGGAGACAGTGGAAAGTTTTACTCTTCATGTGACTCAAATGCAGGTTAGTTTCATCAAAAAAAATTAGTAACGAAGTCTATGTTGTTTTAATGCTTGATCTAAGAGTCCCCTTCTCTTCTGGATTGGATTCAGAATTAAAAGGCTAAGTTAAACATTGATTGTTGTGAACTTAAAATCGGTCAGCTCTTCAAATCTGGTTACAAAATAAAATAGAAATTATATCAACAGAATATGAAATACTAAATTTTAATTTCTTTTAAATCATTTAATAAATGTTGCACATCCGTGCATCTTAAAGTAAATGCCTAACCTTAATATGAAAAGATATGCTTGCGTTATGAGCTGCGTTAATTAAAAAAAAGCCATCCATAAAACTGTAATTTATCTCAACCAATTAAATATGAAAGAGAATTTTTTTTCGAAACGTACTTCAGTATTTGTAAAAGTTTTCTGAAAGAGATTATTTAAAATATATCAAGTACTTCAAATGTTGACTTTGTTCCTTTTCTCGAAATAATGCAATGATTTCATATAATTAAAGAACCGCTTCAGCTTGTTAAGGTTAAAAGGAAATAAAAATTAAAGGGGAATAAATTTCATGATTTTGCTTTTTTTCCGGGGCCAATTAAGTCCCTCCGTCAGTTATGATAAGTTTCAAAAATACTCCTTGCTAATAAAGGTTATTTGCGACAGATCTTTCATTTTTATCGAATAAATTACACTCTATGTTACTTTTAAAGAATGCTTGTTTACTTTGTTATTTGATTTTTATATATCGATAAATTTAGAAACTTCGATAAATATTCTCTGTTAAAATTTCAGTTTTTATCTATAGGAATGGGATTAATTATGTTTTGCTATCTATAAAAATGAGACAAAATAAATATGAATTGTTTAGTATGAAACAAAAATTTATTGCAAATGATAGTTCTCGAATTTTAAATTTAAACAGACTTAGACATATTTCGACATTATATATTATTAAAAATCTTAGTTCCTTCTAAAAATTTATTTCTGAAAAGGTAGTTACCTTTTTGAGGATGGAGTAGGAGAAAACAATTATATTATTGTAATTTAAAAAAAATTACTTGGATGATGATCTACATTTTTAATACATTTTTCCAATTTTGCATTTTGTAAGAACTGCATAGAAACTTTATTCTTTTTATTGTAATCAAGGAATATAATGGAACACTTAATGTAGCAGAATCCCTACAATTTCGTTTTAGTGTTTATTGAGATTCTTACTTATTATTGTGAATTCCTACTTATCTATTACCCATTTTATCTATCTATATCTCGTTAGATAAAATGCCTATGCGTTTGTTAGTAAATTGCTTACAAACACGGTGACATTTTTTTCTCGCATTGGCAGCAATGAAAATAAAAACTTAAATATCATGTGAATGAGGAGACGTAAGTATGGATATTCGGAGTTAAAATTTAATATTTTAACTCCAAATTTGCATTGCTTTTCTCGTGTGAGCAATGAAAAGCTGAAACCTATTGATGATGCTTCATAAATACTGTAGAAGAGATATGTGTTTTAGCAACGAAGATCAGATAACTACGCTTTAATTCATTTGCTTATATCTACCTTTGTTTTTGTTTATTTTACGAATTTATTTTAGAATAAGTGTTTTATGATTTAACGTAAGAATGAAGAAAATGCTTTGTACCCAACAGCCGAAATTTTGAATGCATAAAGACATTGAGTATATAGATTGCGTGAAATTTTAATAAATCAAACATTTCTCAGAAGGTACAGGTTTCTTATTTTTATTTTATTTTAAAAATACCAGCTTGAAGCAAACTCGAATTTCAAAGCTAACCGAAGTGAACTGCAAAAGAATTCCCGGGATTGATGATCGTAGCAAGCAGGGGGTGGGCCTTCTATTTCCATATATTCCAAGTAACTAATAAAGTAAATATAAAGTAATTTACATTCAAATTTACATTCAAATCTGCTTTCACAGCTACTCGTTTAGTGCAACATTTCTCGATTTACTCATATAGTAAGCCGAAATCCTGTAACACGATCACACACGCACACACACACACACACACACATATATATATATATATATATATATATATATATATATTGAAAGGACATTGGGATATGCATTTATAAATTATAGGACACTTTCTCTTATTTTTCCACCTCTTTCTCCCTTCATTTTTTTCTTTTTCCGTCTCTTCATACTGGCCATTTTCGTTTGTCCTACATGTATAAAATAATATCAAAACTTGAACCCAGCTATTTATAAAGCCAAATTGATATAGTTTAACCGATTTTTAGACGATTCATTAATTGATGGTAATTATTTCAGTAACTCTACAGAGAAACTCTGAAAGATATTTAAAATGTTAGGATTACATTTACTATTAAAAAATATCGAGAAGTATACAGCTTTCGGCATTTGCGCCTACTAAATTTCAGCTCATGGTAGAAATCGATCTCAATGATTAGTTCAAAAAGCCAATATCATTTTGAATTTACTGCAAGCGATAGAAAACAATAGAAACGACAAAAAATGATAGAAACGATGGGAAATTATAGAAACAATAGAAAACAATAGAAAATAACAGAATAAATCTGATAGGAATCATAGAAAACGATGGCTAACGATAGAAAACAATAGATCTGATGTCCACATTATCGTAAGACTTGAACCTCAGATGCTAAATTTTGTCTTTAAGTCATGCATTTTAGTTAGATAGAAAGATAATTATAATTTACATAGTATACATACCATTCATTTGTTTATTTCCTAATACTCCACATAAATTATAAATTTACCTCATAACATTATCAGTTACATTATGAGATAACAATTTAATGTGAAAAAAACATAGGTATAAAAATTGCAAGTCTTTTACAATTTTAAAAATATATATATATATATATATTTTTTACAATTATTAAAATATTTTCAATATTTTTTTTTATATATTTTTATTTTTAAGTTCAATATCTACTTTACCATTTCATGCGTCTCTCAAATAATTCTAAAATTTATTAAAAAAAATTATTCTCAAAGTTCTGTAGAGTATAGCTGAATCTTCAATAAAAACGATTGAACTAAGCTTTATAAAATATTAAATAATTATTTGCCCGAAATAAAAATAAAATTATATTTTGAATGATGCGAATAATCGCTGGAAATTTCTTAAAACATTCTACAAAAGCACTAAAAAACATAAACACGAACTTTCTCTTCTTTTTCAGTACAAAAATTTTCTCTTTTTATTTTATTAAGAAATACTAAAAAAATTTTTTATCGAATAAAAGAAATCTACTAATTCATAGCTTTTCTGCACTTATTTATCTCCAACAAATATTTCCTTTTTGAGATTTTTTTAATTTCTAAAAAAAATCATTGTTTTAACATTTTTTTCAAGTTTGTCGAAACTTTAAAAAAATAATTCCTTTATACTTTCATCAAAATAATCTGCATCTATAATTTCTATAGCTTTAATCTAAGGTGGAAAAGAGCTATAAGCTCAGGAAAGAAGAATGAAAAGTTAATAGTGAACTGCTTGTTTAATTTGCGCAGAATACGTAATAATATAAACAGGGGTAAAAAGTATTTTAATAAAGTCACAGAAGAACATAAGTAATGTAAATAAGTAATGTAATATTTTTTTTAAACCACTACTGTTTTCAAAAACCAAAATTTACAATTTTGTATTTAATATATATATTTTTTTTAATTTTAAGAATATCCCACTTTGCATTTGAATAACGTTGCTTATGGATTCAATTGAAATTGGTGTTTTAAGACTGGCGTGTTACCTTCTTTACCATGCTTTTTTAAACTAATGTTTCCTGAATTTTTATACATTTAACAAGTTTATGTTTGAATGAAGAGCTTGATGCTGCATTGTCTCCAAACAGTAAAATTTAATTGTTGTAGCTGTTTATTTACATTGCTCTAGAGCTGCACCATGAGCAACTATTGGCGACACTCTGGGAATCATTCCGAGGTTAATCCGAAAAAAAGACAGCAGAATTTTGATTCTCTGTAAAGGGGATGGATTCCCCACTTGATGAGCTCGAAGAGAGGCGCATGATTTATGGATATCCCTTCTCTGACAGCTTAAGTCAGTCACCCACACGCTCACTGACAGCTACCAGTGACGCTTGACTTCGATGATCTACTCGGAACCGACTCTTACGATCTATTTTGTCAGCTGAAAATAGTAGGAAAATAGCATTTATTATTTATTTAATCGTAATTTCCGAGTAGTGGAAATTTATGTATCAAAGTTTTTACTATCTGTCGATAAGTTTTTACTGATTGCACATATATTGACAAATTAATTTGCATCCAATGAATGAGTGAAATGAGTCTGAATTTGTATTTCTCAGAAATAAAGCAATTGCTTAGCATTTTACTGATAAAAAATACAAAATTCACATAATGTTGTTTTTTTTTAATATTTCTCCACCTTTCATAATTAAAATAAGAAGCAGAAAAATATGATTAAAGTAATAAATTAAAAAATAATCAATAAGTTTCAAAATTTTACTTTTAAAAGCACCCAGTAGTCTCGGAAAATTGCATGCAAACTCCGCAAGAGAAATTGCTTTTGAAATTTAAAATATGACCTTCTAATTGCTTTGCCTGATTAGCCTTGTTCAAAAAGAAACATTTTATCATCTAAGAAATAGTGAAAGAGCAAACTGTATTTTTTATTAATTTCCAATCATCGTTCATTTAATTTCTCCATGGGAAGTAAATTATTTTTGAATGAAATTCAATATGTTTTTAAAGAAAGAGTGTTAGAATTTTTTTAATAATGTTCCATTTTACTGTAAAAAATGCTCTTATTTAAAATTAATTCGAAATAAGGCAATTTATTTTTTTCTTTCATTAGATTGCCGGGTGAAATTATTTTACTTTTCTCCCTAATTAAATTTTCCTCCAAAAATATTCCAAACTACGTGTTTCAAAATAGAGGCCCTCATCATGGTTGAAAATGTCCCCTTTAGGAAAGGCTATCTGCCATTAGGCTAACTATGAAAATTAGTACATATTACCCCATCCCAAAATTCCCTTTCAAAGGCAAATTTTTTTAAAGGAGTTCCTTTGTCGTCAGGGTTTAGAATTGTTGCCTATGGAGTTAGACTTTGGTTGCTATAAACATTTTTTTTATAGTACTGACAATATAACATGATACAAAATAAAAAAGAAATTCTGTAAAACTTTAAAATATTTTTGAAGTATTTATATGGTTTTATAAACTCTAGTCACCTACAAAAATATATGGCTTTAACAAAACGAGTTGCAGCGGGATCCTTGAGAGAATACACATAAAACTAAAAAGAAACCAATAAAATTGTAGTTGAAGAAACAGCATCAAAATTCTTTATGCTATGAATAATTCACAACATTTCGCTTTCTCTCACATGCGTATAGAATATATCTGCTGCAAAGCCTAAGAGACCCCGTAAACACATCTCAGAGGAAAGTGTAGTACAATTTTAGTGGGTTTATGAACAATGTAAATATTCTACTGTTAGATGGAATTCATTTCACTGTATTATTATTCTGCAAAGAAGTTAGATAGGTTTCCAGTAGACAGATATTTTTGTCGTCATATATTTCATTTAATCTATGAACTTAAGTTTTGATATGTATATATAATAAAGACAAAACGGATAAAAAGAAAAGTAAGAAGAATGGGGAAAATTAATAAAGAAAATGTAAAGATGTAATATTGTAAAACGAGCTAATCCTATTTTTTATTAACTATTAATTTTCTTTCTAAAATCATTAAAATTGTATAATTAAATATCAACCTTATTAACTATAAACTTTAAATTGTCCAGTCTAATATTATTGCCTTGATCATATTCTTTTTCAGGCCAATCAAAGGTAACTAAAAATTTAAACGCACTTCAGTATTGCAGTAAGAACATGCCATAAGAAGTCCCTTTATTTACGCTTTTGTTTTCACATTTTGTAATCTGGCAATCTCATTACGATAATTCTTTAACTCATTCTGGAAAGATTCTGGTACGCGTAGGTTCATTTGAATTCGCTCTTCGCTTTATAGATTTCCTTTTGTGTTTTGCTCTGTATTTTCCTTAAATTTTACTTTTTGTTTTTTGCTTGTTATATTTTAAGTCGAATATATTTTTTAATTAATATTTTCTATTTTCGCTTCAAATTTTTGAGTGCTTCTCACACGATTGAATTGATATATTTTGCTTCGGCTATATTGATACAATATTAGAAATTATTTCTTTTTTTGCGGACATAATCATGTGAGTTGAGGAAGTGATTATATATTTTCTTAATGTTGTTTTCCGGATTTTTAAAAAGTGTTTTATAGATAAATAAAATATATTGTGAAATATTTTTAAAATTATTATATTTTAATTATTTGTTTCCTTCTTTTGTCATTAATCTTCATTATATTATCTTCATTATTCGTCATGACATTAATCTTCATTATATTCTCAATATTTTAACTTCTACGTTACTCTACGCTATTGTGGTCCAGTTAAATCTTATCCAGTTACAAGATTAAACTAGAGCGTTTTGATTCCAACCAATAGCACTATAGGAGAGAATTGTTCTTTGCGTTTTGTGGGCAGAGAAAATGTAAGGAATGCATCATATCCTTGACTCCAGCGGTTTCTAAACATTGCCTATTATTTGCTAGCCCAGTATTCATTACACTGACATTTATTCGAATCTAAATTGAGGGAACTATTTCAAGTTACTTCCATTATAAAATTATTGAAATATTTCTTTCTATCTACTAAACAAAAATAGATTAAGATAGCAAAGTAAAACAATAAAAAAAATGCTAAGCAAAGAACACTCGAAACCTTTTTGACATTAAGAACCATCTTGTCATTCGAAAAGTAATGTGTTATTATGCAATTTCAAAGTCCGAAATCGAAAAAAATCTCGGTTTGCTGTGTCTGTTTTAAGAAAAATGCAGTCAGGCATTTCATACACAAGCAAAGGGAAGAAACAATTCACACCTATATGCTTGGAATTGTAGTAATTGTATTAACGCTAGTACTACACATTTGTTGTTTCGTAATCGTATGATCGGGTCCAGTCTATCCAATTCTGGAGTATAGGATTAAGTATAGAGTGATGAGTTTTCTTAAAGAAGCCCAAATAGATGAAAAGTTTTAAAAATATGCCAATAGTGTATATGTGACGGTCAAATCCCGAATTCGGCCATTTCGCGAAATGGCCGGCCAAATCGCGAAATGGCTAAGAACGCTGTAATCTGGCTGGCACATGTCCGATCTTTTCTTGATTTCAGGAATTAGCCGGCCAGATCGTGAAATGGCATGGGAGAATCAGCCAAATTTGGAGGAAAAAATCATTGGCACGAATTGCGGTGAAATGTGGCCATTTGAGACAAAGTAAAAAATTAAATTTTTTAAATTTTAATTTAAAAACTTTTTTTATATATTTATATATATATATATATATATATATACTAAACTATATTTTTTTATATTTTTAAATTAGAAGATTTATATTTTTAAATTATAAATGAAACAAAAGGGACAATATTAGTAAATTAACTTTTTAATAAAACAAATCTTAAAAGATTGTGGTCCCACCGTACCACCCGGTATGTGAAAAAACATACCACTATTTTTTTTTTCTTTCTGTAAAGTAAAAGTTATTCTTGAATGAGCACATCGCGTTTTGGCTGCAACATCGCAACCACTTCGCAAAATGGCCGTAACATATATATATATATATATATATATATAATGGTATCACGTATTACTAGTTAAAAAATACTACTTTAGGTAGTAAATTTTCCACCGGTAGATAAATTTTCTAACTTATTTTGCTAGGTTGTTATTTTGCGAAAAAGTTATATAGTTTTCTAAGAGACGAGTACTGTTGTCGTCAATATATTATTTAATATATGCACTGTAACTTTCTTATATATGCATCTATATAGTTTTATTAAATTAAAAATTTTTAATGGAATTTTGTTTTAGTAGTTGAAAACACTTCTTCAGGTTTTGTTCTGATAAATAATAAAACACTTACGATGCTGAAGAAATGTTACTCGCTAATGGTGAGGAAATTTTATATATACCTAAAATTTAGGTTTAGATTAGGTTTTTTGTTTAAAAAATACGCATTTAATTTGACAGCACAATAGTTAATGTAGGAAAATTTAAATAAAAAATAACAATAATTTGTTCAAATATTGAAATTGTACTTAAACATTGTAAGAAAATAGTTAGATATCTAAGTATCCACACTTTATTGTAAGAAATTTTTTAGTGTATAGATGAAGGGACAACTATTACAAAGGGTACAATGGATTCTTTCGCATTAAATCAAAATATATTTTATTAATTATTAAACTTTGATTCCCAATAGTTTCAAGAATTTTTGTGAAATTTTACAATAGTTCAAATAAAAACAGTTTTAATTTTTTGGCCTCTTTTCGTTTTTCATTCGAATTTCAATTGCCATCCTATTTATTCATTCCATTAATATTCGAGTTAACTATTTATTTAATCTAGTAATAGTATTGAGCAATAAATTATAAAAAGTTTTTCACAATTCTTTTCATAATGTAAAATACTTATTTTCGTTTTTTTTACTACGGAATTTAAATTTTTAACTGGTTGCAGTCAGATTCAAGAAATTTTTATCGAATCCAGTAAAATAGCTTTCATCTCTGAATCACGATTACATCTCTACAGTCCTAATCTTAAAAGCATCCAAAATAATGAGGTAATAATCTATCTATTAGCTTAATTGCATAATATAATCTATAAGCTTAATTGCATACCATTAACATTAAACATTGGAATAATTTAATAAGAAAAATATTTGACGCAGAATTTAAGATACTGTGATACTTGAATTAAAGACAAATTTTGGAAAAGAAATATTTAAAAATTCAAGAAAATGTGTTTAAATGTTTCAGAATTTATTGAAGGTATTGTGTGGGTATAAATAATTGAAAATACTAATACGTGAATTGCCTAGGTCTAGGTTTTGTAAGATCGCATGAATAATTTTAAGTCTGAAATTTATTTATCTAAATTTAAAGGCAATGTCAGTCAAGGCATTATTTTAAAATAAATTAGAGTAAAAATTGATACAAAATGTAACATGCGGTATGTTTTAAATTACTATTTTAATATTAATACCTTACTGGAATATCAATACATAGAATATCATCCTTTCAATAATTCAATAACAATACATTAACTTAATACTAAAGCATAGTATATCATTACATCAAGATTTTAATATCAATACATGCATATTTCAAAACCAATATTGAACAGTACTATTTTCTTTCTTACCGTCAGTTTTATCAATACCTAAAATTGAATAAAAAAATAATCATGCCGTAATTATTCACTATACTTTGCAACTTAAGGAAATACGTAGTCATATGTTACTAACTTATTTACAGTTACAGTTTAAGAAAATTACCATTGCAGTTCAAGAAAGTTTCTGGAATCATAAATTCTTTTATTCTAGAAAAATACTTATCAATCAAACCATAAACTCCTTTTCTATTTGTAGGACTATTTCTGTGCGTTTCATTAATAGTAACAGTCAACAAACATAGGGTATTCTAGCCTTTAATCTCTCTTTCGCTCTTATCAATCATTCGTAACAGCAGGATTTGTTATTGCATTGCATTTTCTCTTTATAGAGCTTGTGGGATTTACTTTCTCTCACAAATTGAATAGCACCACTGTTTTTCTTTTTAATCTGCAGGGAAAATATTTCAATGAAAGGGAAGATATTTTCCATTTTTTTGTGAAAATAAATTTAAAGAGTTAAATAAATGTATCTCAATACAAAAAATACATTTTGTAACTAAAAGTAAAAGCTTGTAGCTAAAAATATGATATTTTTAATAAAGAATGTCTGATGAATGGTAGTTTTTTCAGTGTTTAGATTTTTTGAGCGAAACTGGGGTTGCCAGCTTACATGAGGTCGGGTTCCTCAATCAATATAGGACTCCATAATGATTGAAGGAACGTTAAATATCACTGTCAGATTTTTCATCAAGTTGTACAAAAGAAAAGTATTGAATTACAAATCATAATAAATATTTTCTTGAATCAATATTTTCTTGGGTGCAACACTTGAGAAAAAAATTTTTTTTGTACGGTTGGTATGTTAAATTTCACAAAAACAAAGAAATTAGGTTTTTTTTAAAAAATTTTTTAAAGGAAGTAAAGTATTTTAAACTCATATAGATTTACTTGATATAGATTTTTTGACTCAGATAGATTAAATAAACTCTCAAGTTTGTTTATTTGAAATGCATTATCTGAACGTTAATAAGATTATTCAAATTCGAAAACTTGAAAATAATTTTAAATTGTTATTTTTTCTGGATCTTAGAAAGCTTCGAGCTAGAGTCTTTAACGAGTGAATATATATATATATATATATATATATATATATATATATATATATATATATATATATATATATATAATTCGAATTAGAATTTAAGTTGTAACTAATAGAATTTGTATTCTATATGGCGTTTCCTTTACTTTCCACTAAGAAATTTCGTTTTTATTCATTCTCAGTTAAAAAAAAAGAATTTGCATCTGCCTTTCTTATATTTTAACAGAAAAGTCATAAGTTAGCAAATAAACGACTAATTAAAGTAACTATTGAATTCTTCAAGAACTGAATGGGTCTCTTCTATTGCACACAGAACATTGGTGAAATAATATTTGGAGCATTTATGATATTTCAATCATGAAATTTCAAATTTAAAGAGCCCAACATTGTTAACAACAAAGTTTATCACTCGAACTGACTTTTCTTCTACTCAGGATAGAATGCAGACCCAAGCGGGGAAAAAAACAAGCTTTTTAGCTAGCCACGTGCTTGAGAAAAATGATGGGCACCCACTGGATGATTTAATGCTGAAATCATCAATATGCTTGGGGTCGAAACTTGGAAATCTGTGGCAGGGGAACGTCAGCAATGGTGGCAGCTGGCAAGTATAATTATGGTCAATGACTGTAGGGTCAAAGAGGAAAAGTTTCTTAAATAAAATTTTATTTTATAGCTAATACTTACGTTGTCATTGGTTCATAATATGCTTATAATATTTTCTCTAAGTTTGCACCACGCTGATACCTTGTCGACCATTGTTAATATTAATAAGTTGAAAGTGTCTGTTTATTTTCGCTGCTGCCCCATTAGGGATTTACCTTCTTTAGGTAAGCATTGGGAGTCGCGCCCCCGATGTACCCTAGTGATCTGTCCTCCTTTCGTTTTCCCAAACATTTCATCTTATTTTCTGCTATCTATTCTCCCTTGTCGTGGTTAACAAATTTACTGGCGAGGGCTTATCGAATGTGCTCGATTACCACCCTGTTGCATAGGACCCTGATCACCCACGTGTTCACCGTACGTGGAGACTCGTGTCCCTGGAAAAAAGGATCCTGGTTGTTCAGGGGCATCCTGGAAATTCAACACACTGCTTTGGCCTTTGCTTCAGGTGAACGGGAGGAGCATATTTGCCTGTATGCACTACCGGCTATTCGCGAATGTCACATGTTGGCTAGGGTCAAGCCCGACGTCACTTACTGGTCAACTCGTTAAGGGAGGAGGCTGCTTCAGGGGTGACTCGTGGGCGTATAACTATCTGCCAGCATCTATGTTTAGTAACTCATTGGTGGAATCATCATCATGTTATTTACATACTCTAAGTTGAACTCTGTGATGGGTGATGCCGCTGGTAGTAGAAGAGCTATACTTTTCTATGGCTGAAGATAGTACGATGTTTAGTTACGCTCACCAATGCAAAAACAGCGGAACATTCCTTGCACCATATGATTACACTCGTTACTTTTTGATTACACTGACAAACCCAAACTTACCAAAATACTTCATTTGCCCATGTCCATTCCTGATACACAAGGCTCTTCTTTCCGTTCTGGGAGAAGTTGCTTCTGTAAAACAATTTATCTCAGGTGACCTATTAGTTAGCAAAACAGGCTACTATTTTATCAACATGGACCACCATATGTTCATTCAATATAACAGTCACACCTCATAGATCACTAAATACCTCTTGCGGTGTCATATCAGTAACAGAATTCATAAATTATATAGAGGACATGATACTAGAAAACCTACAATCTCAAAACGTTATGTCTTTCAGAAGGATTAAGATTCGCAGGGATGGTAAACTCATCCCTACGAAGCACCTTATCCTCGCTTTTACGTCATCTAAACTACCACCTGAAATTAAAATGGCTTGGATTGACTGCATGATTCTACCTTATATCCTAAATCCTTTGCGTTGCTATCAATGCAAAAGATTAGGACATTCTAAAACATCTTTGTTGCGGTACGCATAAGCAAATTGCGGAATAACTGAAGTTTGAACAACGTTTATCTTTGTTTATAAGAATAAGATACGCTTTGTTTTTTGGGATACTGTACGTTACGTTATCTTAGAATAAAATATTGTTTTCATAGATATTTCTTATTATTATTAGTTGATAATCTGCAATATATGGTGCCGAAACAACTCGGTTTAAAATTGAGTACGAATCAGATGAATAATTTACGCAGTCACTCTTTTAAAAACTAACGAAACGCCGAACATCGGTACTACTCAATGATGGCGAAACAAAACGAAAAAGAACTTGGCGACAGTCAAGCACTTTTGAAAAGAAAAAGAAAAACAGTGCGAGGTAAAATTACTCGATTTATTACGCAATTAAATTCTGATCTTTCTGCAACCTCTGATACTTTAAATGAAAATGTCGAATATATTAGTCATCGGCTTTCCGATTGCTTGTTAGAAATGAAGAAATTGGATAATGACATTCATAGTTTATTAACAGATGATGATTACGACAATGATATTATTCAATGTGAAGAATACGTGGATAATGCCGAGCTCGCTATCTTTAAAGCAAAAAAATTTGGTAGTAGAAATTATTTTGAATCTAATACGTTGCAATCGCCAGAAGTAACCGTTTCTCAAATACCTGTTACACAAGTACCCGTTTCTCAATCTCACACAGTGAATCTTCCTACTATTAAACTCGATTCTTTTCGAGGTGATATTGAACAATGGCAGTGTTTCTGGGAACAATTTAAATCTTCTATTGACGATAATAATAGTTTATCATTAATTGATAAACATGTGTTTTTGCGAGGATATCTAGAAGATGAACCAAGACGTTTAGTCGATGGAATCAGTGTTAGTGCCGAGACATACGAAACTACAAAAGCTCTTCTTCAAAAGCGATATGGTGACAAAAACAGAATAATTCAAGCACATTTAGACTTTTTGGAAAATATTTCGCCAATACGTAATCCCACTCCTATTGCATTGAATGAAGTATTTATAGAATGTAACAGAAGACTAAACGCTTTAACGGCTTTAGGGGAGGATATCAACGCTTACGGGCGCATTTTGGCTCCAAAAATTTTACGTGCCTTTCCGGATGACATTTGTCGCCGATGGATTATTTACGCAAAAAGAGAGAAAATATCTGAAGGTGATATGAATAAACTAGTGCAATATTTATCTGAAGAAGTAGAAGGTGCTCTCACAACATTAAAAATTCGAGGTGAGCAAAACTTTGATTATACATTTAAGACATCTACAGCAGCTTTGCATGTGAATTCTAAAAAGATTAACCAGACTAAAAAAACATCTCCATTTTGTGCATTTTGTGATTGTTCTGGACACTGGCCTCAAGATTGCAAAACAATTATTGATACTAATTTAAGAATTCAAAAGCTGAAAACTACTAATCGTTGCTTTTTATGTATAAATAGAGGACATAATTCTAAAAATTGTCCACGTAAGGACAGAGCTTGTTGTGTTAAATGTAAAAAGAAACATCATGTTTCAATTTGCAGACTAAGTACTGAACCAGTGGTAACATCAACTAATCATATTGGAAATATTAACACAAACTTTACTCATTTACAAACGGCTTGCATTCGCATAACTGGCCCTACAGGTATTACTAAAATGTCACGGTGTATTTTGGACTGCGGGAGTCAGACAAGTTTTGTTCAGTCAAGTTTAATAGATTTTCTAGGATTAGAAGTTATTAATTCAAGTTCATTAGAAATTAGAGCTTTTGAATCGCAATCGAATCAACTACAATCCAGGCGTCAGGTAAAAATGCAGTTATCTAATATTTGGAACAATTCTTCGGTTAATATTATAGCATTTGAAAGTTTTAACACGTACGCATCACACCCTAGTGTACCAAAATACATTCATGATCTTGCCATGAAGCAAAACTATGAACTGGCTGATCCTTACGATAATTTCCAAAATTTACCTATAGAAATTTTAATCGGCGCTGATTTCTACTGGAACGTGGTGTACTCTGAAGGTCCGACAAGATTATCTGAGTCATTTGTTTTAATGCCTTCTAAATTTGGTTGGATTTTAAGTGGGCGTCGTTCTTGCACTACAACTAAATGTATTAACGCTTCTTCAGTGCATAACGTTACCACAAACAATTTATCACATCAATTTGATGAAGAGGTAAAAGGTTTTTGGGATTTAGAAACTATTGGTATAAATATTTCGCAAGAGAGAAATATGTCATTCCGTGATAACGAAATTATGCAAGAATTTTATGATTCGTATGAATTAGTAGACGAAAGACGAGTGGTAAAACTACCCTGGAAACCTAATGTTAGCCTTTCATCAGATAACTATTATGTTGCACTGAATCGTTTAAAACTGTTGTCTAAAAGATTGAAAGATAAACCAGAATTAGAACACATTTATGTTAAACAGATGCAAGATTATATTACAAAGGAACAAGTTGAAAGGGTGGTTCTTGAACCCAAAAACCAAGACAAAGTTTTTTACTTACCTCATCATATAGTTAAAAAACAAAAAAATAACTCACTTAAGTGGAGAGTAGTTTTCGATGCCTCTTCCCATACGACAAAGAGTCTTTCTCTTAACGACGCATTAGAACAAGGTCCAAATTTACTCCCAGAAATTCTTGGAACATTATTACGATTTCGATTTTGTAAATATGCTATTACATGTGATGGAGTCCAAGCCTTTTTGCAGCTAATTTTGAATGAAGATGACAGAGATGCAACTAGATTTCTGTGGTTTGAAATAGAAAATGATGCTGATGGTACAAACAGAATTCTAGAGGATAACATAATTACGTATCGATTTTCTCGTTTACCATTCGGTTTAACATCAAGCCCCTTTTTACTATCAGCAACATTAAAAGAATTAGTTGAAATACACTCAGAGTCACATAAACTTGCTTCTAAACACCTTAAACGGAATATTTTTATGGACGATTTCATCATGACAGTAAATACAGAAAGTGATGCTATAAAGATTTACCATGAAATTCAGGATTTGATGTCACGTATAAAACTACCTATAGCAAAATGGAACAGTAACTCCAGAGAATTAAAAGAAATCTGGAATCAAAACGACACTGATTTTAAACGAGAATCTATGGTATTAGGAGTTAATTGGAATACTGAAAGTGATACATTTAACCAAAACATAGATGAAATTTTGCTAAATTTAAACAGCAACCCCTCTACGAAACGTTCGCTTTTACAATCAATAGCAAAATTTTATGATCCTCTAGGCCTCTTTGCACCAGTTTTAGTTTTGGGGAAGATAATGTTTCAAGACACATGGTTTTGTGGTATACAATGGGATGAGATATTACCACCGGACATTGCATCGAAATACAACAGATGGAGTAGAGAACTGTCATTATTAAAGGATGTGAAAATTCCCAGGTGGATAGGAGTTTCGAATTTATCAAACATCGAATTCCACATATTCTGTGATGCTTCAGAGCGAGCATATGGTGCTTCAATTTACATGCGCTCAACAACAGGTAATAATATTACAGTTAGATTAGTGTGCAGTCGTAATCGCCTGTCTCCTGTTAAGAAAATTACTCTTCCACGTCTTGAACTGTTATCAGCTTTAACAGGAGCACGATTATTTCACTATGTTTGTAAAGAAACTAATATCCAGTCTTCATCAGCAACGTTTTGGAGTGATTCAACAGTAACATTGAATTGGATAAAAGGCGATCCCAATCGGTGGAAAACGTTCGTATGTAATCGTGTTACAGAAATACATCAATATTCTTCTCCGTCTCAATGGCGTTACTGCCCAGGTCCTCAAAATCCAGCTGATCATCTTTCTCGTGGGACAAATCCATCAGAACTTACAAATTTGAAGAACTGGTTTAATGGTCCTGAATGGTTACTTCAACCTCATAATACATGGCCATTGAAAACATTATCCGTAAAAGAAAACGACTCTATAATTAAAGAAGCTAGAAAATTACCAGTAAAGGAAATTTTATGTTCTGTTACTACTGAACCTCTTATAGATATTTCACGATACAGTTCATATTTAAAACTCTTAAGAATAACAGCTTGGATCTATCGCTTTATATACAATTGTAAATATCGACAACATTCTACTTCAGAATTAACAGCTGATGAGATGAATAAAGCAAGAAATTATTGGATTTCAGCTGTACAAAAACAATGTTTTTTTGCAGAATACAATGCCCTGAAGAATAATCAATCCTTATCTAAATCATCAACAATTTCTCGTTTTCACCCTTTCCTTAAGGACAATATTTTACGACTTGGTGGTAGACTACACTTTGCACAAATATCGTTTAAACAACGACATCCAATATTACTTGAAGGATCTCATCGTTTTGTGCACTTGTTGATTAGACATACTCATATTCGTCTTCATCACATGGGAGTTCGTGTAGTTCTATCAGAATTACGTTCCGAATTTTGGATACTCCGAGGTCGTCAAGCCATAAAGCGGGTAATTAATACATGCTTACCGTGCAAACTATCCCATGCTATATGCTCAAATGAAATAGAAGCACCCCTTCCATTAGATAGACTTACTCCTTGTGTACCCTTTGATACGACTGGAATAGATTTTGCAGGTACAGTTTATGTTAAAACATTCAAACCTACAAAAACAGCCTACGTCGCATTATTTACATGTTCAACTACTAGAGCCTTGCACATTGAGCTTGTTTCCGACCTTTCTACAGACAAGTTTCTTTTGGCCCTACAAAGATTTGTCAGTAGAAGAGGACTTCCACACATCAGATATACTGACAATGCCACCACCTTCCATGCTGCAAACAAGGAACTAATTTTTCTATGGAATGCATTGACTTCAGCGGAAGTGCAGCAATTCTATGCTCATAATGGTATAAAGTGGAAGTTTATTGCACCACGAGCAGCTTGGTGGGGAGGATGGTGGGAACGATTAATAGGTCTAACTAAACGGTGCCTTCGAAAGTCACTTGGTCGCGCATTACTAGATGAGGAAACCTTAGCTACAGTATTGGTGGGAATAGAAGCCTCGCTCAACAGTAGACCTTTGATTTATGAGCATGGTGAGAATGACACAGAAGAAGCTTTGACACCATCTCATTTCCTAACTGGTCGAAAGCTTACTACTGTTCCATCTGGACCTGAGCTTAAAGGTGATAAGCTCACTAATATTTACAGAAAACAACAAGATGTACTTGATATGTTTTGGAAAAGGTGGACTAAAGAGTATTTGCTGGAACTGCGTTCACATCATCAAGTAAAAAATGTTCAGCAATCACCACGAGTACGAGTAGGAGATTTGGTTCTACTACAAGAAGATGTACGACCGAGACACGTGTGGAAAAAAGCTCTCGGGGTTAAATTAATTAACGGTCGGGACGGAAAAATTCGTACTTGTATTCTTCGTGTCGAAGGAAAACATATTACCCGTCCAATCCAACTGGTCATACCTTTGGAGGTTGACCAGGGTGGGGAGGATGTTGCGGTACGCATAAGCAAATTGCGGAATAACTGAAGTTTGAACAACGTTTATCTTTGTTTATAAGAATAAGATACGCTTTGTTTTTTGGGATACTGTACGTTACGTTATCTTAGAATAAAATATTGTTTTCATAGATATTTCTTATTATTATTAGTTGATAATCTGCAATAATCTTGCCAAGGTCGATCACTGTGTGCTCGTTGCTCTGGTAATGACCATGCAGACACTTCTTGCGAGTTGCTACCTCTTTGCATCAATTGAAAGAGTGATCACGCAGCTTACCCCAGAAGTTCTCCGAAATGGTCACTAAAAAGGAAATCCAGTCAATCAAAGTATTACGAAACCTAACATTTATTAACAAAGCCCACCGAATAGTTACGACCAGCACTCCCCGTCCAGGTGTGTCCTATTCAGCGGCAGCTAAAACTTCATATTTATAGCAAGTACACAAACAGATACCTTAATATCATTTACCTTGCAATAAAGAAGACATAAATCACAAGCTAATTTCACTGAATCATATATTTCTCGCACACCTGTATCCAAATCTCCACCTCCAAAATCATATCGATTGACATCCCCAGAAAAACCTCGTCCTGCCTTAAAGCAGCGTCCGAATATAAAGTTGCCACCTAGAAAAAATCAGGTATTTCTAAAAAGAATAAAAAACTAAAATTCATACAAATCGTTAAAAAATCCACTTCAGATATTTTGCAGAAGATCGATAATGAAATAACATTACATCCATCGGAACCGAATCGATTTATGACGTCCCACCGATGGATGTTACGTCTAAATCAAAATTTAAATCAAAAAGGTAATATAAAGTTCCATTATTTCTTGGAATTGTCGGAGTGTGCAAAATAAAATCTTATATAGTTTTTATAGTTAATGTTATATTGTTTTCAAATATCACTCATCATGATTTGCAATCCAAGAAACTCGTTTAATATCATTTGATAATTTTAATGTACGTAACTATATTTGTTACCGAAACGATCATGCCGAGGGTAGTAGATCTAATTATAGTGTCTGGATTTTAACATCAACAATATTTCCATTAACTCGCCTTCTATTGTCGACATCATTACAGGCTATTGCAGTTTAAAGTTCATTTATACATTATCATCGCAGTTTGTTTCATTTATATACCTCCAAATGCTTCCGCTTCACAACATGATTGAAACTTATTCATCAATTGTCGAGGGTATCAAGTTGAAACGCTCATTCATGATCATAAACTATGTTTACTGATTCAAGGTGAAGACACTTACTTTCATGAACCTTCACGAACTTTTTATTGCATTTATTTTACTTTATGCCCAACTGCGATTCTACCCTTGTCATAATTTTCCGTCGATAAAAATCTTCATAATAGCAATAATTTCCTAATCACTTTTTCATATTCATTTACAGCATTTCTTACTGCTAGACCTTCTATTTTCTTTTATCACCGAGAGGATTGGAGACTTTTCGCTCAACTTGCCAGCATCAGAGAAGTGTGGTGTTGGATGATGAGGTTGAAACGGTTACCTCGGTAATCATCACTGCAGCACAATATATCAATATCATACCGAAAACAATAACTTCATTTCACCGCGAGCCACGATATACTGCTGAATTTATCACAGCTCACAAACAGCAGCGGAAACAATGGAACATTTTTCGTCGATATCAATCAACAGACCATCTTGTTTCTTTCAAACGAGCTAGAAACCTTGCACTCAAAATTCGGGGCCAAAGCCAACGAGAGTTTTGGTCACGCTATGTTTCATCCATCACAACTACAATATATCCCTGACAAGTCTGGTCGAAAGTCAATAGAGGGAATTGTATCTACCGTGAATTCCATCTTCTGGTAGCTGATGCAAATGGTACCAATTTCTCTGACCAATTAGATAGAGTTGAAAGCCGCACACTACAGTTTGCGACACAATGACAGTTCCAATATAATTGTGATTTCGAATTTCAAGAATTGAAATTCTATCAAAAGCTCCGAATACGAACCCCGGCCTTGATGGTGTGTTATATCACATGCTTTGCCTTTTGACTTCTGCATCTCTGCAGAATGTTCTTTTACTTTTCAATAGATTAGGGACGGAGCAAATATACCCATCAAATTGTCGACTGGCTCTTGTGATACCGATTTTGAAGTCAGTTAAGGATCCGATGGAACCAATAAACTATCTCCCTATAGTTCTGTCTAGCTTCTTCAGCAAGGTATTTGAACGCATTTTCAACTCTAGCCTGATTTACTTCCTGGAGAAGAAAAACTCATCCCGATATTCAAAGTGGTTTGTAAAAGGGCAGATCGATTATGAATAACATTGTTGCTTTAGAATCACGTATTCGTAATGATTTTGTCCAACGTAACCATTGTATCTCTATCTTCTTTGATATTGAGAAGACACAAGCTCGGACATCGCGACGCGGAGTTCTGAAGGCATTGTTTGATATGGGCCTCTGTGGTCACCTACCTATGTTTATCAAAAACTTTTTGAATCAAAGATATTTTCGGATCAAACTGGGCAATACATTTTCTGACTCCATCTAATCTGAAGGTGTCCCACAATGTAGCTTTCTGAGTGTCATACTTTTCATAGTTCACGTTTCCTTCATCTTAAACATTTTACCACCAGCAGTTTTTAGCTCACTTCATGTAGACGCTCTTAACGTCGTCAATTACAACTTGCTTTCAATAAAATTGTATAATGGTGTGATGAGACAGGGCATACCATTTCACCTTCCAAAAGATCAAGTATACATTTTTGTCGGCAACGTCAGGTTTATATTGATCCAGTAATTCGTAATCATAACATTGCTCGTAACATACCCATCGTGCAGAAAACGAAATTTCTTGGATTTTTTTTTATTGTAATATTTTTTTTCTGCCTCACATACAGCAATTGCTGAAAAGATGCGAGGGAGTCTTAAATATGTTACGGGGGCTTCACGTTTTGGAATGTTGACCGCACTGCGCTAATGCGAATTTACCAATTACTTATACTGTCGACCATAGACTATGCATGTAGAGTTTATGGTACTGCTTCAGCTTTGAAACTAAAATGCCTTGATGCGGTACATCACACTGCATTACGCATTTGTAGCGGAGCATTTCGCACTTTACCCGCAGGAAGCTTGTATGCTGTCTGTCATCATCTACCACTGGATCTACATAGAATGCCCTTGACTCACTACCACCACTTAATGCTTTCAGTCTCCCACCCTTTACAGCGTGAGGTTACTTCAATAAGTTTAATGCACCTATATGATACTCGACCTTCTCATGTTTGCACTTTTACATCTCGCATGCGTTCACACATTTAAACATTTACTATTTTAGATTTACCAACACAATTGGCAGATGACCTATTATTTCACCTTGGACTGTTTCAACATTTCATTTTTATTCTCTCTTTGATCTATTTAAAAAATCCCTTGTTTCACCAACCATATTTCAAAAAAACTTTCCTTTTCTCATCGTCATCAGTTTTCTCATCATGCCCCGATGTATACCGACGGCTCAAAATCTCCTGAATATGTTGGCTGTGGTATCATCATTGCTGAAGTCACGTACAGCTACCAAATTCCCGAAATTTTCTCCGTCTTCACGGCTGAAGCTGTTCCTATCCTATTGGCACTACGACTAATCTCCTCTTGCTCTGCTCGTAGGTATTGCATATACTGCGATTCTATGAGCATTTTGAGCCAATTAAAAAAGTTTCACTTTGATACTCCTCCAATTTTCTGTTTCATTATTCGTTTGTTAACCACTCCTCAAAAGAATAGCTTTGAAATTTTATTTTGCTGGGTACCGAGTCATGTTGGTATTCAGGGGAATGAGCTAGCCGACTCAGCCGCACTATCTGCCTCAGCTGCACTATCTGATATCAAACTACATATTCGGAAATTTGTGACATCATTATAGCAACAACAGTGGGAAATCAAAGAATTAAATCCGATATCCATAGAATTAATTCCGATATAAGTAATTTTCCAGTGCTGCCCTTGCGTAGCGCTGATAGAAAGCTTGCATGTATTCGAATTGGTCATACCCGGTTAGCAAACCTCCGCTTACAATTTGGTGAGCCTTCCCTTTAAAGCAGTACTTGTAATGTTCCTCTCTCGATTCAACACATTTTAGTAATATGTACATGTTTTAACCAACATCGTTGAACGTTTTCTGGGAGTTCCGTTTTTTTTGCATGCAGGATTTATTAGATGATATTCCTCATCCTAAAATTTTTGCGTATTTACCTGTTGTTGGTATATAACTGTATATAAATGTTTTAATGCATCTACAATATTATTCACTTTGTCAATCAACTTATCATTTTACTTACATTGTGTATTTTATATCGTATTCATACCTTTTCATGAGATTTTATTTATACCTTTTTATCAGATTTTTTTCATGCCTTTTATCTGATTCTATTCATCAACTTATAACAATTTATTAGTTATAATTATACGACAATTAAAGTGTTGCATGCACTTTGTCTTTTAAACTGTTTTACTGTATTGTTTTCGCATCATGTTCTCTTTTGAACTTTCTGCCACCATACATTCAATTCAATTCAATTCTTTTTGCTGCTGTATCAAAAAAGCAAAATAATATTTAGTTATGAAAGAAAGAAAGTAATTTATTAAATGTTTTTCTGAAGATAAAAAAAATTCCAAACATTTTTAGTAATCATAATAAGGATATTACACGCGTTTTTGCCTTGTTATTAACTATATTCTAAAAACTTCTTTTCGATTTATAATACTCTATAATTATTTAAGAGAATAAAAAACCTCTGCAAAGTAATGAGTGAAAAACATTTATTAAAACTAAAATTCACGAACAGAACAACATGGAAAATATACAAAAAAGAAATGCAGAATTCAAATTCAACAAATTAAAATAATAATTCGCATTTCTTGTACGACTATGTCATACTGACTAACTTATTATGTACAATCACAATCTCTAGGGTTTATATCGTTGATTTACTGTCTTAAATCCTTTTCAGAGCTTGTTCAAATATAAATCCGATAAAAGGATGTGCAAGATATATTCATTCAGACATGCTTACAATTCATTATAAATTCACGAAATTTAGCTATGTTCCTGCAACCTTTGTCCTGCGTGACAGATTCCTTTCCTGGGTGTCCAGTCGGCTGTGATAAGGAATTATCAAAATTAAGCTTCCGTATTCCTACGCTTAGATGAAGTTAAAATAATAATAAATTGTTTGCTATGGCTTGGAAATTTAATTTTCCTAAGTAACATGAAACTCTGTCGGTTTCCCTAACTATTGTTTAGTCAGAAAATTAAAAGTGGGGACAATTGGATGTTTAATAATTTAAGTTGCATTCTCAGAAACTGTTCGAATGGGCGTTTATTAATAAATTAGTTTACATTGAAAGCAGATTAAAGAAATTTCTAAATAAACGATTGTGAGAAACAAGGTTCGTTACTCGGTGAGAAAACGGAATTGTAAATAACAATTCAGTTAAAAAAAACTAAACAGTTCTGCAATGCCAATTTAAAAAAAAAAAAAGATAAAAAAGATAATTTTTTTTAAAATATTATAATAGTGTGTTTAGTGTGGGATTAATAGTCACGACTATAAATCCAACACTAAACACAATTCTTGAAGTGAACTAAACTTAAGTAATTATTGGGTAAATCTAACATGCTGGTATGTTAAATAGTGAAGAAAGACAGGAAAGCATTTCCCAATTTTGCCGACAGCAATGGAGCTTAGACACATGAGCCACCTACCTTAAGTGGAAAGGTTGCACTTATCTTAGTTATGAAAATTGATATATATATATATATATATATATATATATATATATATATATATATATATATATATATATATATATATATATATATGGTTAGCCCGTCTGACTGTGGAGCCGCTGGTTGTGGGTTCGAATCCTGCTCAGAGCATGGGTGTTTCTTTCTCTCTCTTTGTGTTCTATGTCCTTTCTCCTTTGTGTGTGATTGTGTGAATATGACCCGCCCTATAAACGGGTTTGTGATTGTGTGACGTGGGCGACACTGCTCCACCGCCGTGGCTTAGCCACTGGTGCCCACTGGGTAACGAAAAGAGAGTAAGCATTTCTGGCATCTTCTGAGGCCAATAAGTCTTCGTCCCAAGTGCCCGCCATTTAAAAAAAAATACCGTACCTTAAATTTTAAAAGGAATTCTATATCAATGTGTAACTAAATAATCTAGTAGTTAACGACCTTTACCGAAAAATACGCATAATTGTTGTAATTTAGCAAAGGTTAGAAAATATAGTTTGAGTTGAGTAGATGGATTTCCGTGGTTTTCAAATACAACGCTGTCAACAATTGCTTGGGAAATATTTTGTTAATCAGACAAAAGGAAGCATATGAACAGTTTTGTTTAAATAAGAATCAAAATTTTTACATTATTCAAACACTTAAATCAATCAAAGGAAATAAGCTGTCGTTTCTAAAATAAGCTCTTAATAAGGGGGATATAGTATTTTAAATCAAACAAAAATTCATAAAAAAAGGAAAAATATTACTTTAAATATATTTTTTACCTTTCGTACTCGATGATCTTTTAATGTTTAAAAAATGCAAACAACCACTTTAAGTTTACAAGGGTTACAAAGAGGCCGGGATAGCCTGGTCGGTAGAGCGCTGGGCCCATGTCCGAGAGTTCGTGGGTTCGAACCCAACCGGCCGAAGACTCCCCGTGTAGTAAAGTGACTGATGCACGTTAAGTCTGACGAGTCATAAAAGTCCTCCATGTTCCCATAACAAATCAATACGTCTGGGGGAACTGGGTTGCAGATCGAACGTTCTCTGATTCAAGACAAAATTACGATCTGCGGATGAATGGATGTATGAATAACGGGTGTAACGTATGGTGTAGCAGAAGTCGAATTCTTGGCCATAGGTGGCGCCACTGGAAAACAAGAACAATCTCATTCCCTCTGCCTTAACAGGCATATGTCAACAACAGCAACAAGAGTTACAAAAGTTTGCACAGTTACCTTATAACTAAATTTCACTAAAAAAAGTGGCCTCTAAATATAGATATAAAAATATTATTATTTAGAGCCGTGCTGACCTCATATTAAAAAGGTCCTGGATTCGAGTCCCGGAAAGGCATGGTTATTCGTTCATTATCTGCAATATCTGCCTTTGCTGTGTGATCAACGTTGGCCCACCTAATATGGTGCCCCTGAAAGAGTGGCCAACAAATCTGTAATACTGATACTTGAATGGCGAGTGTCTATAGGGTGGGCATTGGAGAAAAAAACTAAAAAAAGGGAAACATTTAGAGTAGTAGATAATTTAATGGTGCCATTGAGGTAAGGTAAATTTAAGTTTAAAAAGTTTTGCTCAAATTTCCTGTAAACATTTAAAATAGAATTTTTCCTATTTTTGGAAATAGTCTAGAAGTTTGAAAATTAAAGTTCATTATGAAATATGGAGTATAGTAAAAATATTCTGTATTGTATTGTATCATTTAGAATTTACTATTTTTTAAACCATTTCAATATTTTTCAATGAAAAATACAAAGAATGTTCCTCTCTGTTATTCATATATTCCACATCATCTTCATCAAGATGCTTTTTTACGCTACTCTGGCGCATAAGAATTTAAGTCTCGTCGCCCATCGCTTGCGGTGCAAAGCAGTCTTCCTAACGAAACTCCAGCTATCCCATCCAAGTTCATGTCTTGCAACCCCTATCCTTCTTCGACATGTTAGTTTCGGTCTTCCTCCCTTCCTTCGTCCCTCCTGTGTCTAGATGAGAGCAACACAAGAAAATTCAGTGGCAGTCATTCTTAGAATATACCCTATCCACGTTCATATTCGATGTTTTATTTTCTCAGTAATGGGTCTCGTATCGGCCCTTCGGTATAGTTGTCCCTTTAAAATTACGTAAGGTCAAAATATATTCCCCATCTTACTTGTTGTATTATTTTTTGCATTAAATTGTTTATTAAAATGAGTTTATTAAAATTCCTTTATATTTCCATTTCTTATTTTTATTCCTTCATTACTCATTATGAAAAATATCTTCAAGTTCCCCATGTAAATTCATCAAATATAAGGAAAGCAAACGCTTTACGCTTTTATTTTTTTTAATAACTCTGAATTATAGACATTTTCAAAGAATTAGTGCTCTGGTATATTGGAAATGTAATGAACGTAAATTAAAACAAGCATTAATATATCTAGTTCACATAGATTATTGTAAATTTCAAAACCACAGTCATTTATATTATACAATCACAACAGGAAAATCTGATTAAATGTCAAAATCTACATACCTTTTAAGATGGATGGGATATTATCACAAAGAGATTGAATGCGACAATGTAAACCTAGCGTCTTCTATTCATGACGTTCCAAACTGAACAATACATAATGTTATACCAACTTATTGCTTACATACTAATATTAAATTACGTTTTATAACGAAACTTATAACACACATTACATATTATATATGATTACTTACATAGTAATATTCGATGTATTTATTTAATAAAATACGAAATATAAACTTAATTGCATTTAGAATTATTGCAAATTGAATTATTTAAATATATTCCCATCTTGTAAAATATATATATTTAAAAAAAATTACATTAAACTTACAGACAAAAACTTTCGAATTATATATATATATATATATATATATATATATATATATATGCGAATATTTGAAAAGTTAAACTCACTTTAAATTCGGACTCCTTAAAATTTGGAAAAATTTTGAATTATTCATTCCTTTTAATTCTCTTATCTAATAGGAAAAATTAACGTAATCTTATTTTTAAATATTTAAATTATTATTTCAGATAATCTGATAGACGGATCGGGATAGAATATCCTTGCGACGAGCTAACCAAGGGAGGCTTTTGTGGTTTTCCTCTCCATGCACCACAAATTCGGGTGAATGCTCTCAAAAAATTTGACCCAATGCTCGATTCATGAGTTTCTTGGTTTCCTGTGTTGGGTTAATATATATATATATATATATATATATATATATATACGTTATGCTTATTAAATTTAACTGCATGTATGAAAGTTTATATTTTGAAATACACCAGCAATAAGAGAAGAAATGAAAAATCAGCACCAAAGAAGTTTCCCTAGAAAATGATTCATCAATACATTTTATCATCATTCATTTCTGTGGAGGCTTAATCAAAATCTTATCAGTGATCGATTATTTCCGGTATGTTTCTCTTCGAAATGTCTCTTTTTCTTTGATTTCTCTTCTATTCAGAATCTTGAAAGTTTCTATAGTCTTTCAATTGGATAACATATGATAACTTCCAAGAACCATTCCATATCGTATAATAATTCATCAATAAGTAAAAATTGTGAAAACTTTGCTTTAAATAAGCCATTTGTTGAGAAAATAATAATTACTAAATCTTTAGACATTTCATTCTGTAAAGTAGGATATTTGTTCTTGTAATTTCTATTTTCCTTTTTTATTAAATACCTAAAGATTTTTATTAAATAAAAATATTGTACTAAACGTAATCGCAATATGGATGATTCTTAGATAAAGGGTACTTTTTTTACATTCTTAACTGAGAATTTAAATTTTCAGTTAGTAGCCAATGACCGGTAAACTGTAATCACTTAGTTGCCTATTTTTCTTCAAACCTAATGAGTCAGAGATCGACATCGATAGGTGGTTTTCATTTTATAGTCACTTTCTGAAATATTTATTTGTGCTTGGATTAAATTGTATTTTTAAAAACATTTTTATTTAGAAATAATCTACTGCAATAAAAGTTAATTTATCAATAAAATAGTATGAATATGTGACAATATTTAGTTAAACATACTGCCTGTAATGAACTGTATTTAAAAATATTTGAGGAGGAAAAATAAATTTAATATATACATTACAACTTTAAAATATGTGAATTGTTAAAGAAATATTGTTCCACCTAAATCTTTCCATCACAAATTGATGGATCCTGATGGACCAAAAAATCGATTGGAGACATTGGTCATTTTAATGAAACTTTTGTTTTCTAGAGTCTTTCTGCATTGATTTTATCATTAAAAAAATTTCAAAAAAAAAAAAAAAATTATAAATAAATGGTGAAATGAGAATTTAAGTCTCCACTTTTCTTTTGTTTATCCGCCATTTTGCAAGTGGTTATTTTTATGTCTAGTATATGCTAAATTTCACAATTTCTTAAACAATAAAATAAAATTATTATATAACTTATTTTGGTTAAAATAAATTGCCTTCAACGCTTCCAAAAGTATTTCTTTTCTTTGGTAATAATGAAATTAGTAAAAAAAAATATAATAGAGAAAAATTATAAAATAAAGTTTAATAATAATAAAAAACATTGGTCAGGATATGCAACAATAAAGGAATAATTTCTATTATATTAAATTTAAAAAATTAAGTTCATTAAAATTTTAAAGTTAAGAAACGGAAATTAAACAAGTAAAATAAAAATAAAAATAACAAGAAAAATTGAAAAGTACACAATGGATATGAAATATATCTTGTCAAAATATATCATATTTTCCAAATAATTTTAATTACGCATTTTTTTTCAACAAATGTTATATATTTTTTAAAATCTTCGTCAATATTTCATACCTTTCATAAAAAAATATATGATTGAAAATAAGCTTATGTACAACATGTAGCTAATTAATCACTTCAATTAATAAACATATTTGTTATAAAATAATTATTCCACGCTTCATTAAAATTAAGCCAAGTAGCATAACATAATAGTTGTATCCAAGTTTTAGTTATTTAAAAACTTTTGCTTTAACATTTTTGAGTAAATTTTTGAAGGCAGATTCTTTCAAGTTTTGTTAGTAATTGCAATTCAATAAAAAAAAAACATCTTTTACTGTCAAATTTAATGATCACGCATCAGTTTAAATATTTGGCTTGTCATAACTTTTATCTCAAAAAAGTATTTTTGAGTATAATGATTAATTGTTTCAAATTAAAGTGAAAATTCTTTGCAAAGTTATTCAGTATCGTAAGAAAAATGGAATGCCAGGAATTTTGTAATACTTTCTAAAAACCCAAACACAGAACTAATCACCTTTCATGTTGACGAATGTTATTAACATTTGCTCATTGAATTTTTAACTAATGAAAATTGTTATTTTAATTTGCTTATCTGTCATTTTGAAACTAATTTTAATAAATGGTATATTTCTCTAAGGGTATAATTAATCAAGATTATTTCGAGAAAGAAAATTTAGTTTACTTCTTGTTACTTAGTTTACTACTATCTTTATAGTTCATGTTTTGAACATCTACTAAACATGATGAATAGAAAACAGCTGGGTGTAATTGGATTCTCAAAGTAAGTGAACGAAATAATCTATTATGAATAAAATTATAAACATAAGTTCAAAAAACCTAAGAGAAAATGCATAATAACGTAAGAGTTTGATAAAAAGTACACTACTCTAATAGATTTAAACAGTATTTTTAATGAATCTGTTTCAAAAAAGAAAATGTTCAATTACTTTTAATGAGCATAATTTTTTTAAATAATTTAATTAAAAATCAGATATTTTTTAAAATATTTTTGTAGTGTTTTACTAATAATTACTAATATAATAATTTTGTAGTGTTTTACTAATAATTAAATAAATTACTACTTTCTTAGTTAATTTAGGTGTATAAATACTTTCTTCTCTCAGGCTTTGTATTAAGTGTCTACAATGTTTTGAACATTTTTAAGAATAACTTTATGTAAACTAATTAGTATTCATAATGAATAATTCATAGTAAAATTAATTATATAAAACATTAAGTTAAGTGAATGAATTATATAAATAATTATAAAATATTTCAAATTAAATTTCACATCTTGCCTTTCAATTGCTTTTAACCCACTGTCAAAAACTCTTTTAATTCTTTTAAATTGTCTAGAATTCAATCATATAAAGAAACAACTATATTTATACTTCATTCCACCTTAAGTTGGCACTGGAGAAAACGGTAGGCAGACCGGATTACAGACGTTGTCATGGAAACTGGGTTACTCTTTAAGTCGGTTGAGGGATGAGGTAGCAAAAAAAGGAGAGAAAGTGGCCAGTATTGGCGCGTAAGAGAGCAAAACGCCTATGCTTTTTTTTTTAAACCGAGAATCGTACTAAAATTTTGAACAGAATACAGAAAAGAACACGATTTTTTTGAGCATTTCTAATAATTATTATTTTAGATACTAGTTGTAAGCTAATTTCTTAATTAGTATTTAAAAAGCAGATTTTCTTATTATGATTTTTTTAACTAAACTAAACTAATTGTAAACAATAGAAAGAAAAAAATATATTTGAAAAGTTTTTTTTTTTGCTGAAATCTAAGTAAAAAAGGAAATGCATAGATTCGCATAAATACGTTGTTTTAAATATTTATTTTTATATGCTTACTTTTTGTAGCATATAGCTTTTGTATTAATTTATCGCAGATTGGTGTTTTGTGGGGGAAGAAAAAGCCAAGGCAGGCATAGGTAGCATAGGCAGGGGATCGTTGATCATGAAAAATATCATACCTATGTTTTTTAATATATTTACTGTTCTTTATATATATATATATATAAATAAAAAATTCAAACTTTCTTTCAGAAAAGTTCTTTTTCTTTTAATATAAAAATAATTTTTTTCTGATATATATGTGAGTGAAATATATGTATATTCTTAGAGACAAAAGAACTTGGATTTTTAGTATTATCCACATAGGAAGCGCGTACTGTATGTACGCCCCTCCCATATTTTCAGCTGCCATATCCCACCATCTTAGACTCAACAGGAGCTCATTGACCTGTCCTGGTGGTTATCATTTAATATTTTAACAGTTGATTGTTCCTTCTGCAAACTTATTGTGGGGTCGTCCTGAATTGAATTCAATCCACAATTTCTTATCAGGAGAAATTCTACTTTGGTGGTTAGGCGCATTTTTTCAAAAGAAAATACATATTTTAAAATATCTGAATCTTCGGTTGCTTTCCAGGATCTTTGCGGGTGAAAGGTGGCTTAAGAGTTAAATCCGTATAATTAGTTATTTAAGTATAGTAGAATTAGTCTGGAAATATTTTGTCAGATACTGAAATATCTTAATATTTTCTACACAAGAGAAAGAAATTCTCAGATTTTTTGGCTTTGTATTTCAAAAATAATAATTAAAATATTGACTGGTTTAAATTGATCTTTCGATGTTAAAAAAAAAAAATTCACATTTTGTATCTTTTTTTGAAATTATTTCAATTCCTATACTTACACTTATATTATGGAATTTGTATTTCAGATAATATTTAAAAATCCCTTTAATTAAACAAAACTAAAAATCTTCCTAATCTAATTTCCGCCATCACATTATTAAAGCTCCTATAAAAAGCGAATTATACTTCAGAGCTACACATGGCGACACAATCAGAGCTACACAATCTTTAAGGAGATTGAATAAAGCAAAAACAATTTTAACTTTTGTCGTAAAAAAATAATAATAAAATCATATGTTGAATTAGCTACACAGTAAATATGCTCAACTGTCATCAGTTTAATAATATTCACCTGTCTATTTTTTTTTTTTTTTAATTCATTCATTCTGAAGGAAAATTTTTTTTCATTAAATATTGTACATATGAGGTTAATATTTAGAAAAATAAATAATCAAATACAATTTTACTATACTGGTTTAAATTTGTTATTTTTTTTTCATTTATGAACAGGGTTTGTTGATTTGAATCATGGTTTAAATCAAATGATTTTTTAAAAAAAATCATTGATTTAAATCAACTGATTTTATATATATATATATATTGATTAAAAAAACAGTGTTTTAAATTATTGATACTTTTATTATTATTTCTTTTCTAAGTTTTAAAATTCATTTTAAATAAATTGCTGCATTAATTAATTTTAGCTAACGAAATTACTTTCTTTCTTGGTATGTGTTAGATTCCATCAAATTTCAAACTACATTTTTAAAAATCTTTTGATTTTTGAGACGGAAAGTACAGATTAAAGTAAACATTTAAGTTTTTTTTTTTTCTCATAATATGTTTACAGTATCTTTGGCATTATCAGATTTTCTATAAATAAAAGATTAATAAATAATTTTTTAAAAACTTTTTTCAGCTGAACTTTTTTTAATGAATGTCTACACTTATAAACACAATCTGATACATTTATTTTGTCGTTTTAAAAATCAAAAGAAAAAAAAAAAAAGAAATCACAATTTTAAATTAAAATTATGGTTTGGTAATTGAAACTTTGTTTTAAAAGTTAAAGTATTTTTAAATTCTCTATTTCATCTAGTCTTTAAATTTTAATCATGCATTTGTTTCAAAATAGTTACCATGCATTCAGAGCAATAAGTAACAAAACAATACAAACTAACAAAAAAACATGCTAACATTTAGTAATTAGCAACAAAAGGAGAAGAAAAAATTTTAACAAGGAATCACAAAAAAAAAAATAATTAACAATTAATGCAAAAAAAAAAAATTATAACTATAAAAAACGAGCTAACATTAAATAACTAGTAAAAAACAACAAATTAACAAGTAATGCAAAAGCAAGGAGAAGGGAACGAGCTGGCTGACCAGTGTAAAAAATTAGCCAACGCGCCAATTCCTTGGCCTTGAAAACTAATCCAGCGCCAAACTAAAACACCTCCTTCTTCTTTGTACATTCGCTTTACTTAGAAGGTATTTATAAGTTAAATACATTTAAATATGAAAAACTTTGAATGTATGTTTCAAGATAAACTTTTCTTATTATACAACATTAATTTATATTTGAACGCGCATTTAAACTGCAATTAATTCCAAAATAGAGAAGAACTACTTTTCAAAGGCGGAGTATTACATATCCTACCCTTCCCTGCAGTGCCAACTTAAGGTGGAATGGAGTATAATTATTTCTTTATATTGGATAGAATTTAATGGCTTTGGAGAAAGATTTTTTTAATAATTAATGAAAGAACGGAGCATTTAAAAAATGAACAATTATAAGAAACAATCATGTGCTTAGAAACTGATTCTGTTGAAAGAATTTAATTCAGAAAGGCAATTTAACAAGTGCTATGTGGAATACATGTAGAAAAGAAAATAACATTTTTGTTTTTTACATTAAAAGTATTGATATTGTTTAAAAAATAGTACATTCTAACTAATAAAGGAAATATATAAACAATTAAGACCTAAACAGTTTAATGTTTCGTTAGACCTTTAAGAGTTAAGCTACTAAAAAAATCTGCTCTTTAGAGATTACCAAAAGCAAAACTTGAATTTTTATTCTTTTTTTATTGAGGAAAGATAGGCAAAAGAGTATTTTCAAGCAAATTAGATATTGTGATAACTAAATTATATCAGTGAGGTTATTTAATTTTTAATGCCTTGATCTAAAATATATATAATATTTGGATGAAATGCTTGTTAGATTTAAGATCAGCTGATAACGTGATAGTTAATTGAACTTGATAAAAGACATGTTTTTTTTAAATATATTACATGAAAAAATAGAGCTGAATTTAATGCAATCAGGAATAGTTGTTATGTATAGTAGATTGAAGGATTCTCATGAAAAGAGCGTGTCATGGCTCCAGTTTGTTTAAACTTCATAGACATTGTTCTAAACGTAATGTAAGAAACGCAAAAAAAGTGCCAAGATAAAATGGCTATAAATCAGATAAGCAATGAATGGAATGTACGTAAGTGAAGATGTGGGCAAAGTGGTCACACTTGCTTTGATCTGCCCATTCTGACTCAGATTTTGTGACAATAGGTTTTCCATCTTGCACGTGTCTTGACCACATCTTGCGTGCGAGTTCTTGACCACAACGGGAGGCAAACTGTGTATTTCATATATCTTTTATTTTCATTAACACCCATCGGCAGATAACTCCTCTGAGGAGTGCGTGAAAATAGAATTTACAGTTTGTTAGTTGTCACAAGCACGAGTATTGTTGAGTTTTCTACTGCGATTTAGATCTTAGAACTATGCGCGTGTGTGTGTGTGTGTGTAAGAAAAGGGTGGATCAAATGCTGGAATAGAATGTGACTGTCTGGGATCGGTGCGCAAGTGGCGTCGTGAATGAAGACGCTATAGTATGCTAATTGTGTGAGTGATTTGATTTTGTGATTTTGACCAGTGCCTAGGGCAAAATTGGACCGATTGCGGCATTAGATATATTTATGTGTAGATGATCCATTTCTCTTTCTTCAAATTCAGACATAGCAGAACACCTCCAAAGAATGAAAAAAACAAAATAAAATTTATTTAAAAAATTTATATAAAAATTATTTTTTTATGCTAGCATTATTTATGCTAGTTAAGTAATTACTTGACGTTAAGACTTTTTTAACCCACACTAGATTATATATTTTTCTTCTGAATGATCGGAAGAAAAGTAGCGTATTAGCAAATAACAATACAATATGTCCTTTAAAAATGTATTTGCTAATCCATTTCTTTATTTAGTTCATTATATTATCTGCAATAAGTAAAAATAAATATTTTTATGTGTTTCACGTAACGAAATTCATTACTATGCTTGACATGTTTACATTATAAAATAAAACAATAAAATCCTTGCGTGTAGAGTTAAAATAATTTGTTTGTAATTAATAATCAAAACTATTTAATGGAGACGCATCATTTATCTTGCAACCTTGGTTGTAACATACAATGTAAACATTCCCCGTTAAAATGGTTCAATGCTTACGCGGAGAAGAATTTACGAACTTTTTATTCACTACGTAATGGGATTTTAATGAGGAGAGTTAGTGTGGCGTGAATTGCAAAAAGGTTACACGCGTTTTTGAGAGAAAATTAACAGCATTTTAATGTGAAAAAAATCAACAGTCTTAAGCTTTTATTGATCCCATTTGGAAAATATTCAAAAAACTCTCCTAGTTTGACAAAACAATGAAACCTGTAAACGAAGAGTTGAATATATATATATATATTCAACTCTTTGTTTCGTTTATATATATATATATATATATATATATATATATATATATATATATATATATATATATATATATATATAAAGATAGAAGTCTGATGCCTGGCAGTCACGTGACTTCAACCAATCAGAAGCGGTAAATAGCCGCAATAGCGTGAGACCGCATTTGCGTTGACCAATAGCAAATTTTTAGGCTTCCAATTTATTCCATTTCATTTGTTACAACTCAACTTCCAGCATGAAGTGTTTTCACTTGAATGTTTATACTTCGTTTGTTATTGTTCATTCGGTTATTTTTATAAGTCTTTAACTTTTCAAATTCTGTTTTAGAAACGGAACGTAGTTTGTGGTTTTTTTCTTGTTTTGTTTATATCTTTATAAAATGGAAGGTAGCAACTCTCGCACTCGGCAAAATCAACCAACAACCAAGTCGCAGTGACGAGCAGAGATAAATTATGAAAAAAATAGAGAACTTATAAGCAGTCGTCGACGTGAAGCTAGAGTTGTAGCTACAAATAGGGTTGAAAATCAATACCTAGGTGAATGTCTGAGTGACGACTACTCTACGCTTTCAATTGGTGGCATGGATGTAAAATGTGATTACTGTGTGCTTTACTTTTTCAAAATGAGAGTCAAGCATAATTGTTGCCATCATGGTAAAATTCAACTAGAATCTGCCCAGTACCCAGAAGCACTAAGAGAATTATTATTAGGACACTCTTCTGATGCACAACATTTCAGACAGAACATACTCTCATACAATGCAGCATTTTCACCTGCTGAGGAGATTCTTTTTAATGGTACAAGTTGTGTTACAGTAAAAGGTGAAGTAAATGCACTTGCAACTACTAGCCTTATACCAAAAAGTGTTGAAAAACCAAGATATGCATAAATTTATATTCATGAAAATGATGCAGCATATTACTTATAGGTTACCTGACAAGTGTAGTTTGCCTGCGTTACAAATAATTCAAAGTGTTATGAACACTAATCCCTAAGCCAAAAACTATAAAACACTTTACCAGAGACATGAAGAACATCTGGAAGATTTTTATTTAGTGTTTCGTCGTAGTGCTATTTCTGATGGTCGTCGATATAACTTGTCCACTGCAAGCGCTTTGGCTGAAATCGCAGCAGTCATTGTTACGGGAAATGATAGTCTTATTCCATCTGCAATAGATTTTGTGGTTTATCCGAAGCAAAATTATGAATACCAAAAACTGTTTAAATTATCTCAACATGAGGAACCTATGGTTTTCCCATTGTTATTTCCATTAGGGAATCCAGTCTACTACGTAGATATGAAAAATAATTTGTCTGCTCGAAGAATTACGGTTGTGCAATATTTTGGATGGCAACTACGTGTCGCCAATGGTTTTAACATTATAACAATGACTGGTAGATTGACCCAACAATATGTCATACATGGATATATCACAAATGAGTGGAATCGATTAAGTTACTTTCGCACTCTTCAGGATCAGTTTCGTCGAGACAATGTGCAGGGGCTTCAAGATAATATTGAACGTAGTGCCGCAAATATGTCTGACGCAGTTCGCCATGGTAGGGTAATGGTTCTACCATCAACATTTGAAGGAAGTCTTCGATCGATGCAGCAGCAGTTCCAAGATGCTATGGCTTTATCAAGAGAAGTAGGAAGGCCAGATTTGTTTATTACCTTTACTGCCAACCCGCAATGGCCTGAATTTCGAGATTTCCTTAGAACACTGCCTGCAGGCATTACTGCAAGTGACATTCCAAATGTGATTGTTCGTGCTTTTTTTTTTTATTAGGTTTGATACTTTCATAAAAGAAATTTCTTCTGGAGCTGTTTTCGGCAAGATATTAGGGTATACATATAATATTGAATTCAAGAAAAGGGGTTTACCCCATGTCACTGTTTGTTCATATTAAATCCTAGAGACAAATTACTGACACCTGAAGCGCTCGATCGTTTCATTTGTATATTGATTTCATTGTTTTTTATTGATAGTGAGTATAGACTTTTATTTAAAATTATGTGTCATTTTTTTATATTATAGAGAATTTCTTTTGTTACAACTCAACTTCCAGCATGAAGTGTTTTCATTTGAATGTTCATACTTCGTTTGTTTTTATGCATTCTGTTATTTTTACAAATCTTTAACTTTTCAAATTCTGTTTTTGAAAAGGAATGTATTTTGTGTTTTTTTTGTTGTTGTTTTGTTTATATCTTCATAAAATGGAAAGTAGCAACTCTCGCACTCGGCAAAATCAACCAGGCCGCAGTATGGAGAAAGTGGCTGTAAGAAATGTTGTATTCAGAAAAGTTTTGTGAAATGTAAAAAAATGTGTATAGATAGTAATTTTTTTTTAATTTTGGTCATTTTCAAATATAAACACTATTTTCAAATGTGTATAGTAGTATTGTATACAGTAATATATTAATAGTATTAGAGTAATATATATTATTTTTAAAAGCTTTATGTTATCATTATGCAATTATTTTAGTTTGTAGAATTTTGTTGCTTTAATTTGAGTTTAAATTACTATTGGGGGGGGGGGGGTGAAGCACCATAAAAGGAGCGTCCGGCATCCAATAAGATTCACTTTGAATTGAATCAAAATGGCTCTGCCACGCGTGTTTAATGAAACTATAATGATGTATAAAACTATATTACATGTTTAATAAAACTATAAAGATTTTGATGATTATAATTGAATTGAAATTATATAAATTTCATTATAAACCACCAGCCAATGTATAGGCAATGTGTAGGCGATCTGCAATGTATTACACTTTGGATTGACTTCATTTTCTTTTTATAGTGAGTATAGACTTTTATTTAAGATTATAAGTCAATTTTTTATATTATAGAGAGTTTCTTAAATTTTGTTTAACAGAAATTAATTGCGAAGCAATTATTGGGGGTTGGCGAGCGGCAGCGAGCAGGGGGCTCTGCCCCCTAGTATATATATATATATATACAGTATATATATATATATACAGTATATATATATATATATATATATATACAGTATATATATATATATATATATATATATACAGTATATATATATATATACAGTATATATATATATATATATATATATATATATATATATATATATATATATATATATATATACTAATAGGATGATTATGATTCATATTATACGAAAATTTTTTGTCAAACTAATTTCTGTTTGTTTGAAAAAGATAGTTCTTTTTTATTGATTACGAAACTTGAAAAAACTTTTCTTTAAATGCTTTAAATGTCAGAAGAGTATTCATATTTACAATGTTTTTATTTTTTACAGATTTTTGCTCTGATTTTGCGACTTTGAATAATAATTATTTATTGAAAACAGTACAAAAAATAAAAGAAAATTTGTACTTTTCGTAAACGAACATTTGAGTCTTTTAAAAATGTTTTGCATGGTATATAAAAACTCTTAATACTTTCATTTAATTGAAATGCTTAGTGAAAAAAGAGTCTTTTCGCAAAATTTTAGAAAACAAAGATTAAAACTTTAGACCTGAAGTAAAGATTTATTGTCAAGTTCTTAAAATTTAGGTATCTCATCAACTGGTTGATCTAAGTGTCGAACCTTATGTGTTTTTGGAATGGAAAGTTTCAAGTGCATTTGGCACAAAAAAGTTAACAAATAACATTAGGAAGCTTTTCTCTTTTAGGACGAATTCTCTTTTTGTTTTAATTTGTTTCTTTTGTAACAAATTAAAACAAAAAGAGAATTATGAGTGTTATTTATTAATAGATTTCGCGATGAAAAGTTTGACCATAGACTTTAAATCTATTTTAAGCATCACTTCAAAACCGTCCCTAAAATATCACTTCAAAACCTTTATCCACGAAGTGTTTCAATTTATTTTATATTTATTCCGTGATAACATAAAAATTGCCATGTTACTAGAGAAAAATATTCTTGATCCATACATCCTTAATTAGAGCACTTTAGAACATAGTCGACCTACTTTCTAAAATTGAAATAATAGTGTGTTTCTTCTTTACTACTTGCTGTATCATTATATGCTTGCAACTAAATTATTCTTTTCCTTATCTATGCTATTTCAGTCAGAATTTTTCTTCAACAATCTAATTTGGTGAAACTGAGAACTACAAGTACATGACAAAATAAAGGCATAGCGCGTTATTTATCGCCTTCTCAGTATCTAGCAGCTCCTTCTACATGTGTGGTTTTAACAGTAGATGAGTAAATTCTATATCTTGCGGAAAATTAAGGTTGTTTACATTTGGAATCCGACAAAAGATACTAAATGCTTAAAACTGATTTAAGACCGATTTAGCGCTGCCTCGTTCTCAGAAAGAAATTAAAATTCGAAGCTTATTGTTGTCACTGTAAAAATAACACTGATAAAACTTAGAGGTCAGTAATCTGTTGTGAGAGCAAATTATTTGTAAGCATATTTTATATTTTTTCAACAATAACATAAAAATTACTATATAACTGGAAGAAAGTTTTTCGATCTATACATTTCAAATTAGAGCGTTTTAAATTTTAAATTAGAAAGCTTTAAGGCGAAGTTGACCTATTTGCTACTATTGAAATAGAAGTTTTCCCTGCTTTACCGCTTACTACTATATTATATATTTGCAAATAAATTATCCTTTACCTTATCTATGCAAATTAAGTTTGAATTATTTTCCATTAATCTAATTTGGATCTACTAAGAACTTCAAGTCCATAACAAACTAAGAGCGGCAACAACAGGTACATAACGCGTTATTTACTGAATTCTCAGTATCTAACAGCCGCTTCTACAGGTGAGGTTCAAAGAGTAAAAAAAAGTAGTTTATAACTGTAGTTGAAAGCTGAGCTTGTTTGCATTTTGCAACCAGACTAAAAAACCTCTGACGAAAAACCATTTTTTGCTACTTCTTGTTGTTTGAAAGCGATAAGAAAATTTTTTAAAAAGAACAAAACAGATTATTACGATTGAAAAATAACACTGAAAAAATGATTTGAGGCCAGTAATATATTATGTTTTTTTGGAGAGCAAAATATTTTTGTTAATTCCGGCAGGACGCCCGCCTCCTGAATAAACGTTAAGAAGCTCGGGATTTATATAAAGATCCCAAAAGAAATTCCTTAATACTTTGCTTAAAAACATTGTAATTTTTACTAGAAATGTAACGTTACATAAGCCCTAGACATTAAATATTTATTGCTTAACTATTTGAAGCTTTTTTGTATTTTTTTCTATAAAATTTTATAAAACGTGATAATGTTTTTTTCTGAATATAAATATTTATATTGTACTCGATATAATTATTTGCATGCAGACATGAATGTATGTATAATTAATTATATAATGTGATAGTAATTTTTATTCATATTTTTTTTTCTTGGAGACAACAGTTACCCACAAAAAATTAGTTCATCGGAAAAAAAAAATTGGGCACCGCTTCGTTAGTTATCAATTTCTCGAGCAAAACTTATTTTTGAGGATATTTTTAATCTCAATTTTGGTGATTCCAAGTAAAAACTGATTAAAATTTGAATCTATATTTAATGATTCGGAAGCGGGCCTTTGATATTCCTACAAATTTAGCTGTCAAGCTACAAGCTGTCTGTTCAGCTACAAGCTGTCTGTTTTTATATATTTATAGTGGATTTTTAACATTTCGTGCAATTATTCTGACATCACTTTCATGAGCAAGTGGAAACTGCTTTAATTGAGAATGAAAAATAATGCACTGAACTTGGTAGCCACTAAAAATAAAATTATTTGTAGAACAAACTGAAAGATACTCGGGGTCATTCCATGACTTCAATAACTGATAAAACGTCTATTGGAAGAGCAAAAATTTCAGTAATTCCTTTTAGTTATTCACAAGAAGTAGATGGGGATGAAAAACTCCACCACTAATAGAAAAAAAAAGCGCTGAACAGGTGCCTAATTTTATTTCGGAATCAGGACTTATAGGAAGCATGGGGTGATAAAATGAGATCTGAGCTTTCTCCCGGGTTATGTAATTTTCTTGAAGATAGTAAGGTAAAATCATTCCTAATTATCCTTAAAACAACTATCATTTTTTTCAGCTATGTAACATTTTTATTTATTCGATAATCAGAGCTATTAATTTAAGCTGCTCAATGCTCAGCATGTTGATGAATTATATTTGCATAATATCATAAATCAATATTTTACCTCTACAATTTATTTCTGGAAAAATGACAGGAAAGGAGCGCGTGTAAATAAATAAATAAAAAAAATCAAACAAAAAATATAAGAATTTTGATGCTACTATCGTTCAAGATTTGACTTTCGGCGGGTTTTAAAATATTGAATTTGACTTACAATTTGTTCTTGAATAGATTGAAAACTAAAGTTGTTTCAGAATAATATGCATTTTAAAAACTTTTACCCAAACAGTTTTTTTAGAGAAAAAGTTTTACGTAACACGAACAAGATCTGAAAAATTGGATTTCTCTTTTTCATTTTTTTTCAATCTAGGAACAGGAAATTCATCTTTTAAACTGCTACTCATGCCTTAGACAAAAATAAAGAAATGCTTTGGACAACTGACTTTCTGACGGATATCCGTTTCGATACTACGCATTCTCCTTCTTTCCAGCTTCAGGATAGTGTTAAAGATAGTTGAAGAGTTTTCCAGTTCCTTTACACATTTACCAAAAAAAAAAAAAAAAAACATTTAAAGATAAAAAAGTTGGAAGCCTATTTTCTAAAAAGCTTCTGTCTCAAATTTTCGACGAAAAAAAGTCGATTGAAACATTTAAAAGTTTGAAAACAGTTTTACTTGTCTCACTTTTTACATGATTGATATTTTATTTGATATATTTTAAACTTTATTATTTTTTAAGTGATTTAACTTTAAACGATAATTCGTATTTATAAACTACATTTTAATATATTATAAAAAAACCAACTTTAAAGCTTTAAAATAATTTGATGGGCAGTTATTAGATAGAATGGAATTATCTTTAATAAATAAAATTATCATGGATAAATCCACGGAAATATCTTTGGATAAATGAATTTTATTAATGTGTGTGCACACATTTTTCAACTCTCTTAAAATGTTCTAGAGATATGGCGGAATACGTAAAAAGTAAAATTAACATTAAGGGATTCAAACTTAAGACCGCATTCTTGATCAAACTATTGGGACCCTATTACCTAGATTGCCCCTTTTCATTTTGGGGATCGTAAATTTAAATTCATCGAAAAAAATGTAAGTTTATTTAGAGAAAGTAGGTTTATGTCTCTAATTTCGTAGCTTAAAATATCATTTACACTAATTAAGTAGCATTTTTGAAGTCATCCATCTCAAATATTAAGATTGAGTTTTAGAAAGTGGAAGATCTGATCATTAGATCAAAAGTTATTTAGGATGGTTCGTTTATTTTTTGTGCACTCTACAACAATTTAGAAGGGAATAATCTATTAAAACTCATTATAAACTAGTATAGTTGGAAAATTCATAATATTTTATAATATTATAGAAAAAAATCATTAAATTTAATTAAATTGTAACGTTTTTTCAGATTTTTAAAAACATTTTATACATCATTTATTTCATACAACTAAGTAATTCATATTAATGACACATAACACTTCAAACGTAAAATAACGAAACGTTTGGATGTCACTTTATATGTTTCATGATTTATAATATTTGCTTAACATTCGATTTATTGACACATCTAAATATTTAAAATTAACCTAATGAAGGCGAGATATCTTGAGTGACTAACGTTAATAACCAATTAATATATTCAATTTTACGCAATCAATATTCCGCTTAATATATAGTAAAATTCAACAACATTGCACACATTCTTATATTCCCACGAGACTTTAATCAAATGACAACATATTCTTCATTAATATTCATGAAATTCTAATCCAATAACAGAGTTATGTCAATAATTTTATAATGCAACTGACCATGGCTCCAAATTTACGGTGAAGGAATGCATTACAGAATACAATATTTAAAGCTTCAAAGCTGAATCTCTGGAATGCATAGTAAATTTAAACCGATAGGGTATGACAAGTTTTAAAGATAAATCTCTTCGTCTCACTCCGATAAATTTGAATTTGAATATCTCTTAAAGAGAAGCTTTAGACAATGCATCAATGACAACGGTTGAAACATGAAAGTTACTACAACTAAGCTAATGATTGGGCTGTGAAATTATATTATAAACTAGCAGAATACCCTTTCTTTGCTATGGAAGAAAAAAAAGGAAATAATAAATAAATCAGTACTAAACAACATTACAAAATCTGGCAGATATGTACCAACACAATAAATAGTTCTAAAGTAAATTCGATTTTTTTTTCTATTTTATTATTTGTTTATCTTCCTAATGACTTTTCGTTATTATATTAAACTAAACACATTTTTAGTATTTTATCAAACAAGAATGAAGATTAAGTGTATTCAGTATCATTTGGCATAATGAAGTAGCTCATAACCAACTCATGCTAGTCAAAATTTATCACAATTAAGCGAATTCCTCACGTTAATTCCCATTTTGAAGGGTTCGCAAAAAAATTCTTTACACAATATCTGTATCAAAACTGCTGTATTTATCCGAATTCAGCAGACGTAAATATCTTGATATATAATTTTTTTTCTGCTAATATTTTGATACCAATTAAAACTGTACCAATTATTATAATAACATTAGTGATCATTACCAAACTTAATAAAGAATTATTGGCGTCAGTAATAATATGGCAATATTTTTGCGTTTTTTCTCAAACGAATTAGTACCATTTCCCCATTAATTTAGATTTTTAAAACATAACTCATCTTTTTTATTTCAATATGTATTCTCTACTACCAAGATTAGTTAAGTACCATTAGCGTCGAAAAATATTAGAGCAATGTTTTTTCTTTTACTTTTCGCTTGAACGTTTTAGTACAATTCCTCAATAAATTCATCATCTATTCGCTTTTTACTAGGTTATTACAAATGAAACGTCGGATTTTTTTTTATTGTAAATGTAAATAAACAGAACATCTTTTAAAAACTGTTTTATTAATCTGATAAAACACCAATGCAATCAACACAGTTTTACCATCGTATTACTAGTTTTTGGTTACCACTTTCCTAAACATTTAGCTCTCTAGTGTCAAGTTATTTTTGAGATCAAAAGAATGAAAATCAATTTTGATTTGCTTTAGTTTGGTGAACTTTTTATCACTGAGAAAGTTGTCTAAATGTTGAAATAAGTAATAATCAGTTGGAGACATGTCCGGTGAATGTGGTGAATCTCGTGTTTTAATTCGGTCAACATGTTTGCGACAATCAATGGAACATGTGGTTGTCCGTTATCATAAAGCAAAAATGGAAATTTTCGGTTGACTAGTACCGGTTACACTTGACGTAATTTTTGATGCATAACTTCAATTTTCGCACGGTACTTCTCCGCTATTATTGGTTCGCCAGCATTTATAAATTTTTAATGAATTATTCAGTTCATAGACCATAAACAGTAATCATTACCATCTTTTATTGGTACAGCGGCTCTCTTGGTATTGTTTTTGGACTTTCATCTGCACCTAACTATTGTGCTGAACGACGTCTATTGTCAAAAAGGAACCATTTTCCAAAACTGCTGATGTTTCTGTTCAAAAATGTTAACCTTTATCTCTTCCAAGCAAGGAACTGCGGATTTCAAAATTATGGTTTTCTTTGCTTTTTGCTCAGTTTATGCGAAACCACTTTATTCAAGTTTTTGACTTAGCCAAGTTTTGATAGGAGGTTTAATACCGTTGCTGAACTAAGTCCTAATTCTAGCGCAACTTCTCGAACAGTAATGCGAGTGTTAGATTCCATAAGGGCTCTCAATGAAGTGTCATCAAGCTTTGGCACTGGTCTTCCCCATTGTTTATTTTCAAGATTTTTATCACTATCTTAAATTTTTTTAAACCAATGTTGAATTATCCGTCTATTAACACGTTGAATGCCACGCTAATTTTACATGGCTTGCCCGTCTGGCCACAATGTAAATAACTGCAAACTAAATTTGCAAATATTAGACAGATTTTGCTAGTTATATAAAAGATTTAGCATGTCATGTCTGAAAAAAGTGCTGAATTATATAAGCCTACTATTAATGTTTTAAAATATTAATGTATCAATCACATATTGGTTTATATGTAAAGTTAATTTTAAGTCATATAAAAATTTAAGTTGATATAACTATCTTAAGGAATTAAATAATTAAGAATATAAAATCTAAGGTTATAAAATTTTATGTAAGGTGGTGCACAAATAAGATAAAATATCAATTAATCTAATGTTTGCTGTAAATAAATAACACCTTAAATAGCCGTGGAAATTATATGAATAATTGATAAAATATTATCAATATCGTATCACAAGGTACCCTACAGACTTTTAATAGAAGTTAGACCTTCTACTACACGTGGTAGTACGGGAAAAAAGAATCGATAGTGGAATACAATTATGAAATGCAATTCTCTACAAAAGAAAGTATTTTGAATAAATAAAGCTATGGCTGAAAATGAAAAGAGAAAACATTATAAGTACTTGAAAGGAGACTGACACAAAATCATACTTACAAATGAGAATTTATTTTTTCCTTGGGTAATAATCAGCATCAAAATATATATGAAATAAATTCAAATTAATGTTTTAAATCATCTTGGTATTTAAATACACTGCACATTTCAAATATTAAATTAGTGTCGAAAACACCAAGAATAGGGTGGATCCAGATTTTTAAAATCTAACTATCACATACAAAAATTCATCACGACATCATCATTTTTCGAAAAGCAAAAATCCACGAGCTTGAGGGCCGTAGCCCCCTCACCCCTGGTGCTTCGATCACCTTCTTCCGCCTAAAAGTAACGGTCAGAACCCTTTTAAAACCAGTTGTTATCTTCTTTATAGAAAAGGTCAAATCAACTCATAGTAGCCCTGAGTACTCCTTCAGCTATGTGGGTGTAAGTAGATACATAGATGGCTCTGCTCTCCTTCTCATGGTTGAGTGGTGTACATAGATGGCTCTGCTTTCCTTAACATGGTTGGGTGGTTCACACTTCTTGCACATGTATAGGCGTATTGTGCAGACTATAACATATAGAGTTCGTGCAATAGTAGACTATGTGATACTGATGTTAAAATATTAGAAGCATCAATTCACTGTGCCAATCACATCATAAAGAGTCCTATAGAGTCCGTGATATTGTACCATAAACTATTGGATAAAGGTGTTAAAATTAAGTTGTAACACCTACGAATTGTTTAGAAATAGTAGTGGAATCAGAATTAATAAACTACCAAGAATCACAATTAATAAACTACTACTTGAAAATATTTATTCGCTGTTCAGAGCAAGTTGGCATCTCTGTGTATATAAATAAAACTATTTTTGTGTGCTTTGCAGTTTCCATATTGCATTAATTTCTTCAAACCATTTTACTAACGATAATAATATAAAAAAATTAAAAATTTACTCGAATTATGTGTTTCTAATAATCTTGGTTTCGCCATGGTGCTACGAACAAACTCAGTGCCGGTCACCGGTGACCCCAATGGCACTCAACATGTAAACAATTGCTTTACCAAATGCAGCACTATTGTTTTGAACAGCAACTGATCGGCTATTTTATACAATTTATAAACATTTATTAAAAAAATTAATTAACAAAGTTGCTTTTAAAAAATTCGTCATTTCATATATAACAACCTGTTAGCATATGAGTTTAATTTTTTTTCTTTTAATTAATAACTGTTACAAAAACTAAGCATCATTGGCGTCAGTAATAATATGGCGATTATTTACGGTTCTTCTAAACCAATGGTGTCCCGGGTCACTAAAGGCCGGGGATCACCCGTGACTTTGGTGAGAAGACATGTTTATCTCTTCTCTGTGTTCATTGGTACTTTCTCAGGTTTAACAATGAACACGAAACAGACGTCGTTGAAATTTTTTCTAGTGAAAAAGAAACGGCCCAGTGAAGTCTTCAAAACTACTTCGCTACTTGTACGTCAAACACCCTGGATAAAAATACAGGGCCTGAACTTGGAAAGAAAAAAGCTGGAACATGAAGAACAGAAAAAATTATGAAGGCCACCACAACCGTATAGGAGAATGCAGTGAAAGAATCATATTTGGTGTAGCCGTATTTCTAAGTCTAAAAAGCCATTCACTGTTGATGAAGAATTGATACATATAATCTTCCACTAAAGACATTAGTGTAAGGGGGAAGCTGCTGCGAAAAAGATAACACATGTGCTTTTTCCTGCTAGCAATATGACTGGGCACGTTGAGAAAACAGCCGAAGACATTGAGACACAATTGTTGGAGAGGATTGAATGTATACACACTAAGGGTTGACAATTCTACAGACATTGAAAACAAGAGAATACTGCTTGTTTATGTGTGATATTTATAGGAGGAGGATGTGCATAAAGACTTCTTACGTGAAATATCTTTGCCAACCAACTAGAGCAAAACTGTTAAAGTCACTGGATGGTCAGAACAACTAATATGGTCCTTTCGTGTCGGCATATAAACAGACAAAGATTCCATCATGATTCTGACTGGATGATTTTTGATTACTGACCAGTAGTTTTCCCATCACAAACCGACATCAATTTTGTAGCGGGTAGTTAATGGAAAATTTTAAACATGTCTGTAAAGCTGTGAGGAGCAGACATTGTTATGTTACATGCATAATAGTAGATAAAAGTTCTATTTTATCTGCATGATATTAATTTCTGACACTTTCACCCATTTCGACCATTTTGTTGAACCTTTAAAAATATTTAATCATTACAATAAAATGAAGATTCTTGTCTATTGTATTTATGATTAGAAGAGCTTGGGGCAATATTGCGGTATGTCACGTTTTGGAATGATTTAGAAGAGGGATTTTTGTTAAAAAGCAATCGGCAACAATCATTTGACTATAATCATCCGTATTGTGCTCTTATTCTGCCTCAAAAAACCATGTGCTTCTAAAGCTGATCTGTTATATAAGAATCCATTTTAAGCTCGATTTTACATGCAGTTTGTATTCTCTGACACAAATAGAATTATGAGTAAAAGGCAATCTGCAGCACACTTTTTTTTATCTCAAAATTATAACCGTTTGGGACAATTTAATGGTAAGTCACGTTTCCAAAAGATTTAGAAGGACGTGTTTGTTGAAAAACAAAAATTTTCAGGTATTTATTTTTCATGCATAAATATTTCTGCATATGATACTGCTGTATACTTGAATTTTAAAATCTTAAGTATCAATTAAGTACCGATCACCATTTTAAGTATAGATCTGGAGAAACATACTAAGAAAAAGTATGTAAATAAACACGTTGGATAAAAAAACATTACTTATCACTGCTCTGTTTGCAAGTCTTTATTTAATTTCATTTAAATTTTTTTTTAAATAATCTCAGATAATATTCATTTTTTTTAAATTTTCATTTTGAATATCGAAAATTAATTCACAACCTCACTCATTGCTCTGATATTCTTAAAACAACCGAACTATAATATCGTCCAAATTTAGGGCAATCTTAAAACTGTGCTCCAAGTTTAATCATACTATCATGGGATTTATACATATTTTTTAACTAGGCTTTAAGTTAATCTGAAACATGTTACAATATAATAAAAATTAAAGTAAATTTGCATGTATTATGGATCAAAATACTCATATTCTATTTTTACGTATATAGCTTTTCATCTATTTGAGCTTCCGTATGAAAACTCATCACTCTATACCTAATCCTATACTCTAGAATATGAGGGACTGAACCAAATCATAAGATTACGAAACAACAGATATGTAGTACTAGTCCTTCAATTCTAAGCGTATAAGTGTGAATTGTTTCTTACATTTGCTTGCTTTGCGTGTCTACATTTTTCTTAAAACAGACACAGCGAATCGAGATTTTTTTTGATTTCGGAATTTGAAATTGCATGATAAAACATTACTTTTCTAATGATTAGATGTATTAAAAATAGTTTCGAGTTTTCTATATTTTGCCTTTTTTTATTATTTTACTTTGTTTTACTTTATTATATTAATTTATTTTTGCTTAGTAGATAGAAGGTAAGATTTCAATTATTTCATCCTGGAAGTGCCTTCAAATATTTCCCTAAATTTAGATTAGAATAACCGTCACTGTAAAGAATACTGGGACAGTAAATAATAGGTAATGTTTGAAAACCACTGGCGTCAAGGATGTGATGCATTCCCTACCCTTTCTCTGCCTACAAAATGCAAAGAACAATTCACTCCTGTAGGGCGAAAGGTTGGAATCAAAACGCTCTTGTTTAATATTGTAACTGGACTACAATAGCGTAGAATAACCTAGAATATATCCATTATAGAGCATGTAAATATTTATGTTCCTCTCTCGCTAAGAAAAATGATTAATTATCTCTTGTCATTTTCAAATTACGCTTGAACAATTATTTATGTGTCAGTTGACGTCTCCTCAAGAATTAAAGAATTTCAGTTCTATTTTGACAAGATTTTGCTATAAATAAAAAGAGATTAAAATTAGATGGATGGAACTTAAGATTAGATGAATTGTTTTAGGCTGATATGAGAAGATCCGTCAGAACAGATGACTGTTGTAGACGAAATTTCATTCAGGTGGAGATAATAAGGGTTTGAACTAAACTCTTAATAATGTATTTTAATGATGTTTAAAAATACCTAATGGTGAAGCTTAATAATTTTTAATGCATTCATCGGAAATTTCAAGACATTCAAAAATGTCAGTCATTGCAAGAAACTTATTGGATATTCTAATTCTTTTTTATGTTATTCTATTTAAAATTAAAAAAAAAATTTGAAAACATTCCTTACAATCATTTCTTTAAAAAACAGTAAGGGTGATTAAACATACTATTTCTTATATTTAATCATGTGCTAGCTAATAAAATTTTCTAAATTTTGTCTTAATTTAAAAAGCATTAAAGCTATTTATAAATTTTATTTTAAACGAGAAGTCAGCACATTTAGTAAATGATACAAAATATTTTTAATTAGAATTTTTTAATTGCCTATAGAACTAATTCTATTGCACAGTTCATTGATTGAAAGCATTTCTCATTGTGTAGCTAACTGTTTCAGCTTAGATTTTAAAAAAAAACTTTTTGGAATGAAGCAGATAAAAACTTTTAAGAGTAAAAATGTATAAAAATTAATAACCGTTGATATTTTATTTAATATATATTATCTGAAATTTTTTTAAACAAAATGTCTTAATGGCATTTTAATGATCATCTCCTGGCGAGATGGAAACCACGTGTAGATAAAATATACAGAGGATTTTTTCAATATTTTTTTCTTGAACTTTAAAAAAATACTTCGTTTATTTAAAACTTTGGTTCGGACGTCAACTAATCGTCTAGTTAAAATTTAAAAAAATCGCTATGAAACATAATCTTAATTATTTGTATTTCATAAATAATACAAGTTGAATATTTTAATCAGGGTTAAGCACTTTATTGCAAATAAGCTATCATTTTAAAAATGTAGCTTATTTGTATTTTAAAAATAACCGTTCTTATTTATTTATAATTTGTTACCTTTAGGAAGTTTTTCTTTTTAAAATTAAGCAACCACGTTTTTTGAATTTCATCCCATTAGAATAGAAATAAATTTTATTTAGCATCATTTGAAATGGTACTGTTACTTGAGGCCAGATGACGATAGTTAAAATTTTCCATTATGTAGTAACTTTAACCCGTACTTATCTCTTACGAGGGACTACAATAAAGTTACTTCCACAGTATCTGTTTTAAAACTGTAATTTCATTTATTGATGCAGTTTTAATAAATACCAAACATCACAATAATACTTTGTACCTATATTAGTTTATTTGGTTTTCATTACATACGCTGCAAACTGTGAGCAAAATATATTGATTAGTGGTAGCAGGTTAGTGGTAAAATTTTAAAAACAAATGTAACTCTTATCATACTTTAATATGTATGAATATTTATCAATCTGATTTATATTATAATGTTTAAAATATTTATATGTAGTCGTAGAAAAAAGTTACTTTAAATCTAATTCATTAAAATATAAAATACCCAAAATTTGAAACCACTGGAAAAAATATTTTTTGAAATTACTAAGAAGCCGCACTAGAATCATTAACGCCCTAGAAATTTTAGAGAAATGAAAGCATTGAAGACTCCTGTACCTGATGGACTTCCTGAGAGGGTATCCATAGATTTATTCTTCACAATCAAAGACTAACTGACTACTGATATCCTAAATAAGTGTCTTCATTTGGGGTTCTTCCCTAAAAGTTGGAAAATGGCAAGGGTTTTCCTTATAAACAAGCCAAATAAGATCCTAACTAAACCTGAATCATATGGGCCTCTCACTGCTCTTGGTCAGGGGCAAAATTTTATATATACTTAATATTGAAGAAATAAAATATCTTTGTAGTAATAACTTTTTTTATAAATTGAGTCGAGGCTCACATTGAAATTGATTGTAACGAGGAGGCAGATAAGAGGGCAAAAGCAGCTACTCAACTCAGCTGAGTGGATATAAGGGGCACAGGAAATAAATCTCAGGTCCAATCTGTCCTTAAGCAGGTCACTTTGAGCCTCTGGCAACGTGATACGAGGGCAAGTGAGAGATACAGAAGGACATAGAAATTCTTTAAGGAACCAAAGCTGGGAAAACTGCAAGCCAACTTTTATTTAAACCAAATTCTTGTAGGAAAACGGAGTATTCGAGAGCTATAAACAGAGCTATCAAAAAACATTTTTTTCATTCAAATCTTTTACTATTTAATTAATGCATTTTCTCAAATATTTTTTAAAAAACAAAAACCAGTAACAATCACTTTTAAATAATCGCATTTAAAACTTTTAGATCTACTTTAAACATCATCTAGAACAACGTAGTAACTTTATAGACTTCATTTAAAGTACAGAAAAAATAATCCCTTTTAAATTGAAATACATTTAAATAGTTTGTAACAAAAATATGTGCCTCTTTAGTTCTTAATTAAGTTACTTATTTTATATTAAATCCACAATATCTAGACGCATTTTGATAAAATTTTGCCTTGCAACACTTTCTTTTTCATTACTTTCAAGTTATATGCGCATCATCTTGCATTAATCTTTTGAATCTAATAACTGCAACAATACAACAACAAAATTCACAGATTTTATTTTTAATTTAATTTTAGTTTTTCTATTCTCTATTTCTCGAAAACTATATTTCTCAAAATTATTCCAAATTCTGTGCTCATTGTCCTAACAATACTACCCTATTTTTTCATTTCTTCCATTAAGTCCGTTACCACACAACATAAACATTGTTTATTTTCCTGTAAATGACTGCAGCTTGGAGTGTTAGAATACGTGACCTAAATCCTAACACCCAGTTTCCGTATTACATTTATTTTCTTACTAAACTCATACGCTTATATTAACAGATCTTATTTTATTGAGATTTATATAGCACTTTATCAGTGAGTTCCATCTTTGCCTAGAAAGTAAAATATATTTTAACTTTCGAATAATTAATCAGATTTTCGAATAGTGAGCTCCAGTAATGTTATTGTATTTATTATATAATAAAGACTATTTAGGATATAACTATAAAAATTTCATTATTTACTCTCCAGATATCAACCGTAAGCATACTTTAAATTAAAATAATCTTTATATCATCATTTTTAATTATTAAAATTTAAAGCATTTCAATTACGATTACTACTTGACAAAAATTAAGATTATAATTTATTTATATTGGTGATTACGATTATTTATATTGGTGATTATAAAAACACAGAGTTTATTCAATTAATTTATTCTAAAATACTAGCCGCTTTTATGACCAGTTTTGTAACCTCTCCCAATTCTCTCTTACAACTTAAAACTTTGTTGGTAACCATGATGAATGTGAAGCAAAACTGTATTTAAATATCTCCTCCATTCTTAACACATCAGTTAATATTGAGCAATGCATTAAAATAATTTTTCACCGTCTTGCTGCTCCTCATGGTATTACCCATGCGGAAGTACTATATATATATATATATATATATATATATATATATATATACACACCGAAAAGCCATTACATTATGACCACCCTCCATCTATAACAATGGGCTCGCCCAGGTTTTCATTGTTTCTCGCCAAGGAACAATGTTTTCATATATATATATATATATATATATATATATATATATATATATATATATATATATATATATATATATATATATATATATATATATATATATATATATATATATATATATATATATATATATATATATATATATATATATAGTTAAAATTTCTAAAGTCATTTAAAAAGTTAAAATTAAATATGAATAATTCTTTCTGCATTAAAACTAAATTTCGTGAAATACTACATATAACGATTTGAAACCAAATGCAGATAGGCAATTCGAAACTCAGTAAATTTAAAGTATTAAGACCATGTGAAAAGGAAATGTCGTTTATACTTTTATGCTACCCATTCATTACATGTACAGGGAAGTTTTACAAATATATGTTTACTTATAAAAGAAGTTTTCTCAGAAGTCTATTATTTAATTCAAGAATTAAGTCAAATATTCCCCAACAAATTTGATAGAAACTGCTTGAAATTGAAGGAAATGAAACCAAGTTTGGAATCATAAAGGCGTGCTCAAGCATATTTGAATTCTCATTAGTAACTTTATTTGAAAGAGTTTTACGAGATTCAAACTTTAATGGAAAACTTATTCATATTATTTAATAAAATTTCCAACTTAATAAATCATAACAATTTTAATTAAATTCTAAGAATAACTTTATATGGATAAAGTTATAAAATTATACATTTAATTTCTTCTTATGTAACGCCGTAACTTAATATATTTTACAGATGCTATTTTATTATAAAGAATTATAAAAAATTAACAATGATGATAACTTTCTTATTTGTATGTATAATGATAATTTAAGCTTGATCAAATATCCAACATTAGTTCAAGCTAGCTGCTCTTATAAAAATTTAACAGTTTATAAAAAATTACTATTTCCTTCATTTAGAATTATAGTCTTATTCTGATATATATTTTTGCTTATCACCAGTCTGTTATATATATATATATATATATATATATATATATATATATATATATATATATATATATATATATATATATATATATATATATATATATATATATATATATATATATATATATATATATATATATATATATATATATATATATATATATATATAAAACTAAAGAAAATAAATTGCATAAGAGACAAAATTTATCGTAATTACATAATGAACACATATTTAAATTTTTATTTTATTATGAAATATAAATTATTGGATAAATTTAAATTATTGGATGGATAAAATTTAAATAACTAGATAAAATTTAAATTTATAGTTTCAAACAGCATACACACGTGTTTTTAAATTATAGGAATTGATGTTGGATTTTGCTTCAAATTTCAACACCAGTGGAATATACTGGTAAAAATAACTGGGGGGAAATATTTTTACTCCATGTTTTTTTCTATTGAAATCCAAATAAAGTTTGTGATATAGTTCAAGTTACGTTGTTAAGAAAGTTTAAAATTAATAAATTTTATAGTTTTATGTTTATAATCTTAAACTTTTTCTATGATAAATTATTTTAAAGAGCCTCTTAAAGTGAATAAAACTTCCGCCTATAAAGCACAACTAATAATCATTGCATATTCTTTGGGGGTCTACTTAATGTCCAGAATGACTCCTAAATTATTCTATGAACTAAGCTTTTATCGTTTTTTTATTCCCCATAATTCTAAGTGGTACCCATCTGGCAGAGATCGTAATTGCATCTTTTGCGTTTATCATACAGATAACCTCAAGGAATGGCAGATTAAAGATCTTCAGGATGCTTTTTTTTAACATTTGATCTATCTTCATAAAAAAATCATATATTGTAGCTTGAATTGTTTTCTTTACACAGAAAATTCAACTATATAATTCAATAAAAAGTATTCGTTTAAACTTTAGCTTTGTTAATAGTTATAGCTATAATAGTGTATATATATTATAGGACATTAATATGATATCAATAAAAAACAATTTAAGGAAATTTTAAAATATATTAAAAGTAGCATTTTGTATTTATTAATGCCTAAACAATCAGATTAAATAAAACAGGATGCATGGCACAATTTTTATTAAACCGTTTACTTTTCTCTTTAAACCAGGGATATTTTTTATAACTGAAAGCATTATTTTGTGCACCGTTTTTATAAAATCTAACTACAAATTCTTCTGAAAAAGATTCAGGTAATCATATTTTTCAAAAGTTCGTAGATCAAAATAGCTTTACTTTTCTGAATATCCTTCCTTTTTCGCAGATGTGAATTCCGGTAAAATATAATGTATTCAGAAAAAATATATATTTTATATCACATTGCGTATCCTTAGGAACTGTTTTGAGACTTTACATCGAAATGTGCCCCAGAGTTTCTAAGGATTTCTAACCACCTATTTCGAATAAGTTGAATGAAGAAAGTTTCTGTGAATAATTCATACCAAATGGTATTGGGTGTTACTTTAAGAGCTGCATTTTCAGAATACTGTCTACTTTTATGATTATTATGGGCTCTTGCGAATTCAAACTACTCAAATTTTTTGTCGTCCATTTAAGCTTTCTTGCAAGGCGAAGGAAATATTTGATAAAATCTGAAGAGAAAAAAACATTATTTTGAAATATAGTTATATTCTCTAGAATATAAGTTTATTTTTCCTATAAATATGATCAAAACCAAACTTTCCGAGAAGAATTTATTCTTGAAAGAAAAAACATATTTACCATTTTTTTCATTCTAATTTCTTTGACAATCATGATGATTTTACCATGTAGTATAAAGTTATATTTGTTGCTCAAAAATAGAGTAAGAAAATAAACTTACAACAGTAGTTGGTAAATATAAGGTTTTTCTCACAATTTTTTTAGAAAATATTTAAAATATTTCAGTGATTTCAAACCTGCAATGACATGTATTTTTAACGTTTAATAATATTACATGGTGGTTGTATAGGCAAATTTGATATACATTTTTTTGTGCTCTTGCGAAGTTAGATAATAAATATTTCCAATTAAGAAACATATGTGGATAAAAATTTAAAATCATTTGAGCCCTCGAAGAGACGAACTTTTCCATTAATAAAAGGTAGAAAAAAATATATTGAACATAACAATATTGGCTAAATGCAAACAGACACTTTGTGCCATATCATGAAGACAATTAACATTATGACAGCCGTACGATTTTGATCAATCAAGTTCAAGTTGTGTCAGTCCGTAAAAATAAAACCAGAAACGAATAAAGTTAAATTATTGACATTATATTCCCCTTTTTAATACATTCATGTTTTTTTCAGAATTCTTTCAAACGTTTTATGTGTCAAATTCTATTATTAAACAAAATAGATGAAAATATCACACATACTTAACTATAAGAATTTTTTTATTTTTTTAGATAATATGAATAAATTATTTGAATATTTCTAGAGTTAAAAATAGTATTTCGCTACATTTAACTTTTTTCAACGTTGTCAATGTCAAACAAAAGTAAAGGGAAATGGTTATCAAGATAAGTAATGAATTTGAACTTTAGTACTTAAAGAGCTTAATGATGTTACTATTTACGAACTACGTCCATTATCGAAAAAAACGTGATATTTTCCCTTTATGTTTGATCTCAATCATGATGCATGCAATGCATTAAGTGATAATGTATCTCACACCGTTAGTAAGAAGATTAATGATACATTGTTTCATTAACCACAACTTGTTAACGATAGTTGAAAGAAAATTATGGCTCACAACTATATACTTTTTATTGTATTATTTGATTAATGGGCACTACAGCGGAAACTTCTGATTGATCTCATTCAGACAAAGTATAGCTTTCCTTTAATCTTTAGAATAAAAAGTTGATAGCGATGCATTACATAACACTTAAATTATTTTTCTACTTCACATTCTGATATATACTGTTAAATAGTATATTTATTTGATGGGAATCATTTGCAATTTATAGGACAATTTATAACTTCTTTAAAATGTCAATTGTTGATGAGAAAGAAACGTGATATTGGTTATTATACTTACATTTGTGATGATTGGTTACCTTAAACGTAATTTCACTGACCAATCTTTTTATATAAGCACAAAAATTTTCTCAGAAATTCCCTGAATTGTAGAAGTGGACGATAGATACAAATGAACTAAAGCAACTTCAACTCATATATTTCTTAAGGGAAAGGAACTTTTTTCGGGAGGGGCGAAGAGAAATATATCAGCCAAACATTATAATAGAAACAAGCTTGTTATTATTTTTAAAGCGTTAGCTTGTTATTACAAATATATTAGCGTTAGCTAGCTTGCGTTGATATTTTGTTTAATTATCAAACATTATAACTTTGTCTATAAGAGATATTAGTAAACATGATTTTTTTTTAAAATAAAGGCAAATAATGTTAATTAAAACTCAACGTTTTGATTGAAAAACCATGGAATTAAAATCTACATTATATTTTATTGGTGGAAAATTTATATTTCTAAGACTTGAGGTTATATTAAAAAGAAATTACTCTAATATGCCAAAAACTATACTCCATATGCCTTTAAAACTCTTTCAAAGTCTATTTGAAGTAGTGTGATTATTAACTGATAACTGGTATTTTTTCTCATAATGTGTTTACAGTATCTTTGACATTATTAGACTTTCTATAAAGAAATTTTGTGAAAAAAATTCCAAAGAGTACATATATTTTTACAATTTTTTTTTTGACTTATCTATTTTGATGTAAGATTAAAAATGAATATTTTAATATAAAAATATAAAGATTAAATATTTATTTATTTTTTGATGAATGAATACATTTATAAACACAATCTGTTACATTTATTTTGTCATTTTATAAATCAAGATAAAAAATTACAATTTTAAATTAAAATTATGGTTTGCTAATTGAAAATTTGTTTTAATAGTTAATAAACGGGGTTCTGTCCAAGCCAAGTTTAATACCGTTCAGCGGTACCTTCACAATTCAACTTTAGGAAAAGCTGTAGTTTCAGAAAATACTTTTTTTTAAAATTTTATTTTTGAGTCTCGTAAGAAAAGATAAATTTGTATTTTTACTATATTTTTGTGTTAATTTTTTAATATAATATTTAATTTTCACAAATTATGTCTAAATTTTCACAAAATAGGTACCTCTCAGAAAAAATAGGTACCTCTCAGGCAGACCCCTGAAGTATTCTTTAAATTCTCTATTTTGTCTTTAAATTTCATTCATGCATTTATTTCAAAATGATTGCTATGCATTCAAAGCTATGTATTATAATGAAAAATTATTTTAGTAATTTAGAGCTTCTAAAATATTGTTATAATATAGTTTTAATATTAATTTTATTTTGATTTAACATTTATAAAGTATTTTTAATCAAAAATTAAAGTTCTAATAATGTATTTGAATAAAAATCAAAAAAATCTGATTTAAATCAAAAAAATTCCCATTTAAATCAAAAAATTCCGATTATTAAAAAAAATCACAAACCCTGATTTGAATTAAACAAATTAGCTAAGATTGCTGAAAAAAAAATGTGAGAGCGAGCGATTGGTAGATTTTGCTATGCTCGCAGATTTTGTCTATTCATCTACAAGCATCACTCATACACACGTAAGTGCATTATTTTAAAGAATCTAACTTTGCATGGCAAAATACAAACTTTGAGGGAAATCTATTGAAAAATTTCTGAGAAATGGAATATTAAATGCATGTTTTCTTTGTTTAAAAAATTTATTTCTCAGGAACTATTCAACAGATTTTGCTCAAATTTTCTATGTCACCATGTAAAATTGGATAATTTAAAATTATGTAAATAATTTAATGCTTTACAGTTCAAAATGTTTTCGCTTATTATAAAATAGAATAATAAATATTTACTGAAATTTATTTTTTGTATGAAATATTCTGTGAATAAACAAATTTTATAAGTAAAAGCAAAAAATTTGCACTATTTGCTTAAAAAATTCTCGAGATATGGCGAAATACGCAAAAAAATTAACATTAATGGGGCAAAACTTTGGACCGCTCTCCTGACCAAACTAATAAGACCATATTTCCCAAATTGTGGCTACCCCCTGTATTTTTGGAGTCATAAATCCGAATCTATCGAGAAAAAGTTATGTTTCGTCAGAGAAATCCTTTTTTTTTTGTCTGATTTTTTAACTTAAAATTTCGCCTGCAGTAAGTAATTTGTATATTTAAAGTCACCCCCTTGAACCGTTAAGAATGAGATTTAGAAAGTGAAGATCCGATCATTAGATTAAAAGTTATTCATGATAGTTTCTTTTTTTTGGGGGGGGTGCACTTTACAACTTGTAGCTAAAATAAGTTTAGTGGAGTTTTTCACTAGAATTTAAAGAAGAACATCATATTAATTATTAATCTATTCTAAGAACTTTGCTTTATATTTTTGAATACATTTTTAATTTTTACATGCTTTCACACAACCTAGGTACAGCAGAGGTTGCTTTCATGCACAGGAAACCCGTTTTTCTCCGTTTTATTCAATGACAAACTCTGCTCCTTTATAAAATATCATTACATTTTTATTCCATACGCTGTTTGAAGGAATCTTCTTTTTAGCAAATTAAAAACTAAGGGAATGTCGCAATTTTGTGTTCAACTATTTCAAAAAAGTCTGTAAAATTGCTGTTGGATTCAGCACCGTACAGGAAAAATTAGAAACACATTCTATTACACTTCAAACACCGTCATTACCATTTAATCATTTAGGACAATTGTCTTGCCTTACTAGAAAATCATTGATATAAATGCGAAAATTATCAAAGTATATAATACAAAATTTATAAAAATGAAAGTATTTAGATCAAGATTGTTGGATAAAACGTCTCTATTAATTAATTGAAATAAAAGAATCTCCGTAACTTGCATTTAAATACGTTTATATTTAGAAAAGCAATCAGTATACTGAAAAATATATATTTTGTTATGACTCTGTGCAATTAACAGAATTTTTAATGAAGGTATCAAATTATTTTACAGTATATAAAAAGATATTCAGGCTTTTTGATTTTGCTTAAAATTTTAATTCAAGGCAAAACTATACAGAAATTAATAGCTAAAAAATGTAATGTTTTAAATATTTTTTTTAAATTTTGAGCTTAATGATGTCCTCTTACATGATAATTAAACCAAAACTCAAAGTTTGAATATATATCTTTATATATTAAATAAAGATATATCTAAACAAAATTTTAATTAGCAGAATTTAAATGCATCATTCTTTATAAAAATAACTAAAATTGTTATTTGAAAACAAAATGTGCCACTATCATCTAAACTCTATCCCTATTAATTTGGTGGAATTATGTTTTGTTTATTTTATCAAATTTATGTTTAATTTGTCCCTAATTAAATTCATTAAATGATATAAATGACATTATTCTCATACATACTTTTCTACGGACAATTTTGCGTGCTATTTTTTCTTAATTAAAAGTTAATTTAGAATTTATTTTCATAAATCACCAAACAATAAATAATTAGAATATGCTGCTTTTCCCTTTTAATATCCAAGAGGAATTTTTTTAGAATTTTGTTTTAGTATTTTTATGAGTAACAATATATTTATCATATTTTAATGTTTTGAACGCAAACAATAATAATTATCCCCTTTTTTATTGAAAATTATAGCATATGTTTAAATTCAAAATGCAATGAATGGCCATACCGACTATTCAGTAGAGTAAATGCAAGTTCTAAATGAATGTGAGTTTACGAGAGTAATAATGCATTAAATATTTCTTGATAATTAAAAAGAGAAAAAGAACGCAAATTCTTGAAAGCCAAGGTTGCAAATTATCTTTAATTGGATAAATCATGCTTTCTTTCTATGGAACTTTTAGCTAAATATGGTTGATTGGGCCATTAAAAACGCATTAAATGTTCGATATTTTCTTTTAAAGATATAAAAACACATAAATTAATCCATTATTTTCTTTCTTTTAAAAAATTGTGTTTTTTCTTCTAAAAAGAAGCATATAAATTATATGCTCATCTTTGTTTCTTCTATTGAGTTCTAAGTTTTTAAAATATAACTAGAAAGCTAGAAAGCTAGAAATAAGCTAGAAAGACAACCAACTTAGAAATATATTATTTTCTGCTGCTAAAATATTTAACAATAGTTTAACGGAACATAATTTACCGCAACAATACTTTGTTTTTTTTGTAGGCATTTTAGAGCTTTTAATTTGACTATGTTGTAGTATTTATTTTTTTTTATTTATAACCGTCGTTGAACAGCCGACCCAACTTAATGGGTTTACGGCTACTAATGTTCAACTCCGTAGCCTTGTAATTTTGAACCCAATCCAGAAGACAAGGGAACTCCTGGATCGAGTATTGGGAGAAATTTGCCTTCGTGGAGGACTTTTTGATGGAGCTAACCCGCATTTGCGTTACATGGAGAGGAAGACCACGAGAACCTCCCACGGTTAGCCTGACGGCAAGGGGACTCTAACCCATGATCCGTCTACCACTGAGGATATTTCACGTCAGCACTGTGGTCAGTGCAAGCCGGATGCGGAATTCGTATCGACTGGGATTCGAACCCGGTTCGCCTCATTGGAAGGCGAACGCTCTATCCCCTGAGCCATCGCGGCCCTGTAGTATTTATTGAAATTTATCGCATTTAATATTACTAATATAAACCAACACTTTTCAATGATGCTCTAATGTTTAATTCTTAAAAAAATTAGTAGTGCACAGACTCGAAAGATCGAACAAAAATAAAATTTATCCTGTGATATCTACATGTAATTGTAGATTGGAATTATATGTAATTATAGAAAGCATGTACAATGCGCAAGATAAAAAACTGACCACCCTTAATAACTTTTGATCTAATGATCATATCTTTGCGTTCTAGGACACAACCTTAATGGTTTGAGGGGGTAACCTCAAATATGCTAATTAATTAGTGCAGACGATAATTTAAATTACGGAATAAAGTAGAAAAAAGAACTTTTTCTGCAAGAACATATCTTATTGTAGAAGGATTCGGATTTCTGGCTCCCAAAATAGCCGCAATCCCAATATATGGTCCCAATAGTTTGGTCAAGAGAGCGGTTCAAAGTTTGGACCCCTTAATGTTTACTTTAATTTTGTGTATTTCGTCATATCTCAAAAGAATTTCAAGCGGATTGAAAACTTTTTAAAAAAAAAAAATAGTAAAATTCATTTATTTAAAGATAATTTCATTCGATAAATTACTTTTAATAAATATTTATTAAGTTATTTAATATAAATCGAAAGAAATTAAAAAATAGTAAGGTATGCAATTCCATACATCATTTTAATAAAATATTGTTATCATTACACATAAAATATTGTCACCATCACACATAAAATATTGCCCGCACTAATTATTTGAGTCACTTCCTGGAACCATTAAGATGCAGTCCTAGAACGTGAAGATCCGAGCATGTGATCAAACTTTATTGAGAATGGTCCATTTTTCGTTTTGCGTCCTATACTTGTATTAAAAATAATAATGTTATGTAAGAGAGTAGATAATTCAGTCTGATTTTAAACTCAGAATCATCAGAATTAAGTAGGGTGTAGAGTTAGTTAAACAACAAATGCATTGAAATAGGTTATACAGTGCAAATGCAAATTATATTCTAGATATGACTATGCTAAGAAAACGGTGCTATAATATAAGCTAGTAAGTGTTAATATAATATTAATAGAGCTTAATGATATTACTAGAACCCTTTTTTAATTAAATAAAAAAAATCTCTTGAGATTCATTCATAACTTGCCTGAGATTTTACATGAATTTCTAAACAGGTGTCACATTTCAACGTGGCAAATCTGAAAAGTTTAACAGGGACAATTGTTTATTTATTCGGAATTTGAATGAGTTTTAGTTCAATCGAATTTTTTTTTAAATATTATAACAATTTCTCACGTTTTTCACTTTTTAAATTTGTTTAAGTGCTGCGCATGCGATAAACTAATAAGTTTAGGAAACAATTTCACTGGTATACATTGAAATTCAAATTTGAAATTATTTTAAAGTACAATTTACTCACAGAGCTTTGATTTACTCAATTATACTAAAAACTATTTTCTCTAATTTCTTTATAAATTATAATATATTTTACTATATTAAATGAAGTATGTCCTAGACACCAGCTTTTTAACTTATGCGTATGATATAACTTTCACTATGCAATTTAATTATTTTTTATTATTTTTAGGCTCTAGTTTAATATGAACTATTTAAAATTTTTATTAATTAATATAAAATATGACAAGTTTTAGCGATGCAAACAAAATTTAAATATCCAGAATAATCCGTTAATCTGATCAAAAAATCGGGTCTTTGATTTATTTTTCCAAAAGTCATGATTTGATTACCTCAAGTTATTCTTCTGAATTTCTTTTAATTGAAAAAATTGAGTTAACTCAATCTTCGTTAGTTTCTTCAATATCAAAATTCTTATTTTAAATATTAACTCTTTGTTGAACAAGAGGGTATAAAAAGTCGTGTTTAATTTTTTGTCTCTTAATCAAGTCTCTAGGTCAAATACCAAAAAGAAAAAAAAATCAGAAAAATGCGCTTTAAAACGTTCCATTTATACCAAAAATCATTATACCGATTCTATTTATACCGAAAAACATTATACCAATTCTATTTATACCGTAAAAAGTATTATCATTATTATCAAAATATTTATGATAATTTATCCCATCGGTAAAATAACCTATAAATAAATTATCAATTGATGAACTTTCTCTAACGTTAGTAAGAATTCGAATTTTTTGAAAAAATATTTTATGAGCGAAAACCAAGTCATTTACTACTTACACTGCTCATTTTAATTTAAAACTTCATGGAAAAAAATTTAGAAGTGATTATTTTAAAAAAATGACTAAATCTATTTTAAAAAATTGAAAAAGAGTTAAAGTACAGAATACCAGATATCTTAAATTCCCATGTCATTTCCCACACGTACTCAGTTGTCACCTAAAAAACATTCCCAGAAAAAATTTCCATTTTTTTTTATTAAAAGTGAAAGAGACTTCAAGAATGGAAAAGCTTAGAAGTTGTTTTTCTCTATATTCTGAAAAAAAAGTTAAGAACAGTAACAAAAAATTTTTAAAACTATAATTGCTACTTTACATTAGATGTCATTAATTTAACAGCTGTCACTTTCTCTTAAGTAATTCTATATCATTAAAGAAAGTAGAATTTTATAAGAAAGAACAATGTGTGAAAAAAATAATGGTGGGTTTTAAATCAACAGAAATAAGAACTTTATTACAGTAATGTTCTACTCGTCGCTTGAGATAAAAAAAATATATTAAATTAAATACGTTTGTGGACAAGACATTATAAAGTGTTATATATAACTGTGATTTGAATTTTTCTAATCGTATTATGCTTCCGTATTCGTTGCTTAAGGGGTCACGGTACCCTCAGAAATTTGTTTTTTAAATAATTATAAAATTAATACTTTTTTGAGTTGTGTACATGTAGCCTAAATTGACAATAAATAATTTATCTTCAAAATTAAAAAATATTGCTTAAATTTTTTTCAATCTAAATTTTTTTGAAAAAAGTTTGCAAATTTCAAATTTCTAAGACTTTTTTATTTTTAAGTATTTTTCAAAATTCTTTTTTGTTTAATATTCGCAATAATCACTTCTCTAATTTGGTGCATTAATTTTTTATATTTATCAACTTCAACATATTCTATGGCTAATTACGTAGAAAATGTCAAAAAATACCTTAAAAAATATGTGACACGCTACACATATTTTTTATGTGACACTACTATTGGATAACAGCCCATAAGAATTTAAATAATTCATATAATTGCAATTTCAATGCACCGTTTTATCAAGTATATGCTTCTCAATTCAAAAATATTTACTCCAAAGCTCTATCTTTGATAGAAAAAAAGTATATAAAAAAACTGCGTTTTTAAAAATAATGTATGTAACTTTTTTTCAAATAACAAATTATAACTGTACAGCAGAATTCAGTTAGAAAAAGGTATCTATTCCATCGTCTTTCATTAAAACATAGTCCTGACATAGCTTCTTCAGAAAAGTTCTACTGTAAGTGTTGATCATTCCAATAGAGCAAAAATAGTTTGATGAAAAAAAATACGAAATTTTCACGTATTTAGAAAAATGTTTGGGAAACATTCTAAGAAGAAAATAAAAATAATATGGAAGTGTCATTGAAGTCAAAGTTGAAGATATCTTTTTTGTGCCTCCTAACTCAACCTGATACGAACTATTCGCATGTAGGGTTATACTTATTTTACTTACTTACTTAGGCAGATTAATAGTCATATTGGAGTTAATAAATTTTATAGTTTTATATTTTGAGGTTTTTTTCACTTTTATTTTCGGAACTAATTTAGTTATGCCCTTAAATTTTGATTCCCTAGCATATATATAAGTGTTCTAAGTTTTTTTTTTTTTTTTAAAAATTGATTGTTTTTATTTATTTTACTTTAGAAAGAAAATATTACTTATTTTAATTGTAATAATATACTGTTTTAAAAGTATTGTTGCTGAGCCTCTATGAATATATTTTCTTTTCAAATAAAGTTTTAAGAGTTAGTTAAAAATTAAAGTTTAAAAAAATTATATTGTGGTTTAAATTTGAAATTGAAATATATGTAAAGGTTTCAATTAATTTGATGTAAAAATTTTAATCACATGAATTCTCCATATTGCAGCAGTAGGTGGTTTAAATTATGAAATGATAAAAAATAAAAAAAAGCAACTTGATTTCTTTTTATTTATTTTTAAGAAAATGTTCAGCTAAATGGTGCTAACTCTTTGAAACTAAATAGTAAGATTTAAAACGAAATAACTAATTTGTGTATTTTTGAGGAAAGTTAAACATTTTTTTAAATAATTTTTGGCAAAGTAGGTAACTTTAAATTTTCGCTTTGAGCACATAATTATTTTGCTTCCGTTTGCTTGGGGAAAAGCCAAAAGGATATATCTGGCAATTAATCACATAAATTTCGTATTTTTTAAGACTACTGTGTTAAAGTAATAGCAAGGAGAATTAAAAACAAAGTTTTATTTTTTCTTTAGAAAACAGTGATCCTTTTTCTCGCTCTATGCTCTAATTTTAGCCATAAAATAAGAAATTAGGGATATTTTTATCAACTTAATATTCGTTTCATTTGAACTTCTGCAAAAAAAAAATCAGGGAGATAACCTTAGAATTTTCTAGAGAAACGCCAAAACAATTGTTTTTAGATCGTTAAATTAATTGGATTTAATTCTATTAATTTTTCAAAAAATTTAATATTTATCTAATTTTGAGAAAAAATATTTCTTTACGTATAAAGTTAAAACATTTGAAAGCATAACACTTCATTTGTTTTAGTCAATTCAGTAGTCAATTTATATTCACCTACCGATCACTTATCTCAGCTATATTTATCTATATATGTTACTTATGTAATACAAGTTGTTTGAAATTAAACAAGCGTTATTCAGAGGTTCTTAACTTCAGTTAAACTAACACCCCCGTATGGTACTTCAAATATATTTTGTTTAGATCATGGGACTTGATAACGCTTGTTGATATAAATAAACATAGATAAAATATAAGGGAAGCATGTGTGTTTACACATGATGTATCCAAGATACAAGAAACAAGCTGGAATTAACTGGAGAGAGTTAATAATTAAGTGGTAAATAAATCACTATATTATAAATTACATATCTTACTTTCTTACCTAAATCAAGCAGGTAACTGAAAAGAAATAATTCAATCAAGAAAAATGAATTAAGCTATAAGATAATTACTGTCGGCACGTGTGCATAAGACCGGCGCGTGATCTAAAATAGATATATAGCGGAAGCTAAAAAAGAATAGTGAATCCTAGTGAAAGACAATATTTTAGAAAAAATAACATGGCTCTAGAAAGAAAGACAGAATCAAAATTAAAGACAACTTACATAATTTATTGGAGGAATCAAACAACACTAAATACAGTGGTGCAAACACCACATCTTGAAGAAAAGAATTTTACAATTCTATAAAATTGGTTTTAAACTTTCATTACGATGTATATGGATATAAGACACAAACCACCTGAGTAGAAATTATTCTCTTGCCTACCACATTCAGGCAAGGAAAAAAAAGAACTCTCTGAAGGAATTAGGGGGGCAAGCCCCCTAATCCTCGTGAAAACCCCCAAAAAGAATATCACCCACACATTCTTTGTTCAAACAATCAATCTCTCCCAGCCGCAGTTGCCACACCTGAAAAACAGTTCTAGAAAAAGTCTTTCTACTTGTCTTAGGGCTCTTTTCCACTGCTCTGCTTCTCTCACAAGGTAGTTCTCACTGATTGAGATTCAAGTTAAAGGCAGTTCTCACTGATCGAGATTCATGTCACCCTTCAGGTGTAACATTTCTCCTTCTTAGAAGAAAAAAAAATTTTTAAAAAAAAATTGTGTTCTTCCAATAATAGATATAAGTTGAAATCTGGAGTAATTCATAATACATTAAAGTAAACATCTCCTCAAAATACTTGTCAACCAATGTTTCAACAAGTTATAATATTCCTGGAATAAATATACACATATACATTCATTGTAAGTTGCTTCTGTCTTTTATATAAAAAAATTATTATTTATTTCTCTCACTCTCTTTAAAAAATATATATATACACTTCAAAATATATTTACTTCTCTAAAAAAACATATACACTTCACTACCAGAGAATAATGGAAAATCTATTGTTAGTTGTTGCTGCACAGTGTGTTAACAAAAATTTAAAGAACACTTTTACATCATTATCTATAAGTTGTTTCATTTCCCTTCATTATAAAATTTTTTTTTATATATACTCTCTTTTTCTAAGATTTACATAGCAGGATATTAAATAAATGTAGTTGATACCATAATTACAAAAGAATTTGCTATCACAGGGATAGATAAAACACTAATAAATGGATATAAAATTGAATATGGCTATAAGAAAATAACCATGAAAGAATTTGAACAATATTTTTGAACAGGATTATTCTCTATTCAGTGAAATTTGGACCAGCCACATAGCACTAAATACAATTTTATGGCCACTAAAATTTTAAAAAAAATGCTATTCAAAAAACATCACAATTTCAAGTTTAAAAAATTTATCCATTTGAGTTTTATAAATTTAAATTGCAAGTTGTAATCATCAAAATCAACTAATCATTAACATTTAATAAGTCTAAACTACTCTTCTTAATGCACTTTTACACATTAGTATTCAATGCTAATGTCATGTTCTTCTCTATTTATATCATCTTCCAAATTATTTCTTAGCACTTCCTTTTTGAAAATTTTGCTTACATGGAATTTTTTGAACATGTCTCTTTGTCCATCCTTGATGTGAATTAAGTAATTGTTATTTCTAAACTTTTTTGTTATCCTAAAAGGACCTTCATATTTGGGTTCAAGAGAGCTAACACTAGAATTTATTTTTAAATAAATTGTGTCGTCACATTCAAATTTAGGAGTAGGTCTACCCTTAATATATTTCTTATGTTGTTCGAAATACTTATTCTCATTTAGACTTACAATTTCTCTAGTTTCTGATATATGTTCTTTTAACTTTTTGATGTAGTTGGAAGGGGTGTCTTCATTTACAACATTAACATTTACATTTAATGGCAGGTTTAGGTTTCTACCAAAAAATAATTCCGCAGGAGTATATCCTGTGACCACATTCACTGAATTATTATAGTGCAGTTTGAAAAACAACAACTTTTCAGTCCATTCCCAAGTATTGTTACACATTGAAGCAATTGCTTCTTTTAAGATTCTGTGAGATCTTTCCACTAATCCATTGGATTTTGGGTAATAAAATGAAGTCTTTCTATGCTCAATATTTAAGGTTTTCAAAAAAATTTCAAACTCATTAGAAGTAAAATTGGTACCATTATCACTAATGATTCCCTGAGCTAATCCAAATTTAGAAAAATAATTATTTAAACAAGAAATTATATTAGATGATTTTACATTGGTTAAGGGTATAGCTTCTAAATATCGAGAATAATTGTCAATGATAGTCAATATGAAATTTTTGTTGTCAAGGGACCTAGGTAGTTTTCCAACAACATCAATAGACAAGATTTGTCCAACACTGAGATTACTTTTTTCAATAAATTTTGTTTCTGTATTGTTTGCTTTAGGTTTATTCAAGACAAGCATCACATGCCTCAATAAAATTTTGAGTATCAGCTAACATACCATACCAAGAATAATTTCTCTTGATTAAATTGTATGTTTTAAAAATACCAAAATGGGTGGCATGAGCTGCTTTAAGTATTTCACCTCTAAGAGATATGGGTACAAATATCCTATTAATAGTTTTATGAGGATGCTTAGGAGGTTTAATTCTTATCATGAGTACACCACTATCATTCAAAAAAATTTTTTAGTTGTGAATTTATCATTGATTTTAAGTTTTTCTAAAATTTCCTTAGTCTTTTTACAATTTTGTTGACATTTAATTATATTCTCAATTTTAAGATTATCATTTACCTCAAATATATTAAGATTATTCACTACAATTTTAGTAATGGGCACTCGAGAAAGATAATCAGCAGGATTTTTTAAGCCCTCTATATGTTTAATTTGATAATTGAATTCCTCAAGATACATTAACCACCTGCTTACAATTTCGGGTTGTTTTTCCAACTTAATATGAAATGTTAATGCCTTAGCATCAGTTAAAATTATGAATTCTTTTCCATAAAAATGTTGATGAAAGTGTTTGACTGAATCAACAATAGCTAAAAGCTCTCGCCTAATGGATGGGTATTTTGATTCTGCATAAGTTAATTGTCTGGAGTAAAATTCAATAGGTACAAATTTATTATTGATCTTTTGCATTAAAATGCCACATAATGAACTATTAGAAGCATCAGTTACAAGATAGAATTTTTCATCTTCAATTATATTTTTGATAGTAGGTTTAAGTAATAACTGCTCTGATATGAATTCAAAAGCTGTTTGACATTCTTTACTCCAATTATACTCAACATTTTTCTTAGTTAGTTTTACAATGGGTTTAACAATCTCAGAAAAGTTATAAATTAAATGCCTAAAGTAATTAACCATGCCCAAAAATGTTTGGACCTGTTTAACATCTTTCGGTACAGGAAAGTTAACTATTTTTTTTACATTATCAGGAGCTGGTGAAAAACCATTAGCATTAAGATTAAAACCTAAATATGTAATTTCAGATTTGCATATCTGAATTTTAGCTGGATCTAACGTTAAGTTGAATTTTTTTAGTCTATCAAAAACTTTTACTAATAATTCTATCATTTCCTCTATGGAATTAGCAGCAATTACAATGTCATCTAGAAAAAATTGAACATTGGATCCTTTAATGTCATCTAAGCACTTAGATATAAGATTATGAAAATAGGATGTACTGTTTCGGGAACCAAATGGTAATCGAGTAGGTTGAAAGTTACCAATCTCACAACAAAATGCAAGTTTGGACCTATCTTGCTCTTGCAGTTGCAATTGAAGGAATGCACTTTTTAAATCCAGAACAGTATATAGAGCTTTACCAGAAATACTATGTAAGATGTCATTAATCTTAGGTAAGCAGATTTTAAATGTCTCAGTTACAGAGTTCAATAAACGATAATCAATTACCATGCGAAATTTTTGAACCTTAGGGTCATTTACATAAGGTTTCTTTTTTACAAAAATTACAGGAAAGCAGTAGCTCGAAGATGATGGTTCAATTATGCCTGCATCTAATAAATTTTGAATTTCCCTTTTAGCAAAACTTTTGGCAATGTTGGGAATGGGATACGGTTTAGTTTGAATGGGAAATTGATGTAACAATTTAAATTCAGGTACCACAGCATTCGTGGAACCTAAAGTAGCATAAGATTTAGAAAACACCTCAGAATTATTCATTAAAATTTTAAGTATCTTATTTGCATCTTGATCATTTAAATGTTTTACATCAAAATCATTAGCCTGAATTTCTTTTTTTCTTAGTTCATGAATTTCTTCCAAGTTTAAATTATTAATTTGGAGTTGTTTCCTTTCAGTAGGTCTAATTATATCCTCATCTTTAATTTTGTATACTTTTCCAATTTTAGTACCTTTGTTTACAATTATTTTTCTATCAGTATTATTCTCAATAATAGTTGCAAAGTCTTTATCATTAACTACATTAATAGATTCCTGAATAGTATATTTAAGCTTATTTACATTTGGATGAAATAAAATTTGTTTACAATTTTCAATACCCTGAGATAAACTAAGTTTTATTAATGTTTGAACATTAGGTTCAATAATGATCTTCTCAGGTGCATAAGCAAATATATCTTTAGTGATTTGTACATTATTAATAATATTATTTATAACACAAGGAGTATCTTCAAAAAAATCAAAAGATTCGTGTCCCATGATCAACTTTTTATTGGGTATGTCCAAGATAATTTTATTATGTTGGATAAAATCATATCCCAATATAATCTTATATTTGTAACGCCAAGAATTTTGAGTCACAAAAAATGTATTATTAAACCATTTAGAGTTAATTTTAAATTTGGAAGATATAGCTGTCATGTATGGTACAGTATTATTGTCCAATGTGTGTATTCGAACAGATCTAGATAAGTAATTGACTTTAGTTTTTTCTTTTATTGTATTTACAGTTGAGGGATCAATTAGACTGAGATTTGCACCAGTGTCCAATAAAGCAGGTATAGATAAATCATTAAATTTTAAAATTATGATAGGAAGAGAGTCCGTATTCTTTTCATCATTACAGGTCATTAAATGCTTATTAGGTATATTAATTTCCTCATTATTTTCTTTATCACAATTTATCATTAATTCTTCCTTCTTTCTATTCACTTGATTACTGTTACTAATCTGTTCATTTATTTTTTGATTTTGTTCTGAATTATCTTTATTTTGATTAACATTAAAATTATAATTTTCACATTGACTTTCAGCATCTCTTTTACCTTTATTTTTTTTGTTACAACAATTTTGATTTGAATTTTGCTTATTTGTGTTTTGTTTACAAATTTTTTTTTGATCAATTAATACATTAACATTAGAATTAGAATTGGTTCTTGCAGACATTAATTTCTTCCAATTACTACAAGAACCATTGACTAGTTTAAATTACCTCGTCTGTTATTATTACTAAGATTGCCCCTATTCCTATAATTTCTACCAAATCCTCTTCGAAAATTTGTTCTATCATACGGTTTAAACTTCCTGTTATTATTTCTATTTACATTGGTTGGGTAATACCAACAGTCAGTCGTAAGGTGTCTTTTGCAACAAATGTGACAAGAAATACTCTGTGAGTTAGATGCATTTGATTGAGCAATATTATTTACAGCTTTTACATTAGATAAATTCTCAATTTTGTTTGTTAATTCCTCAATTCTCTTATTACTTTCAATTTGGCTTTTGAGCATCAACTCTATTTCAGTCGATTTTGTCAGATTATTAAGATGATGATCATTTAAATTTAGAGCATTTTCAACATCCTTTGCAATTTTACCTATTTCTTGAAAATTAGTAGCACCTCTCTTCATCACCTCTACTCTAATATCGGGTCTCATGCTATCCAGAAGTTTTTGAGATTTCATTTTAAGAGCCAGATTTAAAGTCTCACTATTACTATCCCTGTTTATCTCCAAGTATTCATTCGTAGTCCTATCCACTTCCTCAATTAAATCTCTAATCGATTGATTAGGTTTTTGAATCAATGAGTTAAATTTACTCTGTGAATCAGCAATTACTCCTCCTGTGAATCAGAAGTTAGTTTTTTTTGAAAATTTCTCTTTCAATAGTTTAACTAATTCATTGTACTCGTCATCTGGGTTGATTTTAGCCTCGCTTATTACTTTTAACGCGTTACCTGACAGATTTAATTTTAAGATTAAAGCTTTTTTCCTGATGTCCCACTTCTCTAAATCAGCAATTTGTTCAAGATTGTTCAGAAAGAAGTTCAAATTTTCATCTATAGTACCAGTAAAGATTTGCAAAGAGCTGGCTAGAGAATACATATTTTTAGCCATATTAATTATTAATTACATACAATACACACATATAAAACAAATTACTTAAATATAAGTATACACTGTTAAAAATTAAAACCAACTGATACTTATTAATTATGTATGAGACATATTATTTCCTATATTTGTATTCATTCATTTTCATTGTATCGATAAAATACATAAGATCTCATATTTAAAATAAATAATGTATACAAAATTAAAACCTTGACAATTATTTAAAAATTGTCAGCATTATTTACATCACAAAAACAATGAAGAGAGTGAGAAAAATAAATGATGAATAAAATATTGATTATGAATATGAATTCAGCCATGAATTAAATTTAAGTTTAATGCCAAAATCCTAAGATTCACTGAGAAATTAAACTAGGTTCGAAAACCAAAACGGCACCACATGATAATGCTTGTTGAGATAATTAAACATAGATAAAATATAAGGGAAGCATGTGTGTTTACACATGATGTATCCAAGATACAAGAAACAAGCTGGAATTAACTGGAGAGAGTTAATAATTAAGTGGTAAATAAATCACTATATTATAAATTACATATCTTACTTTCTTACCTAAATCAAGCAGGTAACTGAAAAGAAATAATTCAATCAAGAAAAATGAATTAAGCTATAAGATAATTACTGTCGGCACGTGTGCATAAGACCGGCGCGTGATCTAAAATAGATATATAGCGGAAGCTAAAAAAGAATAGTGAATCCTAGTGAAAGACAATATTTTAGAAAAAATAACATGGCTCTAGAAAGAAAGACAGAATCAAAATTAAAGACAACTTACATAATTTATTGGAGGAATCAAACAACACTAAATACAGTGGTGCAAACACCACATCTTGAAGAAAAGAATTTTACAATTCTATAAAATTGGTTTTAAACTTTCATTACGATGTATATGGATATAAGACACAAACCACCTGAGTAGAAATTATTCTCTTGCCTACCACATTCAGGCAAGGAAAAAAAAGAACTCTCTGAAGGAATTAGGGGGGCAAGCCCCCTAATCCTCGTGAAAACCCCCAAAAAGAATATCACCCACACATTCTTTGTTCAAACAATCAATCTCTCCCAGCCGCAGTTGCCACACCTGAAAAACAGTTCTAGAAAAAGTCTTTCTACTTGTCTTAGGGCTCTTTTCCACTGCTCTGCTTCTCTCACAAGGTAGTTCTCACTGATTGAGATTCAAGTTAAAGGCAGTTCTCACTGATCGAGATTCATGTCACCCTTCAGGTGTAACAGGACTGTTATGAAAAGTTATGCGAAATTTTGCCAAAGCTCCACTACTAAAGCAACAAATTAAGGATCCAAATTGTTGGTGATGCAGGAGCCGTCAGAGCAGCTAACTACTATGTTTTTTGAAAATTATTCTATAAATGGTTAGACAATTAAAAGCTTAAACTTTCAGAATTTTTAGTAATTTTACCAACATTTTAAAAGTCTCATTACGAGATGGAGTGGGGGGGGATGGCGTTTCATACAAACTATTGAATCATTTGCATGTAGTGGTGTAAAAATTAACTTTAATTAAAATTCACAAAAAAATTATACATTAAGTATGGAATTAGCTACCATTCTGAAAGATTTTCCCAAAAAGCGTAGAAAGTTGGCAGCCATGCACCATATCCATAGTGTTTCCCTACTTTTTAACTATTATCCTTTTTCACTGTGTTATAGCGACACCGGATGGGAAACTTTGAAACTATAATTTTTGACTAAATCCTTGATTCCATGATCTAAAGTAACAATCAGTTAAGACGCCATTTGGGTCCGTTTTGTAGAAACGGAGCTACGAACATCTGAGTACAGTCTGAGTTCATCAATCCTGTATAAATCAAGCTGTATTTCATCGTCTCCGGTGGCAATAATAAAACGCTTTAGCTTAAATAGTATAAAATATTTCATTAATTGAAGAAAAAATTATATTATTTTGCCTACTTTTTAGCTATTATTCTTTTCACTGTGTTATAGCGACACCGGATGGGAAACTTTGAAACTATAATTTTTGACTAAATCCTTGATTCCATGATCTAAAGTAACAATCAGTTAAGACGCCATTTGGGTCCGTTTTGTAGAAACGGAGCTACGAACATCTGAGTACAGTCTGAGTTCATCAATCCTGTATAAATCAAGCTGTATTTCATCGTCTCCGGTGGCAATAATAAAACGCTTTAGCTTAAATAGTATAAAATATTTCATTAATTGAAGAAAAAATTATATTATTTTGCCTACTTTTTAGCTATTATTCTTTTCACTGTGTTATAGAGACACCTGATGGGAAATTTTGAAACTATAATTTTTGACTAATTCCTTTATTTCATGATCTAAAGTAACAACCAGTTAAGGCGTCATTTTGATCCATTTTGTAGAAACGGAGCTAAGAACATCTGAGTACAGTCAGTTTAATTTAATCAATCCTGTATAAATCAAGCTGTATTTCATCGTTTCCAGTGGCAACAATAGAACGCTTTTGCTTAAGTAGTATAAAATATTTCATTAACTGAAGAAAAAATTATATTATTTTCAAATTATTTCTTAACTGTGTAAATAACACTACATAGTATATTGTAGCGCTTATACTATTGGCGAAATAAAATATTTTTAAGGATCATTTGAGCACTTTTTGGGATCTCTTTTATATAGGTTGAGTAATCGACAATTGATAAAATAAAGTCGTTTGAAACATTTAGTACCTAAATATGAGCTTTTATTTTCATTTATTCTAGTGAGCAATCTGTTTTTAACGCTTACATTTATTTATCCAGTATTAGTACTTTAAGTTTATAGATAAACTGAATAACTATGTACAACGTCAGTCATTATCAATTTGTTGTTTATTAAAATGATATGACTGTACTTTAAAAGGCACTATCATTGATATTGCTGTCAAATTGTAGAGTTCAAAATCAAACTTATTTATGTCTCAAAACACCTATACGGATTCAGTTAATTGTATGCAGAGTTTAATAATGTAAAATTTATACATGTTATTGTATTGCACTAAACACGCATGACCTGAGATGGACAAAAATTTTACAATTTGAGTCTGAAGAAAAAATTAAAAAAACCTACAAAATGTAAATTTGCTTTGATGAACGTAATACTCTGTGCTAAACCAAAACATGAAATATAAATATTGGATCGAAAATCATCGTTGTTAAGTATCGAAAATAGCCCAAATTCAGGAGATGAGCCAACTACAGCTAAAATAAAATACAAAAACAATGAGATACCATAAAATACGATGTTAAGAATTGAAAGTAGCCGGTTATAAATGCAATAAATCCCTAATGTTCAGAAAATAAAATCAATATGATGCACTCAAAAATGATAGCGGGCTTTACCAACAAATTCAGTAATCCTGTAATAATCCTACCAGTCAATTAGGCAATGTATGGTGAATTGTAGATAGGACATTAAAGAAAGTACAATGAGTAGCAAGAAATGTAGGGGAAAAAAGGGGAAAATGTGAAACTGTTCCCCTGAAAACAAATGAATGTGTGTTCTTTTCCATTTGAATTTGCCAAAAGTCTTGACCATGCATGACCATTTCGCTAATGAGAGTGAGTTTTTAACTCCCCACTGCATGAGCGCAACGTAGGGAATATCTCTAAGCAGATTACATAGTGAAAAATTCCGGCCTAAGTCCAAGTTTCAAATGTTTTTTCCACAATGGCATCGTAAACAGCAGAGTGCCAACTGCTCCAGACACGCCAAAATAATTAAAAACACGGTAAATAACTACAAAGTAAATGTTGCAAATATTTGACTACTTTTGCCTGCTTTTTAAAAGCTGTAGCATGACATAAGTACTATAAAGTGAAGAATTATATATGCCTACGAATTATTTAGAAATAGTGGTGGATAAAAATCTACTAAATTCAATTTACTTAACCAAGAATCACTATTGATAAACTACCACTACAAAATATATATTTGCTGTCCGGAGCAAGTTGGCATCTCTGAAACAGCCCAAGGAGATTTTCCATACCTGAAAATAATATAGAAAGGGTCATTACGCTAGAGGCAGATTAGATGACTAAATCAGCCTTGTAAATGTCCGGAATACCAACATGATTGGGTATCCAAAGATAAAATTATACCAAATAATAAAGTTATGCAGAGAAATCAATGGATGAATTAAGTTTTATATTGGGTATTTCCATTCCAATCATTAGCAGCTAGCTTTAAGATCATTAAAAAGTTTTTTTACGCCTCGCAGGATGGTTAACTTTGTTTGAATAGAACATTGTTGCACAGGAGTAAGCAAATTCGCGGTATCTGCAATTGAAGTCTAATTAAAGGAGAGTAAAAAGCTAAAGATGTAAATAAGAGTGCGAAATCTCTATCTGCTTCCGCATTAAACACAGAACATGCAGCAATAATATCGTAGATAAAAGACCAGATAATTTTAGGGGATGAGAAATAACAGAAAATACTGATGACGATGGATAGTAAAAAATCGTAGGTACAACAGCAGAGGTTTTGTACGATAAAAATTATGAATGAAATTGGCTCTGTAAATTGATCTAAGACTAAATAAGAAAGTGATCTACTGATTCGGGGGTTAAATTGTTAATAGAAGCCTTTTAAATTTTTAGGTATAGGAACCGGAATAGGTTAATATAATAATGTAAATCACAATATTTACTGAAAAGAAGAAAAATTAAGACTTACAAAACTTGAGAAAGATCTCCAAATGAAATGCAGGAATTTTTTTATGTTTACGAAAAAACGCAATTTTCTTGAGAAGAACGAGGTTGTAAGTTCTTCTTTTTATTTGAATTGAAGAGAATGAGAATTTCTTAAAACCTAACTATATTACTTAACTTAAAGTGAAACAAAACCATCAACACATTGTTTAAAGCACATACCGCTTTTTCTTTCTTACTTGTCCCACTGCTGATACCAATAGTTCTATAAAATCTTTAAGTTTTAATACAATAATCATAATTTTATCTTGTATTTGGCCATAAAGACGAAAATCATATCAATATTGTCATATCAATAGAAAACTTTATTATAATTGCAAATTTGAATTTAAATTTCTGTAAGATGCAAATCTTTATATTGATCTGTGCTATCTTGCATAAATTTAGATAATTAATTTTTCTTAGAAAATGGGTGCATATAAACAAAAAATACTTTCAAAAATTTCAATTTCTTCCAACAAAATTTTATATTTACTTACTTATCGGATAAGAAAACCAATCCTTGATTTTCATAAAAGATTAATTACAATTATTATGATATAATATAACTTTGCTTAAAATCACGAAATATTTTTTTTTCTAATAAATTGCAAAAAACACTTTTTTTTAATTTATGATTATTTCAAAAAATAATTGCTAAAAAATTGTTTTTTTCTTTTGAACTGAACACAAGGAATAATAATAATAAATATTTTCCTAAATTAATTAGAAAAGAATATTTTCTTTTCTAAAGGAATTAAAAATTTGAAAGGATGTAAGAAATAAAAAAAACTACAAATGCATATTTTGTAATAAAAATAAAAAATTGAAAGAGTTTTTATTTGTATTATTAACATTTTTGTTTTGCTCTGATGAAATGATTAACGTAAAGTGGATATATTATTTACAAAAAATTAAAAGAAAAATATGAAGGATTTCGAATACGTAAAACTTCTAACTGAAAAAGCAAGATGTATGTTTCTGGATTTCTGTTTCTCTTTAAGACTCCATGTTTAAAAGTATTAGCATTTGTAATCATTATTTACATTTTTACATAATTAAATTAATGTGAAAGAGATATATTTGTGATATACATAATTATCTATGGTAATTAGTGTTATCGTATGTGAGGATTGGTATATGCATAGATGAAACGGATTTTATTTTACTCATTAAAAAGTTTCATTGTTTACTCGAACTAATTTATCACATATCGCAATGCTTGATATTACGCTTTATATTTTTCAAAATCTATATTAATAAAGCAGATTGTTTAGATGTGTACCTTATACAAATCCGCAATTCTGAAACGATCCTCACCAAATTTGGAGCATATTTCTACGTTCAAAGATACGGTTGATCAAGCTAACGCACCGATCTCCGGTTCGCACTATACAACCCAAAGAAAGAATTTTCCGTAAGATTTGATGTATATTTTATATGAGTAATTTCCCAGCTTGAAACTCTAACCAATCAAAAATTAGTTTTATGGCGCGTTCTCATGAATTAATTATTTTAGGTATCCCATGTCAAATTATCACAAGTAAAATCATTATAATTAACTTCTAACCGTATGGGAATGACATCACCGAATTCATATTTTAAAAGGTGTTTCTTATATTGATACTCTTTTATAAATCTAATAATATAAAGTTGCTCAGAAACATACAACAGATAATAAAAAAATAAAGGTTGTATATTAGGTACCATGAATGTGTAGGTTGGTGATATTAGGGTATTTATTCGTTTTGGATATTCTTTTGGAGATTCGGTAGAAAATGTATTACCAGATAACTTAGAATATGCACTTTTGTATAATAGGTTCTCATTACCACTCTTTTTATAACGGTGATACCAGAAATATTTAAATATTTAATAGGCACATGTAATTTAGTATTACTAGCGTAAATAATAGTTTGGCGATTTTTACGGCTTCCGAAATAAGTACCAATATTATTTTGTTCGCCAAAAATGATCTTAAAAATATTAGTGAAATTACTAATAAATTACGATATTTACAATTAATAAATTATGGTAACAAGTGCTGATTCATTTAAAAAAAATTGCATTATTTTTTTTAATTAATGAAGAAAGGATACTTAATATATAAGGTACTAAAAAGGTACATATATAATAGTTTTAAAAAAATTGCTATATTGTAATTGACGCAGATAATGCTTAATTAATTTTGGTACAAATAAAACTAGAAAAATAAATTTTTTTGCTAAAAAGCTGATGTAGAGAGGGTGCTTACTCATCTAGGAAAGCAAAAAAATAGTCACCTTATTTTTTTGGACGCCAAAATTGCTTTATTGATTTTAGTAATGAGTACTACTGCTATAATGTTAATTAGTGTTTTTAATAAGTATTTTAAATTCTATAATTGGTATCGAGATACTTTTACAGAAATAGGTTTTTACGGCCCTATGTAATGGATCTGCGCAGGAGAAAACCGTTGATTAGGGTAATGTTTTTCGATATGAAGTTTACGCTGAGCAATTATAATTATGCCAAATGATGCTGAATGGAAATAATCTTTGTTTTATAGGAAATGACTTCTAAAAACATGTTTCGTTTATTTTGATAGCACCAGGAAGGGCAACAAATAATAAAAGAAAAAAAAAACAGAATTTGTTTTAGCTTAATAAATTGTGTCAATACACGTCTTCCAGTATCGTGCATTATATGATATTATTGTTTAATACTGGCTTATTTAGAATTTATTTTTTACATCGCACGAAAAATTAGTTTCCATTAAGTATAAAAATAATTTCAATCTAAATTAATTTTTTACCACTAAAATTTTACCATAATTTTCTTTCCAATTGATTATAATATTTAAGCAAAGCCCAAGGCATTGTCTTATTTCTTTTAAAACATTAATTATTTACTAATTATCTTTTACTTAATTTAGGGGTAGTACTTTGATAATTGTATTGCAATTTAAAAAATATATATATAATTTATAGATATTTAAGATGCTTACTTTTAATTATTTCCTTTATGTTCAAAATGGCTTAAAAATATTTTAAAAAAGAAACTAGGTAAAATGATAATTGTTTTCGTTATTGCTATCTGAATACCCATTCTTCGTACGGGGTGGAAAAATTTAAGCAATCAATATATCAGTACTGAACAACTAATTCCTGCACTGAACTTAACTACATGTAAAGAAACAATTAAAGCAAAAATAATTCTATTGTTTAAATTTATTGTTATATTTTGCTTTTATGGGTACATTTACGTTATTAGATTAAGTAAAACACGTTTTAGACGTTTGTCATGAAAATAAGAATAACTGCATTCAGAAATATTTGTTGAAATATTGCTTGTTGCTCGAAATATGATATTCAAAATCCATTATAATCACATAATTTTCTCTGGGATTTATCCCTTTAAAGCGACCGGAAAAAACCTTCCTACACAGTATATAATATTAAGGCTTCAAAGTATTGATGTAGTTCCAAAAATATACACATAACAAATATACTAATCTAATGCATTCTACCTATATTCGTACAATTGGTATTTATTAAAACTTCAAAAATTTTCATAATACCATTAGTGCCAATGACCAGAATTATTTAAGCAACATTGGTGTCAATTGCATTGCAAAATGACAATTCTTCATGAACAACTAGCACCTTTTCTTTATTAATTTTCTTTTTTGTTACAGATTTTATTTTTTCTTTAATGGTTAATTTATATCTCATATCAAAATTAACAAAGGATCATTTTCGCAAAGCATCATTTTTAGCAATGTCTAAATCTTAACCAATAAAACATTACATCCGGCTTGACGGGTTAATAATAGAATATCGACAGAGACCGTCCCCATGCCAGGGAATACCAAACTTCATCATTCTCGGTCGTGTGGTTTAAAAGTCTATAAAGAACAGACAGACATTCATTTTTAAAAATATAGATGATTTCGTGACCTTTTTTTGACAAGTCACCAACTCATTAAAAGCCATTAACGATAAAGCCATTACAATAGTCTAATTTTTGGCTATAAGAGACCATAAATTTAAGAAAATTTAGATAAATAATAGTACTAAATAAAAGGAGCATGGACAAACAGTTAAACAAGTACTGTAAAAAAAATGACATGTTTATTCAGAGACAGTAAGTTTTCCTATAAAGAATTGTAACTTAATAGAACAGTTGGCAGGAATTGCGGCTGCTAGTTTTTTTTTTCTTTACTTAAATATGACAACCCTTCCGGCACTTATGTTAATCTATGCTTTAAAGCTGCTTCTGATCATTGGCTTGCTTATCATAGCCCAAGAAAGAAAAAAAAAGTTTTACATTAGATTGTGTGCGTTGTGTTGCAATTTTAACTGTAGGCGTTATATTTTTTCTGAAATTTTTACAAAGATAAAATCTATAACATTTTGCAAGCTTAAAACTCTATAAAACTGTCTATAAAACTATAATAAAAATGAGTTTGTATCACGCTTTATTAATATTTTAATTTTGGTCTTCCTTTACAAGCACACATGAATAAAACTATTCGCGATCGCAACGCTCGAGTACGCCATCTGGCGGGAGCCTGAAAATATCAGACATTAATTTATTTAGTTCCATCAAAATAATTTTCAGAATCAGGCGCCATTTTCTTAGCAGCAAATACGAAACAAAATTTCCCTAAGGATAAAGCCGAAGAACTTAAAACTCTTTAGAATATTGGTAAATCTTTCAGAAATAGAACTCGCCAAACATTCCTCAATTTTTAACTTCTATGATCAACAAACTTGCAACTGATAACTTCTGACTTCGGTATTCCATACTGTCCAGATGTGTGTATTACGGTAAAATACATTTCTTCTGTCTTCAATTTATTACAAATTAAAGTGAAGACAACATTACTTTCTTCTTTCCAATGAATAAATGTGAACGTACAGAACTGTAATAGTTATAGTATATTCTTCTTCTTTATAAAATAGTATATATTTCTGTATCTACATAAATCAGAAAACAACAATAAAGTATCATCCGTATTACTTGAAATAGTATCATTTGTGCTGATTATTAATACATTTTTATCGTTTTCTTGGTAAGTATTTTTTAGTTTTGAAAGAATAATTTCAACTAGAATTCAGCTATTCTGTTTTAAAGCTGCATATTAAAATTCATATTGAGATCTTACAATTATAAAATTTTTCTGTGTGGTATGTTCTCTAAAAGTAAGGAAGAGATAATAAATGTATATATTATTTGAAAATAAAATTTTGAAATGAAGAACATTTCATTTTGGTATTCCCCAGATTTATAAATCAGGTAAGTGTTATGATTTTTATAATAAAAAATGTTCTTGTAAATTTTTTTTTGGTCTTATTTTATGATAGTTCTCTACAGAATGGTTTTTTACGCCTGATTAAGAACTATAAGAATAAAAAAATAAACAATATGGAAGTTGTTTATTTCAATATGAGGAAATTTTTAAAATCGTTTTTTTTTTATCTTAAGAATTCCTTATTTTACGTTTTTTACTTTATAATATTTTGATAAAAATTGTAGTTAAAATAATTATTTTGAAAAATTAAATGGTATAAATGGTGTTTATGTATACTTTTTGCATATTCCAATGTTTGAAGTAATATGATTCAGAAAAGTATGGATTCAGAAAAGCAACTACAGATTTGGCGGTTTTTAAGTGCCGCCAATCTACACCTAAAATTTTTGCAACAAATTATAAAATAAAACACTTTATTTAAAATCAAAACACTTTCAAAATGCAAAACACTTTATTTAAAATCAAAGTAGTTAATCGAAATTTCGGTTGAAAATGGGCCGATATAGAGTTTAACATAGATTCAAAACAATCTCTATTTTCTTTCGTCACCATATAAACTCTAATAAATAAGATTCCAAATTAAATTACATTTCCAAAGCGTACGTTTACCATAATAAAGTTTCATGTCATGAGAATTGGTACATTTTCGTTTTTTTGGTGAAAGATTTCGCTCCTGAAAAAATAAAATTGCATCTTGTTTTTTTTTTTTTTGGCAAATCCCAAAGACGAATTTTCGTAGCACTAAAAAATGGCGTCAAAAAAGAATTGCTTTTTTTTCTTTTTCTTTTTGTAAGCATTCTTTATTTTACGTTTTTCAGTTTCTAAATAATGATTTTTATTTAAACTTAAAATTTTTTGATAAAAATTGTTGTTAAAATTTTTTTTTTTTTTTTTTTACAAAATTGAATTTTATAAAATTATGAGGCTTATGTATACTTTTTGTTCATTTTAATTTTTGAAGTAATATGGTTCTTAAAACTATGGAAAGTTTGAATAGGCTTTTAATGTTTTATCATTAAATTTAGCAAAACTATTTCTCGAGCAGTAGGTTTTAACTCTTATAAGAATATACATTTTATTTTTTCTGTTTATGCACAAATATTTTTCTGATGTGCTTTGGATGTTCCTTCTCTAAAAAAAGAGAGATACCATTTTGTTATCGCTTGCATAAGAAAGAATATCAAAAATTTTTCTTTTTTAAATTTAATAACCCACAATAAAGAAGGAACGTTGCAATGCTACACACTACATCAAAGACGTCTCTAAAGTAACTGAATGACTGTTCATATAGAAATCGCAAGTATTAGTCTCATACAACAACGTCCCCTATAGTTCGTTGCGATCAAAAAATTAACATTTAGAAACGCTTGGCTGTGGGATCAAAAAATAGGTATTTTTTAAAATAAAACACGTGTTATTTTTTGCTTTTTATTAAAGCTTGCCTCTGTAAAAGTTTATGATAATATGAAATAATGTTATCATAAACTTATATAATGAATTTTGATTCATCTTCTAAACGTCATTCCATCAGGAAAATTAACAGTTGTTGCCAATCCTTCCTGAATAGCAACACCAGCTCGAAAGAGAACAAATTCACGAGCCTGTAAACCCTGGCAGAATCAAGCACCAATTGTGGTTGCAAGGATAAATCTTAAAGTTCTAGGTACATGCAGGCGAGAATATGATTGGGAGAAGCAGAATTGATCACGTTACAAATTTGATCATGTTACATACTTGTTACAAATAGGGAAGATCCTACTCCCCCGATATTGTCACAGATGGCAAAATTAATATTGTGTTACCAATACGAATCGAATGATATTAACTGTAGAACGCGCTTCTACTGGTTGGTTAAATTTCTAAAACTTTTGTTTAGTAAATCTAATTACCAAATAATGTTTATTTGGTAATTAGAGTTATATTACCAAACTCTAATTATAAGGTCACTGAAAAGGGCAATAAAGAATGTAAATATTGTACTGACAATTCAGTTTGACAGTTTGAATCTGGATGGAGAAATTAAGCAGTTCGTAGCAAAATTCGTGACATTAGCTAGACAAAATTAATCCTAAAAATATTAGCAACATTAGCAATTATTTTTGAGAATTACATTTGTTATAAATCTCGACTCTAATGACATCAAAGACAAAATATTTTGAAACAATGTCCATTTAATCAGGTCAACAGTTTCAAAAGATTCAATTCAATGAAATTCAATCATTTTCAGTGGGACAATTTTCAGCCTATTTAAAAGAGTGATAATTTATTGTTTTGTAATAAAAAGTCATCATAAAATCTTAATAACAAAAGTATTTGTATTCCAGAATTACATATTGTTCATATAGACCAATTAATCAATTAAATTTTTACTTCCTAGCTCCGAAAAATTTTCACGACAAGTTTTTTTTTTCTTATTTCCTTTTTTTTTCAGAAATTTTTTTTTTTAATCCTATTAGGATCAAACATAGCCTAATCCAGAAAAGAGAAAAAAACAACGAACCCTTTTGTAATTAGGAATGAATGAAACTGAAAAGAAATGCCAAACAAAAGAGGCTTAGCAATTTTTTGAAAAACAATATTATCGTCAGTTTAAAAAAAAATTAAAAAAGAAATACGTCCTGTCTATTTTATTTATTTTTAACTTTTTATTGTATAATCCTCTTTATTGTAGATTTATTATACTCTACATATCTTCTATTTTTGTGAGATATTTTGTGTATTTCCTATAAAGTCGCATGCGAATTTATTAAAAACTATCAAGGAAAAAATTATTGCCGGCTTCCTGACTAATGTAACGCTTCCATGTAACCATATAAAAATCATAGTTTAAAAGGAAATTGTGGTGATATTGGTTGTTCAAAACATGACCCTTACACTATATTACGTAAATAACTCTTTAATTATATAATAGTAACTCAAGCGTGCTGTAAATTTCTGGCGTTTTGTCGATATATGCATGAATTAAAAATTATTATTTTTTCTTTTTATTAGTCTACATTTTCTTATGTTTTAGATTTGTATCACTATGATTTTAACCAAAATTATGAAAAAGAAGTGAAACAAAAAAAATAATAATAAAATCTTATAACACTAAAATCGTGAGGCTGGTTGCTGTCCTTTAAAAAAATACCCTCAAATCGAATTAAATTTAGTTAATTAGGTAGCGAACTTAATTTTATTAGTGAGACTTAAAAATATTTGAACATAACATAACTAGAAGATATGACCTTATGAAGAGTAAAATTAAAGATATTAGCAAAATTAGTAAAATTTGTAACACCTATTTAAATATATTTGGAAGGGATATGTAAAATTATTTAAAAAAGATACTCTGTGTTTGTTTTTTTTAAATAAGAAAGTTTAATTTAAAATTTCTGAAAAAGACACGTTACTATACAAAACAGAATATTTTTTCTTCAAAATAATACGAATTTCTAAAATACTAAGTATTTTCTGTTTGCTTGTACAAAATATTTAATATAAAATGAGAGTCTTTTGTTTATTTTTAAATTTTTTCGATGTTGGGTCAAATGACTATCTCTGTATTGTTCTAAGTATATCGAAATTACCACGGTTCTAGTGTCAATAAATGATGATTTAGAACATTTGTGTAACGAATCGGATCAGTTTTCATTATTTTCAATATGTAGATCCCGTTGTTTTCAATTTTATTCGTACCGAATGATTTTCTCAAAAATAATCTTAGAGTGCTCCTTGCTATTTCATTTTATACTTTGTAACTAAATTGTAATTTGTTTTAAGAAAAAAGAATGAATATTATTTTGAATTAACTAACAATGTTTCCAGGTTCAAAAAAGTGATCTACATAAATCTGGATATTTTGCAACCTCAGAAATGTAAGATTCAAATAAAACAAATACATCCCTCTGCATTATCAAAAAGAAAAAAATATCGAATATCTCACATTCGAAACAATGCTTTCTATTCCCCGTGTTTGCTTACCAATCAAAAACATCTGTTTGGTATAGCCTGTTTCCAATTATCTTTCTTAATAACATCTAGAGTTCTGATGATAGAATTGTGTTAATACAAAAGAATGAAATGTATATAGCACTAGGGGTCATATATTAAAATATGCATTCGGTATAAAAAATATGTTTCAATGATAATAAAGCTTCACAGACACCAAAACGTGTAGTAATTTTTTTTTAAACAAGAATATATGATGTTAATATATTGATAACATGCAAAGGCGTAATATTGATTATAAACTAAAAAATTAATTTGAAGATAAAAAGCGATTTTTTTAATAGCTTTTCTAAAACTGCTTATGTTCTCAAACTAATAGATAGAGCTCTCGCCTCACAAAGAAATGCATCAGGTTCGAATCCCAGTGAGAGCTGGCTGTTAGGAATTCTGCACCCAGTTTGCACCGACTACAGGGCTGACGTGTTGAAACTAATTCTCAGTGTTTTACGGATCATGAGTCCCCTTAAAATCTTCTTTCCGTCAGTCTAACCATGAAGGCTTTCGTGTTTTTCTTCTCCATGAAACGCATATGTGGATTAGTTCCAACAAAAATTTCTCGACCAAAGCGGATTTCTCCTGATTCTTGGTCTAGGAATTCCATGGACTTCTGGATCGAGAACAAAATTACTAGGATATGGAGTTGAGCATCGGTAATCGTAAACTTAGAATTGGGGCAGCTGTTCGACCACGGTTATAAAAAAAGAAGAAAAAAACCTATTAGCTTAGGAAGAACATGCATTACATATCTTTTATGTTTGATGACAATCCAATATTTTGTTAACTGTCTTGATACTTAAGATTAAAAAAAAAAAAATCAAACTTTTATTTTTGACTAAACATTGACTATGGAATAGTACTTTTTCCTTGGCTCTTGTACCAGGAACCAGAAAGTAACTGATAATAATACGGAAAAATTCAATATAATATACTGAGTTACTATTGTTCCCGATTACTTAATACGGCAAGTTGTGTAATTACACAGTCTATGATAAATTACTTTAGATGATCTGTAACAGTTTATTTCATTTCTAAATTTTGAAAACACGCCTTTCTTAAAGTAATATACCTTATTTTGTAACTAACTCTTGACTTATTTATCTTTATCTTCGTGAAGTACTCCCTAAATTAGACTTAATAATAGCTTTACTGATTTTCTAAAGATAAAACTTTGCAGCATTTTATTCCACTGCTGAACGGTACAAGTTCCTCAGAGGATTGCTGATAATTCATTAGTTATCAGTTCTCTTTGTTATTCAGTTTGAAACTGGAAAGGAATAGAATTTCTGTAGATAAAACTACTTTCTACACCATTAATTCTCATGGTTTAGTTTCAGTTGCTAGTACTATATTCAGGTTTTGAATAATGGAATACCTTTGAGAATTCAGAAGCAGATAATTTGCCTTTTAATGTTAGAGTTACTGATTTCGAATTAAACAGTTCTGTTGTTAATAATAACTTTCTACTATTAATTATGTTAGCAACTAACAAAAATAAATAATTTCTATATCCACTTTTGTGAATTCATTCATGAAAAAGTAAACATTTTATCTTAGTTTACAAATTGCAAAAATATATTTTTATGCACTATGTTGATGTTCTAATCATTTTTATAAATCAAAAACCGTCTACAAAATGGAATAAGGGACAATAAAAACATGCTATCATACCGTTTGGCATAATTGTTATATTTGAAGTTTGTTCATTAGAGTCTTTCGATAAAATTTTAAATTTCAGACTGTCATCCTTCACCTCCTGTAGCTAGTGTAATAATCAAGCATTTACAAAAAAAAATTGTTTACAAATCACCCTAGCGGTGCTCTCTTGTCAAACGAAATGTGCTCCTTCCTGATTTAATTCAATGCATACATTCGAAAAGTTTAATATATCAGTAGCACCTCAAAACACTCTGCATTTCTCTAAAAGGGTAATTTAGGACAAAGCTCTACAGCTCCTCTCAACTTTAAAAATAATTGAAATCCTGTCAGAACCAAGGCGTAACTGGTGCAGGTCACAAAATAATAAAAGAAGGCTTCAGATGTAATTGTAACACAATACTTACTTTTTTCTTAACACTCTAGTCTTACCCTCTGTCTATTAAAGCTGTCAATAAAAAGGAGGAAAAAGAGAACTAGTCCCGCTGCGGCTCGTCCCCAGAAAAATGCCTAAACTGTAACAGATCCCAATCTGCAAACTCTGTCGCTGTTGAAAATTGAGGCAAATAATAAACATTTAAGTGATGCAAAACATTTCATATATTGAGGGAGAAACTGAATTTCTAAGCTCCCAACCTCGATTGAATGTATCATATGAAGCAGTAATATCCAACCCCAAAGCAACAAAATCCATAAGTATAGAGTATTAATATAAAGAAACAGATTTAAACAACAAAATAATGCAGGACTTAAGATTTTAACACCAAAAAGTTCTACCAATGTATCAAAAACGAGATGCTCTCAAATACCTCAGCAGAAGCAATATGCAGTGATATCTGAATCCTTCCAAGTATCTCAAATCTCTTTAATGCCTACATGATCTCTGATAAATTCCAAATTGGAATATGTCATACATTAAAAATAAATTCAATCACACATGCCTAAACTGTTATTAAGTAAATCCAAATATATTTCCAAAAATAAACAGAATTTATTTAATAAAAACTGGCAAATATACAAGCAAAATAAACCTTTTAAAATTGTATACACTGCTTACACATGAAAACGTCATGGGCGAAGGAATGGATTCCGAAATGCAGATAGAGAAAGGACAGTACACGTTATTAGCTCCAAAAACGCCAAATCTAAATCTGAAAACAAATGCAGGAAAACATTTTATTTTGTAACTGTAGAAGCTTTATCGCTAATTCTCTAGATATAAAAAGTTTAAATTTTTTTTACGTCATAAGATTTTGTCGGCTAAGCATTTTTCTCTAACCTTGTCAAAAGGCTAGTATTTCTAGGCATTCTCTCTTGAGAGATTTTGTAAATGACAATAAATCATGCGGCAGAGTCTCTCTTTTAGCATCCAACTATTATCCGATTTCGAATACTTATCTTGTAATTTTACTACAATCAGTTACATTCCAAATGACCATTCACCCGAGTGTCACAGCATGTTATTTATGCCTGCTAACAAATCAAACAATAACTAATCTGATCTTGACAGTATCGTGACTGATCTTATATCATCATATATCTTAACAGATACAATATTTTGTGGGGTAGTGACAGTTTAAAATTTTTCGTGGTTGTTAGAATTGAAAAACAAATCTCTGACCCTCAATTATGCATTCTGAAAAATGATAAAAAGTTCATTCTCCTTTTCCATCAATAACTTTCTACTATATTGATCTTTTTTCTTGATCCCCTCTTATATACCCATTTTAAAGCTTTTTGTGAGAAATTATCTTTACAATAGCCATAATTTTCCAAATATTGTTGTAACTTTGCAACTTCGGAAATTCCACAGATCTCATAGATTCTGTTGATAAATCGATGACTTATACCTCTTTTAAATGCCCTAAATACCAAAAATCTTGGTGGAACAAAGAATTTAGTGAACCTTATAAAATTCAAAACCAAACCAGGAGAACCACCCCTGGAAATTTAATTGAATTCAAACAAATCTCGAGAATATTAGACAACTAAGTCAAAACGATTCCTGAATGCAATGCATCAGACATAGTATAAACCACAATACTTCATCAAAAGACTTATGGAAGAAAATAAAAACAATATCGTGTTATTATGCTATTGTATTTGTAACTTATCTTGAACTAAATAATCATAAAACAAGGTATATAAAAGAAATTGTCTATGATCTTGCAGATAAATTTTCAATAGATTATAGCAACATAAATTATATAGTCAATCAATAGCCTTTCAAATACATAAAGATATTGCTGAAAAAATTCCTCTCAGATATCAGTTACAACCAGTTGGTGAACATAATTCGGAAAAAAAAACTAAATCTGAGCCTAACTTTCAAATGGTGGCTGTGCAAGAATAGACTCTCATTTACTGATTGAGCCACAACTGTTCTGCGAAGTTAACCGACATATTTCAAGGGTTTGGAGTTCTTTATCTATACCTTTATCTTCATGATAAAATTGATTAAAGTATGCACCTACTAATATATGCTATCAGAATGGTTATTCTGGTTTGAGAAAACGACATTACGTGTAATTTTGCAGAAATACAGCGTTTTAACACATTAGTATCAAAACGTACGTCATATTTTGAATGATAGTTTAACAAATTTACAGATAAACTCTGCTGAAACAGTCGATAAGCTTTAGATTTGTTAGACACCGGGATTTCCATATCTAATTTCTTGTCATTTTTTCTAAAAAAAATTTTTTTTTAAATAAAGAATGCATGTCTCAATTTTCTCAAGACTTACAATCACCAAAGAAACAGCTAAATAAAGCGCTCTAATTTGTGACAGCTACCATTCCATATAATGCTAGAAGTAGAATACCACAAATAAGCTTGCTCTGTGACTGAAGGAATATCTTTATCTTGGATTAATAAATTAATTACAGATATGCTTCTTTAATCCACTAATCAATATGAAACAAGCTGTAAAAATACAAGTACTAGTCCATCGATCGAAAATGAAATTACTCTGATTCCTTTCAAATTCTTACTCGTTTTAACCACTCTTTGTAAACATTATTCATTATCAAATTAAATTTAGATATACAAACTTGATACCTTTTAGAGTAAACTACTTATTAGGGAAAGGGCATAATATGACTTTTAAATTTTTACATAGTTTATTGCTGATTTATTAATTAGTATTTGTAAAGAATCAATAATAATGATACTTCAGATGCTTAAAAGAATTGTAATTAAATAGTAAAATGATGTGATAAGGACTTAAATCTTTTAATGTAAAACAGAATGATAAATCATGGTGTCTATTTTAAAAAAAAAATTGGAGTGAGAATGGCGAGAGACATGAAAGCTGCAAATGTCACATCTATTTTTCGGTTGAAAAGTTTCGTAGAATAAATCTCTGGATAACTGCGTTAATTATAACTCTACTTAAAAATCAAAGACAATTAATTCATTTAAAGCATTAATTTTAATCGTAAATTAATTATTTAATAATTTTAGTTTTAAGTGTAAATTAAACTCTACTAGGAGGCTTCGCCCCCTGCTCGCTTGCGCTCACCAACCCCCGGAACTGCTTTCACAGTTCATTTCGGATTGCTTCACAATCCAATACTCGCTTTGCTCGCTCATTGGATACGTTCTTAACGTCTATCTTTTGTATACTTTACTTTACTTACATTCTGAAGTTCCGAAAACTTTTCACTGTAGAAAATTCTAAACCTGTACATTTCAATATTAATTTTTTCCTCGTTTTTAAGGTAGTCGGATACCTTACTTTAATAAAAAGTACATAAAACAAACTAACTTTATTACAGAAATCATTTTCTATACTAATCTAAGTAGAGATAAATGCTTTGAGTTAAAAAAAATATATATAAAATAAATTTCTTCAATTTCATGACTCAGATTAAAATTATTTTCAGAGGTATTTAAAGTCATTTTCTCTATTTTTGACTACTTTAATTAAATTATGACGGATGGATACAGATATTAATTTTAAATTCATTTAAAAAAAAAGTAAAACCCCTTGACTCGTTTATATTTCATTAAATTGGGAAGGAGAAAACTTTTAAATTAATTTGTTTTCTCCACCTACGATATTAAAAAAATATATTCATATTGTGAAAAATATTAATGATACTACGTACAATTCAATTTTATTGTTTTTTAGTTACATTCAGTATTTATAAAGATAATTCATAAAAATAATTAATAAAAATTGATATATTTTACCTTCAGATTAGTTTTTAAACATATTGTTTTAAATAGTTTTTTTTTCACTTTGTTATTAAACCCGAACAATTGTTTTAATTAAAATATAAATTCTTGTTAGTTTCTGAAACGCAAACCACAATGATCATAATAAAATTAACATTTCCTTTATATTATTTTATACTTATCAGAATATATATATATATATAAGTTAAGCTTTATTGAAGACCTGTATCAGTATAAACTAAAAATACCTTCTCCAGAATTTCACAATTTTCATTTTAAGTCAGAATAGCGCTGATACCCAATTAAACATCTCTTGAAATCAATTAGATGAAACTTTAGATTTTGTTTTTGTTTCTCAACCGTATTATTGAAAATGCTTCCCTTAAGAAAATATTAATTTATGGTTATTAATTTAAAGTTTTCTTAATGACTAGCAAAAGCAATTTTCTGAAACAACGTAAAAATCTATAGAAGCTATAAAAAGTTATTAAACTGCGCTCCAATTTCTTTGTACAGGAAAATTGCTTTTGATAGATTCCATTAAAAATAATGAACATTTGTACTGAAGTCAAGATTAATTAAGTAAAAAATATATATGTTTTAGAGATTTTGATTTATTATTATTGCCTGAAAGTAATTGGAAAGTAAACATACTTGCAAACAATTTGGTTTGTTTATGAAAAATGAATATTATTACGCTGGCTAGTAATAGTTATTTACAAAAAAAGGTAATATATATATATATATATATATATATATATATATTTGTTAAGTGCTAATATTTATTTTCTCTAAGAAATTAAGTACGTCGAAAATACGTTCCCTTCCTTTGAAATAACATAAATCTTTCACGTGTGTGCATTCGCATGTAAAAGCTTGACCGAAGTGATTAATTATCGAACTTTCGTAATAGCTAGTTTATATATCAGTTTTACGTGATTTTAAATGCTTAGTTTCTATCAAGGCTCAGCTCAAGCCATAGGGCCATTCTCATTGCGGCTATTGATGGACTTGCGACGATTTGTACCCATCAAATTCGAAAAATTAGTTGTGTTAGAACTGTGTTACTACTCTTAAATAACGTTAAAAGTAGTTGATAAGATCGTTACCAACTACTGTTTTTTTTGTAACGTACTACTCACTACGCTACTTTCTTAAAAAAGTAGCACACTGCACTCCATATGCATTGATTGTAAATATGTGTGTAATATTGTAAATATTCTTTTATTATTAGGTTAAATATCAAACGGGACCCGAAATAAACAGTTTAATTGGAAAATTTGCTTGGAAATTGCTTAGTTCTAACAAAAATTAGAGAGAAAATAACGCATAATGCATTTCTTTTGGAAAACTTGGTTAAGGATGTTTTTACCAACTTGGCGATACTCAGCGACTATTTTGGCAACATTATAGTTCTGGAAAATTCGAATTCTGGAAAATTCGAATAGGACTAATATTGACGAAGTTAAACGAGAATTGTCCAGAATCATGTTGAAATTTCCCGGGTACATTCACCAAACCTATATAAATAGGAGTGTGCCTCTCAGATAGAGTAATAGTGTGCATAAGAGTAGCGAATATTCGTGTGTTTGTGACTGCAATATTGTTTTTATTTGTAAGACGTTTTCCCCTTTACTTTTTGTGGGAATCGCGCAACCTAACCGACCCCAATAAACCAATTGTAACTATTAATGTTTCCTTTTCTCCCTGAGATATAACAAAATAGAGGGAAAATCATTTGCTACTTTCCCTAGGGTAAAAACTAAAGCACACAGTTTTTGGTGTGCGATTGGATCTCTGCCAATGATATAAAATGTTTGAATACACAATGTGAAGCTAAAAAAATATTTTATTTCACCAAATTCAAACAAAACAGTCAAAACACCATAAAAAAAGATAATATTTAAACTCTTAAGTGTGAGAGAAAACGTTTAATGTTTTTCTTTTACATAATACTGTTTTACAATTGAAATTATGTCCACTTCTAGGCCTTGCCATTTTCTTCCACTTCTAGGCGTAGTTATTTTCCACGATGCAGTTGGATATATACTGTAGCTGAGAGGCTATTCGGTCAATCTTATGGCATTTTGAGAAGGGGTTTGAATCCCAGTGTCTATTCAACGATACAATTCTTGAGCTCATAAAAAAAAAAAAATTCCATTCTTTCAATACATGATGAGTTTCTAGTGTTCTGCACATCTTTTAATGAGTGATTCTAGGCAATAAAAATATAAAACTATCGTTCACGCATGAAGGACACTACTTCCGCAGAGCTTCACTGTCCTTTCAAGTTATTTATAGTTTAGTCAGAAACTATGTCAGTTGTAAATGGTTACAAAACCGTATAGTTATAAATTCTTGGCTTTCTTTAACCGAACCAGTATTTAACGGTTTAAAAATCATAAAGGCTAAGAAATGTTCTTAACCATAAACTATATAGTTAATCGGCTGGACAAACTGCTGTCGGTTATTTTACCGTAATTTCAGATAGAAAATTATAACAGTACACAGCTTAAGTCAACCTAAAAATGAATAATAACTATGTTGCCAATAAATAATTATATTCCCAAGTTTATGTGGCACATAAGAGAAATACCTAAAGATTTTGTAAGTTTTTTTCCCTTTAAAAACTTCCTGCAAGAGATCTGATATAAATCTGTATGCTTAGTGGCTCTTAATTTCTCAAAAGAATGTATTTTTAATATAAAATAAATTAGTTATGAAATATTTATAATAGTATGCATTACCTAAAAGTCAATCAATGTAGTATGTGGTTAATAACTCTGGAAAAATGTAGTAAAATAACCAGAAACAGCTGTACTGTCCAAGTGCTAGCAATACAAGATTTAAAATATTTAGTAATGTATCATAAAAATGTATTCTAAGGTAGTACTTTTTCGTATAAAATGTAAGCTTAAATGAAGGTATGCTTAAAAATTAACTTTTGACAGACGAGACTGAATTTCAGAAAATATAACTATATTTTAAAAGTTAGATATGGATTTGTGCATTTATACCATTTTTTAAATCATTAAGATTTACTCATTCATTAAATGTTCAACAAAATTATATATTTATCAATATTGTAATAAAACTCCGATATTACTAACCTAAAGACGTGAAATATTACTTGAAATAATTACATTAGAAAATTTTTCTGTAGAAACAGTAAAAAGACTCGAAGCTTTAGCTTCTAACTGAGAAATTAAAATCATAAGCTTGATCAGTTTAACGTTTCAATTCTTTTATTTACTTTAACACAGAAAATATAATTATATCATCAAACATTTGGTAAATAAAACATAAACAACTACTTTTAACGAAATGCGGGTAATTTTTTCAGATAACAATGTTAATAAAGCCTACTAATTTTATTCTTAATAACATTTCTTTTTAAATACTCTAAGTTATTATAATATTAGCACTACTAAATAAAACAGTATTTAAGTCTAATAAATCTATTGAAATACACTCTTCGTTCAGAAATTTAAAATCATTTTTTCTCTGTTGCAACTATTTTCCGTTACTTTCACCTGGTATATTAATCAATAAAATTTGCATTCATTTAACTAATAACACCTCATGGAAAGTATAATCAATTTATTTGTGAAATGGAACAATGGGCCATTAAGCCAAATCTCTATGAATGAGAGTTTTGTATGATCTCGCATTTTCAGAAAACCAATAATGGAACTCCTTTAATAGAAGAGTAACACTTTTCCGCAGACTGGTGATGTAAATCAGATTTTCCAACTTCTAGAGTTTGTATTAACATGTTAATATGTTTCAATTTTATCTCTTTGAGAGAAGTGTCAGATACCAGATAAACTTCTGAGGTACATTATCGGATAGCACTGCCATAAAAGAAGCAGCAAAATTACTTTCGTCACTCTTGTAAAAAATATTTCACGTATAAGAAATTTAATTAATATTTCTAAAGAATGTTCAAAAATGAGTGTGCATATATTTAATTTCTGTTTTAGAATTATTAAAGGGGAAATTAAAGTTTTAGATCAAATATGTCTAATTTTAAAATATATTTTAGATTTTAGGAACAGTTATTGTTTGCAATTATATTAATTGTTAAAAATAATTATTAGCAATTGTTTGAAAAAAAATATATTTTTAAAAAAAAAACACTAGGAATTATTTTTTTACAGCTGCTAAATAAAATAATCTCTTAGGCAAAAAACATTCAACGAGTTTTTATAGTAAACAAAAATTAAATAAGAATTTTAATAAAATGCTTGAGGATAACATTGCTATGATGACAGAGCAAAATGATAAGGTTTTAAATTTATCTAAATAGCAAGGGAAATCAAATCTGTGAAACCAAAGTGTTTGTAAACTAAAACATTTTAAGGTCTTTTAACTTAGAACTTTTTTTATTTTGATTATAAATCTATATAGTTGTTACATCGATACTGTTAAGCGGCAGCAAACAGGGGATAAAAAAACAAGAATGCATTAACATTCGCGTAATAGACAAAAATGTGAATAGATAAGAAGCCTGTTTTGCATGTCATTTATCAAAATATAGCATACCAGGATAGGATTCTGAATTTAATAACACACTAATCTTCTAAAACTAATAACTTTCAAACTGCGTTATAAAAGAAGATTATGTTGAGCTGAAATTAGCAGAAATATTACTGTAATTCCTGAAAAATGTATATACATTGTTGACAAGTCCTTAATGTCTACAAGAAGAAACTGTTGTTATTGTTGTCGTCGTAGGCCAATAAGGCAAGGGATGTGATTGTTCTTGTTTTCTAGTGGTGCCATCTATGGCCAAGAGTTCGACTTCTGCCACACCCATACGCCATAACCGTTTGTAGGGTGGACTCATTCACACATCTATTCACCATCCACAGATCGTAATTTTCAACCGAGCCTGAGACCTCCAATTCAGTACCCCCAGAGGTATTTTGTTAGAGGAGCATGAATGACTTTGTGACCCAACATATTTAATAAGTGTGTTGACACAGTAAGCTCTATTAAGTCTTACGTAGTGTTTTCTTCAATACCAATTTTATGCTAATAAATGACAACATCATAAAATAATTTATTGTGTTTATTATAAAACTCATAATCCATAATAATAAAAGTTTATGTGATTCTCTTAAGGCATCAGAACCATTTGCTGTTGCGTCCTGAAATTCGGGCAGTGGGTGAGAAGGGTAAATTTTAGCCTTCAATCCTAAAATTCTTTAAAAAATTTCAAACTGAACGAAGAAACATTTGAAAAATGGAATTTTCTGATGGATTTTAGCATTAGCCATTTTTTTTTAAAAAATTTAACTGAAGACGGTTCCATTTCCCTTCAAATATTTCAAAGATAATAATTATTGTTGCTCACTAGCTTTCAGCTCTCTTTTTTTAAAAAAATAGAGTTTTTAACGTGCTTTTTAATAACTAATTATTTTTTATTCATTATGTCAGCTAAAATGATCAATGTGATGTTGCAGCATACGCGGACAGCATTACCGAATTAATATTTCTAAAGTTATCTGTAACCACGTGTTTATTTTGCCAATAAAAATGCTTTTGAAATGTGTTTCCATAAAACTAATTTAAAATCAACAGCAGTTGCAAAAAAAAAAGTTATGCACTGAAAAGGAAAATAACTGAAGAAATGATATTACTTCGTTTAAGAGAAACATAAAGATAAACGCCATACTATAATTGACGCTTGGTTAATTTTGATAGTAAGTACTAAGCGAATTAAAAAAATGTAAGCCATGTAAAGAAAGCAAAATTATTGAAGAAATAATAGCCGTTGTTTAGGAGAAGCTTAAAAAAACGTCATGCTTTTATTGACTGGAAATTGCCAATAATGCTTTAGTAATTGTGGTAAAAAGCACTACTGGTGTTATGGTAATTGGACCATTATTAATAGATAACAAATATACTAAGACTTCTACAATGTATTATATTAGTATATTAATTACATATTAAAACTGTACCAACACAGTGCAGTTTTGTAATAAATACTGCTTAAAAAGAATTTTTACGGCCCCTCGAAAGTGATAAGTATTGCAGTATTGCAGATAAAGTCTTGATTATAATAATTTTTGAAAATTATGAATCTGCCTCGAGCAACCGCTCAATGTCATATGATGCTGAATACAGTTAATCTGTATTTTTATATGATGAACTACGTAATATGTGTTTTGATCAATCTAATAGCCTAAAGCCACGGAAAGGGTAACAAATAATTATAAATAAAAAAAAAATATCGGAATCATTTCTGCCTTATTAATTGTGTTAGTAGATCTTTCAGCCTTGCATATGATTTAAGCGTTATTTAGAATTAGTCATTTTATTGATTAGCTATTTATTTTTATTTCTTAAAAGAACGGGAATGCAGCTATTAATTGTATTAAATAGCATCATATTCTAATTTCACAATATCAAATTTTATTTTGATGCTAAACACTTACTTTAGTTTAGTGTATAAATATATTTCGTAATAATGAATATCATATTTTTAAAAAAAAATGAAGAAAGGAAGGAGAAATGTCTTATTTCCAACTTGTAAGAAAATTCTAAAGAACTAAAAATATACCTGCAAATGACCGTTACAGAGTTTCAGACTGTCACCTTTTTTTAAGTACACTTCAGAAACATCGTTTTCAACAATAGGCCGAGACACTTCATCTGAAGTTGTTCTGTTACGTGAATGGGCTACTTTGGAAAGCATCCAAAATTCTTTTACAGCGATTGGTTAACATTGATCTATTCTTGTTAGCCTTGAGCCTTATAGCCGAAATGAGGTTGGCTTTTTGTAGAAAATGTCTAACTGCCATCCTTAAACCATTTACAATATTTTTTCGTTAAATTCATTCTACGATAACAATTTTAATGTGTGTTTTAATAGTTTTTAGGATAACTGGTGTTTGATTTTACAAAAGGAAAGTTTAGTAAATTTTATTCTTAGTCGAATATTGGGATTATATTTTAATGTCATTAAAATATAATTCTTAACAGGGGGAAATTAAAGATTCCCATTTATGCTGCGTGTAAGCAATTCTTTTTATTCATTGTTTCATTAAAAGACAAGTTTTCTACATTTTTATTCTAAGTCATTTTTTTTAGAATTTTAGATAAATCTGATAGTTTATATTTTTAATATTCAATATCACTAAAATATATCCTGTGTCCAGATTATTTTTTTATTGTTAGTAGAAATATTCTGAAGTTTAGATAAAATTTAATGTTTTGACTTTAACTATTTAATGTCATTAAAATATATCGTATATGTAATTCTTAGCAGTTAGAAATTAAAGATTTTCTATTTAAGTTGACTGAAAGAAAATTTTTTGATTCTTAAAAAAAAGAAGACATTTTTATTCTTTGTCAAGTTCTTTTGAAGATTAAAGTTCAAGTCAAGTTCTTTGTCAAGATTAAATAAATTTACAGTTTATATATATTTTTTTAAATTCAATATCACTAACATATATCGTATATGTGTTACTACGAAATATGGAAATTGTTGACAGTCTGATGAATATCAACATAAACAATGACATAGTCACTTGGGTAAATGTTTGAAATATATGCTAAAATATATGATTGGGTAATAATTAATTTTGTAATATTTAAACATTTATCCGATATTTTAAAATCCTAGGAGATAGATTATGGAAAATATCAGCATTGGAAATGCTGGAGAAAACGACCGGTATTCTCTACCCCCATGTTTTTTAAGAATGAAAATTTTTCCCCCATATATCGTAAACGGGTGTGTTTTTCTGTAAAGCTAAGTGCCAATGTCTGATGTACAGTTGTCCAGTTTCCTAACACTGGTGATAACCTCATCTTTCCTGATTGGATACTAAATTATAAAATAAATAAATATCAAAAATAAATATCAATAAATACATTAATATCAAAGTGCATATAACAAACATTTCGGCATTCACTGAAGCGACCAGTGAAAGTCGACATTTTTCTAGATTTCGGTCTTTCACAATATCATATGACATACATATTAGTGAGGAGAAATTCATTTTGGAGATGTTTTACTCAAGTTACAAGAAAGCAATTATTTTTTCCAATATATATTTAGATTTAATTTTAAAAGCTGGACACAGATTTTATCAGTTCCGTAAAAAGCTTTGAAGAGAACAGAAGAAAATAAAAGTGCAACATTGAATGTTTTTCTTTTTAGTACAGAGCTGCATATACAGTATTAATGAACTTTTTGTTAAACACCAATAACTGGAAATCCTTCTTTTCTAAAAAATAATACTTGTATGCTTTGAATTTACTTAAAAAAATTATAAAAAGAAATAAAAAAATATTATGGTCAACTGATTAAAATAAATTGTAGGAATAGCTATCAATTACATTGAGATATGGTGATTCCACTGTTTTGTGACAAACGTAATGCACATAAAATTTATTAATATATATCTCAAAAACTTTTTTCAAAAAACTATATATATGTATGAAATATTTTAGTTCTAAATTTGAAAACTTAAAATAATTCTAATCATCATCATCAAAAATTCTGTGTAAAATATTAATGTTTTACCCTCCATGACCTATGGGGGATTCCCCACTCTGGAATTACCCATATGTAATCAACCATAATTTACTCTTTTAGATGCAGTTTAAAAAGTCTAGGGCCACGTATTTCATTAAAAAAAAATTATTACAAGCCACTTAGATTTGTAAAAGTATTTACTTTTAAATGTCTGCTCATAAATTTTTAAAGTCTGCTCATAGTCTGCTTACTTTTAAAAGTCATACTTTTTGTAAACGATTTTGAGCTCAAGCTAATAGCTTTAAAAACGTTCGCAGTTGATAACAGCCTGATTTTTATTAGTAGACTTCTATGCTTTAATGTTTTAAATAGGTGGCGCATGCCGGATGCCCATAGGCAATGTTTTGAAGCCCCGTTATCTCGACAGCAACCCCCGCTACAGCGAAAAAAGACCAAGCAATTCTGGAGGCATCAGCACAAAACCACGATTACAGCATGTGTAGTGGTACTACAGAGTGACTGGATGGAGAAAGACAACTTAAACGGGTTCACTAACTGTACTTCAGAAAAGCATATAACCATATTATATTTAAAAAAAATACACGTTTACATTTCTTAATTTTTTCATAGCTATATAGTAGCAAAAACTGTAAATTCTGCTATTTATTTGAAATAATATCAAGCTATTATATAGACAAAGATATCAGATTGCTTAGTTTTGTTTGATATGTGGGTAATTGTTTCTGATTGCATTTTAATGTTTAAACCATTGTTGATACAATTTATTGCATATTTTATAAATATGGCAAATGACTTCATTAAACAGTCTTTTATAACATTGATTTAAAAGATTAATTTATACTAGTGGGCTGCGCCCCCTGCTCGCTAACGCTCGCCAACCCCCAAAAATTGCTACGCAATCTTATATGGTTTGCTTCGCAAACCAAGCTCGCTTTGCTCGCTACTAACTTAGGTACATTGCAAATGCACAAAATTCTAAGAATTCAAAACAATCATTCAAATCCATATAAATCTTTTTAGTAAATACTAAGTCATTAAAATATATTTGAATTCATATAAATGACATGTAATTCGTTTAATCTATTAGAAATGTGCTATAGTATAAAATCTTAAGATAAAATTTCTATAACTGATATCTCTTTAAAAAGGTTAAAATTTTGGATCACATTTGGTGAGAATGCTCTCTCTGGTTATTTCAGTTTCCGTTTTTAAAAGTGCTATATGTTGAGCCACCTCAGCTAGATTTGGCATGTGACATTTTTAGCGGCAATCATTGGTCGATTTTCTATCGTTGCCATCCGGGGAGTTGTAATGAGGCTTTTTTTTTGTCGCCGTGTAAGAGAAATATATATATCGTGAAAAAAAGCGCTTTCCACAAAAGCAATGAATATTGTCCAAATAATTTTGGGATCGTTTCTTTGCAGTATGGTCTAAAGATGTTACACCAGTAATCAAATTCTCAAAATATTGTGAATGCGACAATAAAGGAAGATCAACCTTGCCTTTCTGACAGCAAATACCATATTCATTGCTACTTCCTGTCTTCTCTAACGTAAAATGCTCAGCATGACAAAAGTTACAAGTAAAAGTCATAGATCCAATAGTAAAGGGGTCACAATCGTCATGAACAGTCAATGCAGATTTGTAAAAATCTCGAATTTGTAGAGGTGGCAATTCCCTTCGGCGAGAAATGCTTTCCCGTTTAGAATTCCGCCATTCATTTCTCTGACGTCTGCCAGAGATATTTCGACACCTGATAGCAGGCATTTTATTTAGGCAGCAGGCACTAAATAAATAAAAATAGAACTAAATAACTAAGATATCGTTTTAAATCTCAAATCAAAATAATTGTTTGTAGAAAGTTTGTTTTGGTTTGAATATTCGCACGTTTGTTTTGGTTTGAATATTCGCACGATGCCATTGCCATTCTATTGTAACGAAACAAAAAATTTATCATCAAACTAAAAAAATATCAAAGGAACTAAAGATATTGAATTCTTTTTTTAAGAAATTCAGTTCCGTTTTTTTTTATCCACTCTTATTTTTGTTTATATAATTCATTAATTATTAATTCATATCTATTAATTCAGAAATGCTTTAAATCAAACGATGCTTACGGAAACAATGCTTATGCGAACCACCCGAAAAATGATTTGCTGAATTCTCATTGGTTGAAACAAAATTATTAATTTTATTAATTAATTAAAGGAAATTTTCATAATTTAAGACCTTATTGCACATCTACATAACAATACCTTTAAAACGACACCTTATTTGTTGAATTCTGTTGCGTAGTTTGGGAGTTTTTAGCGAGACAAAATATTGCTAGCCTATTAATATATAGATTTGAGATACTTATTCTCTCTTATTCTTTATTTCTTTAAATAAAGTATTTTTAACGATCTAGAATTACTTAAGTCAAAGAGAATCCAGATAAAATTAATGGCTCACATAAAAAGATTATTATTTTTCTGAAAGTCTTTTAGGTTTTGTTGGGTCATTATATGAATAAAAATTTTTCGTAATTAATCAATGTATTTTTTTCCTTCTTAATTTGTATTATGTAATATTAAAAAAGAAAGTGTGTTTTTTTGTCATTTTTATCGTATAAAGTCATTTGTAAAACTAAAAGAAAACGTTTTACTTTTTTATTCTTTTCATTTTGCTTTCACGTTCAGGATTTTTTTAGCCATTTCAATATTTAATTTAATTTTAAATTTTTGTCAGAGCAGTTTTCAAGGTATATGATTGTATCGTATAAAGTAACAATTTGCAGCACGTTACTCTTAACGATTTTATGTATTTCCAATAAACACTATTAAAAACATGAATATAATAATATACAAGTAGTATTCTGAAATGAAATTTAAGCTTTCTATGCTTAATGTTGCATTGAATTATGCAAGAGCCAGAATTGTTATTGCAAAAAAAAAAAATTCCTTGTTCAATTCCTAAAAAAAAAGGTTCGTTTCCTTGTATGGAAAATAATATGTTCGATTGACATTTTTTTTATATATATATCGGATACCTGCGCACAGTCTATGGGTAAAAGGAGTTTCACTCATTGCCATAATTTAGTTAAACCACAAATATTCCGAACACATTTCATAGCTATAAAGCACAATTGTCATCAATAGTTCCAGAAAATAAAATGTTATGCAATTTGAAAACAAATGATCGAAATTAAACTTTTTTTTTAAATTTACCGATATAATTCAAAAACGTTTCGCCTCCTAACTATTGAAAACAGAAATGTTAACATATTTGATAAACATAAAATCTAAACACTAAATAAAGATATAATTTAGCTAAACCACAAAGATTCCCAGCCGATTTCATAGCTATAAAGCGCATTTGTCACAAAAAATGTTAGAAAGAAAAATAAATTAAATATATTACAATTTAAAAATAAAACTACAAAATTAAATGTTTTTAAGTACGTAACCCTTTGCAAATATTTGAAAAGAGCAACCTGCATGCTGCGTTAACTTTTTAAATCTTCAAATAATAAACGTCACCAATCTTTTTTCTCTCTGTCAGAACAAAACATAATAAAATGTCTGTAATGCCTAAAACGTAACTGTAGAAAATGTTCAGAAATGTTATAGAAAATCAAGAAATTTTAATTGAAATCACATTCTAATATTTAAAATGTTTTTTGGTGGTATTTTTTCTAAAAAAAGTTTTTATATAATAGCAACAATACTATTTAAAACTGAAGAATGTTAAAATTATTAAAAATAATTCTAATGTTAAAAGGATTATCAAAGTATTTTTTGAAGCCAAACAAAATGAGAATGTTTCAATGTCATATGCATATATGGCAACGTTACTTTTAAAAAGTAACGAGTAAAAGTACAAGTATTTTTAAAGAAATTAACGAGTAAAAAGTACAAGTAAAAGTACAAGTACTAAACAAAAAAAGTTACGATTTAAAAGTATATTTCTAGGAAATCGAAAATTCAAAGTAACCTAAAATGTTATTGAATAATATTCTTATGTTCTTTAATGTTTTTGCAAAATTCTTGTTATTTATTTAATTATTTTTAATTTTGAAAGTTATGGACATTAATTTATATTTAAATTCGGAAGAAAATAATAATATAATTTTATAATATTATCGTATAATATAATTTTAATATTAAACTTTTTATGGATTTGCACGGAAAAGAAATTTTATCTATTGATTTTAATTTTTAGTTTATTATTTTTATTTATTTAAATTACCATTGATTTAAAATTTTTTTACTCTATAGAAACGCGTTTTAAAAGCACGAACATAAACAAAGCAAACACGGGGTTTCAGATAGCTTTCTGATCTTTGAGCTAGTAAAAAATAATTGAATGTGGAGTATAAGTTGAAACAGAACAGTCTACAGTTTTATTTGTAACAACGGCTAATGCTGAAGTCCTGCGAGAAAATCATTTTCCGAACATTTCTGCCTAACGGAATAATTTAAATTTGTAAACGAATTTTAGTATCAGCGGCTAAATAAATACCTTCGAGTTTTCAAGAGTTAAAATAGAGTTTTTCAAGAGCAGGAATATAATAGTTTTCAATAGCACAAATAGTTCTGAAATTCTTAGAGATTTGATTGGGCGTTGTTTGACAAGATCGGACATAAACATAATTTTAGTAAAAAAATGTTCTAGGTAAAAATGTATTTAGTGAAAAATGTATTTAGTGAAAAATGTATTAAGGCAAAAATGTATTAAGACAAAATTGTATTATTTATTAGTGAGTTCAAAAAGAAAATTATTTAAAAAAGCATCCAATGCGCACACATTGTTAACAAAACTTTTAATTAACATATTTAAATGAATGAAAAATGTTTCAAATAAATATAAAATGTTATTTTATAAATAGAAAATATATGGATATTAAAATATTACTTATTTTTTTCAAAAAAGATGGAGTCTTCTTAAAGCAAAGTTTCATAAATAAGGTATCTCAATCTATGCACATTAGTCCAGGTCTCCGCCATAAAAAGAGAAACAACGTTTTTTCCTTTTCTTCTTTATGGTTACTTTTTGGAAGAGTAGCAAAAACCAAAATAACTCAAAGTATCTTTGTGTCAATAAGACATCAAATATACAGTTCATTTGTTATTTAAACGAAACTATTTTCTAAGAGGAAAAAAAGCATGTCCCCTCCAAAAAAAAAAAAAACAAAGAAAACCAAAAAAAAAATTCCATCCCATGCAGTGATAACAGTATTCATATGGGCATTTGTTCATTCCAACCCCCCAAAACTTAACAGTACTATTGAAGATTATTTCTTAGAATTTCATCAAACATTTCGGCTTGAAACTTCAAAATTTAACAAAGAAGGACGTTTTAGTGTTTGTAGAAGCATGCCGCCGTAACTCTCATTCCCATTCAGATTGCCACAAAGATAAGGATTCAGGTGTCAAGATCAGATTTAGATGTTAAAATAGCCTGTTCACGGATGTCAGAATAATTAAAGCCTTCACACATTTGAAGGTTGGATGAATTATTTTTCTTAAAATCGTATACATTCATTATACTTGGTTTACAGAATTCTATAGCGCACTTTTTACCATTCTGAAACTTTTTCTTGAGATGAAAACCACCAGTATTCAAAACCTTTGCTATTAATGTCATCCTTTATCACAGGCAATTTTCAGAAGATGAATTATGACTGTTCTGGACACACAATTCTGAAGAACACTCAACTCACAATGATAGTTGCAGTCAAAGAAAGATCAAAAAAGCCGTCTTTTCCTTTTCAGGAATGACAATTTTAAAAGGTCAAGGTATTTAAATATGAAAATAGCTGTGAATGCATATATATTGCACATTAATTTTATAAATTAAAAAAAAAACATAAGCATTTTTTTTAAATTTTTTTTTTTTTTTTTTTTTTTTTTTTTTTTTAGAAAGCTTACCGAGTTTTAGAAAAAAGTAACGATTTCATTCGACATTTCCGTTACAAATACTTGTACTTTTCCCTAAAAAGGTAACGAAAGTACAAGTAAAAGTACTAAATTTAAAAAGTAACGTAGTACAAGTAAAAGTGCGTACTTTTTACTTGTACCGGCGGTACAAGTAACGAAAGTAAAAGTACTGCCATATATGGTCATATGTAGACTTCTCTGTGTTTAAAACACATTTAAATAATTTATCACAATCTTATCTGCATGATTTACTGATTCCATGTAAATTATGTAGACGAATCTGAAGTGTGCTCAAATCCAATTGCTTGCAACAGAATTTTCTTTTTTTTTTTTCGAGCTTGTACTACTGACCCCAAACTCTATCCAATGCAAGATTCTGATTTTATTTTTCTCTAGAAATTTCAACAATAAAAAGACAACATGAAAATATTTTTTTGCTTTTTTTTAAAACTTTGTTTTCCAATAGCTTGAGGAGATTTATTGGTATTTGCCGAGCTTTCTTAATGGTATTTAATTTGTTCACCCACTCACGGATTATCAACGTAAAAAGTGCGTTGAAAAGTCTTAAACATGTATTTATATAATACAAAAAATACAATTATTTAAAATTAAAAATAACCTATTATAAAAATAAATATTTTTTCTTAAGTATTTTGATACAGATAATTTTAAGCATGTGAATGATTTGTTATAATGATTGATTAAAGAATAAAAACATTTAATAAAAACAAAGAAAAAGATACTTTCCTTTTTAAAATCTCTTAAGGCAGTAAAAAAAAAACGTAATTAAATATTCTCATAAATTGATCTCGTAAATATTTATTAACATTAATTATTAATATGTAAAGACAAAAAAACTAAAACTACAGTAAACTGCACAATTTAATCAGTGAAAATTCGTGAGTATAAATGCAATGGGAATTGAAAATTTCAATTATAATTTAATCTTGCTTCACAAATTATTTGGAGTTTAAAAATGAATATTTGATTTAGCAGTAAAATGTTAATAAAAAATAAATGCGAATAAATGTTTATGGGAAATTTTTTTTTTATTTTACATTTTTCAATACACTACTATTTTTCCATGAATTTATACTTTTTGAAAAAAGTTTTAGTTTAAATTAAATTAATTATTCGTATAAGAATTATCACAATTAATGTAATTATTTTATTTCTATACCTTTGCATTTATAATGTTATCGAAATGAAAACACTAAGCTTATAGTATAACTGAATTAAAACAAAAGAAACTTTTCCAGGAGATCCAGATATAGCATGATCAGCATGAAATTTTGGAGTCTGGAATGAAACGCATAATTAAAAGTGAAAAATATAGAAAATAAGGAAAATTAAAAAATATGGATTTTAATTTGATAGAGTAAAAGTTTGATAGACTTAAAATACTAGTTGAATCTTTACCATACACAGATTTTGCTTGAAACGCTATATTTAAAATAGTTACAAACAGTAACAAAATATTATGATAAATTTCAATATGACTAATTATAATCCCAACATATCTTAGCATTTCACTATATCTATAATAATAAAATGAAAAGATTTTCTATCAACCTATGTATCTCTCTCTCTCTTAACTCAGAACAGTTAATGTCCTAAAATTTGGACAGTGAGTGGAAGGGATTATTTTAGACTCCTATCCTATAAGTTATTCAAACGTTTCAATTAGATCATTCTTGAGTGACAAATGGAAATTCTTCTATTTATCTAGAGCAAGTGCCGTGTATATAAATTAAATTTCTGACGATTCTGTTTCATTAAACTTTTTAAAGATAACATCAGTGATGTTTGCTAACCTATAATTGCATTATAATTTATTCGTTATACTGTTGAGCTAAATGTTCAACGCGGACGTAGTAGCATGGGAGGACTATGTCAACAAACCAGTATTCCTGAAGTTATCCACGCCACGTGATTCCTTTGTTTATATTTATAGTTTAAAGATGTTTTTTCTAAAAAAAGAAATGATGCTTAATTAGTTTTAGTAATAGGTATTTTTTTAAAAAAATAATGTATGTTCTAATAAATGCAGAATTAATAGAAAAAACGTAGTAATTCGTTTAGGGAAACGGTATCTAACAACCATTGTATTATTAGAACTATGATGCTTAATTAGTTTTTGCAAAGAGATATCAATTGAAAGAAATAAATACGCTGTGTTCTAAATAATAAAATAACTGGATAAATTGTACTAATTCTTATATGATCAACTTACAAGAACCACCAAAGTATAATTGACGCCAATTTTGAACTAATTTTGGTAATAGGCAAATACTGGTGTAATGGTTATTAAACCAGTTTTCGTAGATACTAAACATACTAATTTAAACATACCAAAAATTATCTTAGTTTATTTAGAACCTATTAAAAACTGCACCAATTATGCGCAACTTTATATCAATATTGTTAAAAGAACTTTTTTACGGCTCCTTCTAAATGAATAAATACCGGAGAAAATCGCTTGATGGTAAATTATGACTATCGTGAGTTTCAAAGCTGTAATCTGAAATTTGAAACGTTTCTGAATGTATGGGGTCGCTACTTTTAAAGAACGATTCTTAATATTTCCGAAATCTCTTGTGCTTCTAAGCTATCAACAATATCAACCGTCATCTATCAAAGGGTTCATCAAGAAAAAAATCGAATTAACATGTCTTATACATTAGTAAAATGGAATTTAATACTTGTAGTAGCTAAGCCACATTACTTCCCCACCAGAATTTTATCTGCGATAGAATTCGAAGAATGCATACCACTAGTTTATTCATTGCTACTTTGAGAGATTCCGGGAGAGCTGTAGTTAGATTTCCGGGATTTGAGTGCTGGTCGTGAGAGCTGTATTAGGATCACTGTTGCAGACTTGGTTTCTCCTGTGTTGTAATTGGCAGTTAAGTGTGTACCAGTTAAGTGTGTAAACTTATTTTGCTTACGCTATTTACAACGAAACCCTTTGTAGCTATTTACAATAAACTATACCAATTCTATACTTATTTATAAGCTGACCAGTGTCTTCCACTGGTCAACTTTTAAATTTAATATTCTAAGAACAGAAATTTTTCCCAGAGATTCTGTAACGAAATTTTTTTTTCTGTAATTAGAATGACAAAAAGATGAATTTTGGAATGTCTTTGGAAAATATGAATTTTGGAATGGAAAATTTGCGTTTTTCTTTCTTTCTTTTTTTTTTCTTTTTTAGGAGAACACTGCTCAGATTGTTTCTGAAACTTAGCTAAAATACCTTGAGTAATTGAGAAAAGAAAAAATTCTTCTTTTTCAATCAGAATGTAGTTTATATTATATTACCCTAATAAAAAAATCCTACTTTTGTTTTATTTTGTATGATTATTCTCAAATATTTAAAAAAAATTAAAATATTTGAATACATTATCTTTGATAATATGGAAAGTGCATTTTGGATCATAAACTAAAAATTTGAAAACTAAATTCACTCGTTTATTGAAAAGAAAATATTTTTCTTGTTTTCACTAAACTGTAAAAGGATTTTAAATATTTTGGAAATAGTTCTTTCAGAAAAATAAGTAAGGTTCTAGTTCTTACTTTGACTATTCGTTGCCGTTTTTCCTTTTATAAACCTAATAAAAATATCAAACTATGGAAAGAAAGGAAAATTTTACTGTTTCCCATTTTTGCTTCATTCATTTCAAGTATAAATGATGTATTTCAGGGGAATAGTTTGGCTATATTCCCATTCAAAGTAAATGCTTTCATGAGAATGGGATTTACTATACTAAGTGTATTTACAATAGTAAAATATATCACGAAAAAAAAAATTAAAGACAGTTTTTCTTTCCTTACCTTTGACTTATATTTCCCCGCACAGATATTTTTCTTTTGATTTGTTTTCCATTTACTTTTGAGTTTTCATGATTTAAAATGCATTTTATACAAAATTTTTAAAATGTTATTTAAAAGTTTTATTAGTAAATTTTATAGTTGAATTATTGTAAACAAAATGATATTAGATATAGTTAAAAGTTGAAAATAAAGTAGGGTTGATTTGAATGTCATATTCAAAAATACAGGAATCAAAAGTAACTAATCTACTCCAAACTAAAACAACATTGCACACACTTAAGCTTATAAATTAGAATTCCTAGGAACAAGTAGAAAAAGTAGGGGACAAATAAATGAGAAATTTATATAAGAAACTTGGGTTCTACATTTACCCGAAGAAGATAAACACCTCGGTAAGAGTACTAATATAAGTAATGGAGCAAAATGAGTAGTAATAGAACAAATTTTAATACGAAACATTATTAGGAAAGCATATATCATCTATATATACTATATTGCCTAAATGGTAAATTCCTGAATGTTTTCATGTTTAAATTTTTCCCCTGATGATTTTATGTTATTTTAAGCATTTCAGTGACTTTGTATCACTCTTCTTTGCAAATCTATGAAAATATTTCTCAAAATTCAACATTTAAACTATCTTGAAAACTCTTTTTTATATATTATAAAATTTTTTTCTCACAAATAAAATTTTTTTTTATAAAAAGTGAAAAAAACTTTGGCGCTTAAAAACTCATTTTACCATAACTAATAAAAGGCGACTACGGGGAATATAAATAATCCATTTAATTTTATCGATATTTGCCTTAAGGGTGGAAAGTAAGGTGGACTCGGCTAATAAATCAGATAAACGAGTTATAGATATCTGGTATGGTATCCAAATTTTCTAATATAATTTGCTCTGCTAATTTTAGATCCATAAATGACTTTGTTCTACCGCGTCAAATTTTGAAGATATGGAAAAAATTTTATTTTCATAGAACTCTCTTAGTCACTTTTTTAATACCTTGACGTTTTTCTTATATTTCTATGTTTAACAACGTATAATATTAACTACTATTAACTACAATTCCAACAAAACTCGTGTATCTGTATAATATCTGGGCATTTCACGCTAACTCAATTCATATCTGAATTTCACGCTATTGAGTTAATCCAATAACCGATAGAATTTACAGTTGATGATGAAACGCAAGAAGAAAGTTCTCTTTTTAGCTAGGTATTAGATACTGACAAAGTATCTGAATTAGGGAATTTTTTAATGATTTTTTGACATCTTACATGATCTGATATGACGCTAACAAAATGTTAAGGTGAACCGACTAGATACCATTTTTTGCCATTAGAGGCGAAAATTGGTATCATTGCGTAACGTTTGCTTACTATTAAACATGCTATTTTTTACTAACATGTTTTAATATTAAAATATCTGTTTAATATTTAGTACATAAAATAAAAGAAAAATATTTTATTTTAATTTTAATGAGTGAGGAAGTTTCTTAGATTCATAAACACATTTCCAATACAGTTAAGTAAAAAAAAAATAAGAATTTTTAAAATTTAATCTTTAAAGTAAACATTTAAATCGGGAAACATGAAATTAATCTCTTCAATGATTCAATAGAAAAACCAAAAAATATATTTAAAAAAAATAATTAAAGAAAATTACTCTAAAAAAATTTTAAAATTTTCAACAATTTCTAAAAACAATATCGAAATGATATATAATATTGAAGTAAAACAGCTTTGCGAAAAAAAAAATATTTTGTCCTCTGAAATACTTCAAACTTCATATTAAAACGAACATTTTAAATTGATTTATAGCAATTTATATAAAAACGTTTTTTTTTTTTTTTTATAAATATGCACAATATTTGTTTTTTTAAGTTCCGTATATATTTAATAGCTGGGAGGTGTTTGCTTCGAATTACAAAAAATACAAATTTCACTAAGACTGTAATAAGATTTACTGAAACAGAAATGAATCCCTTATAAAAACAATGATAATTTCTTTAATGCAATGGAACATTTCTCTTTATACTATTTTATCATATAGTTATTTAAAAAGAATCGGCTAGAGAAATCAGAATAGGATTCTGTTTATTAATACAAAGCCTATTTAAAGCCTTTTTTTTTTAAATGAAAAGAGCGTCAGAAAAAAATAAGTTGTGTTTCTGCCGATGTCTTACCAAAAATATTTTTTTTTCTATATTGAATTTTACCATCACGTTTTGTTTTGCACTAAAATACGAATATTGTTATTAAATTATGTAGAGATGCTTTTTTTTATATTTTATGGAAAGTATTTAGAAAGCTTAAAAAATTTAAATACAGAATTCCTTTTTTTTTTTAACTCTCTGGGTGTTCTATATTTTTCTGAATGTTTGGCTGTAGACTTTTCCTTTTGGAAAAATCTGTTTTCGTACTTTTTCTCAATGGAAGAATAATGCGTAGAAAATAAATTTCAGTTCAAACGTGTTCGCGAGCACTACGATAGAGGGTTAAAATTGATTGTAGAAACTGGTTACATCTTTAGCTGCAGATGTAAGTAGTAATTGATACGAATTCTCTTTTTTTTAACATCAAAAATATGTTAGTAATATTCTTCAGATTGAAAGCGATAAAGTGTTTGCTAGATACTTAATATTCGGAAAATTAAGATTTAAGAAGATAAAAACGACTGGGGTCGGTATGTCTTTAAAATTGGCGTGATAGAATTTGAGTGGTAAATATTTTCTGTAACAGACATTTATTGAATTGGATAAAATTCAGAGTTTCTGAACTTAAGGGTGTGTGAATCTTGAATATTGCACAAAGCGTAAATGGTTAACTCATAATTAAAATAATGAAATGAAAACACATTATAATCTTTTAACTAGCGTCTGACGAGAAAAAAAGACCATTGGTTGCAATTGTTAAGTAAAAGGCCAAGCCTTAGGAGAGGGCATAGAATTATTTTCAAAATCGCATAGCTTCTTAAAGTAATATGCTACTTTCAAATGTTTATGAAGGAAAATAATCTAGGTTGACGACTTCATTGTTCTGTTCAAAATTTATTATTTTATTATGGCTATCTCCTATACCTAAATAAACTATTAATAATTTTTAAGGAAACATTTAAATTATTTTCTCATTTTGTCACTATAATGTGTTATTGTTAACAAAATAAAAACCCCGTTAAAAGCCTACTAGTTATTTCAACAGTTTTCAATGAACGTGTACATATTTTACTTTTATTACTCGAATATATAGAATAAAAAAGACTGATAATGGATATGCTTCGCTGTTACACTGCAGCTAAGAATCACATCTGTTATAGCGGGTTCTATATCTTCTAATACGAGAATGCCAATCGAGAGAAATAGGAGAGTGCCATATGAATTGAAAGAAGCTCTGCACTGAGCTCAGCGATTCTGTTTAATTATTCATTATTGTCTATTTCATAGAAGTGTACATTCATAAATCCAGAGAGTGTAAACATTTATATTTTTAATCCTCTAACTTATCGTTTTGACTTATTTAATCATTTAAATGATATTCTGTTTTGTTTTAATAAATCTTAGTCAAATTAAGCACATTTCTGTTAAATAAAGCCATAGAAACTGTATAATCACTTTTTTAAAAAAAATGTGCGTAGTGGTTGGAGCAACTTTGAACTATTTTAAGGTTTAACACGCTCCAATATTTTTTACAGTGTTGTAATAATATATTTATGAGTTATAATACATATTTATGTATGAAACTAAAGCCAGTTTATTTATATTACTCAAAATGGCGATAAGAAGTCATAGAAGTCACAAATATTTTGCGTCTATACTTTGATCATTTCAAAAAATAGGAAAACTATCAATGAAAATGGCTCTTTTGCTTTCATAAATGAAAGCAAAAAAAAAAAAAAAGGTATCATGGGGCTAGAGAAGGAAGACTGACACTAGAGAGCTATTTTCTTTAGCGAATTATTCACTCGTCCATTTGAACATTTCTTATAAAGTTTGCTTGTATTCATAAACATTTATAAACTCTCTACACTTATAAACACTTTTTTATTTAAATTCGGTTATATATAATCACATGTATTCATCCGGTTATATAATGGCCAATTCTTTACTGAATGTACTATTTTTTATATTTTTTATAACCGTCGTTGAACAGCCGACCCAATTTTTGGGTTTAAAACTACGAATGTTCGACTCTGTTGCCTTATAATTTTGAACCCTATCCAGAAGACAAAGGAAATACTGGATCATGTATTGTGTTAAATTTGCCTTCGTGGGGGGCTTTTTTGAAGGAACTAACTCGCATTTGCATTACATGGAGAGGAAGACCCCGAGAACCTCTCACGGTTAGCCTGACAGAAAAGTGACTAATCCATGATCCGTATACCACTGAGAATATTTCACGTCAGCACTGTGGTCGGTGCAAGCCAGATGCGAAATTCGTTTCTACCAGCCATCGCTGAGATTCGAACCCGATTCACCTCATTGTAAGGCGAACGCTTTATCCCCTCAGCAATCGCGGCTGGAAGATATTATTTTGAGGAAAACAAATTAACAATAAAAAATCCTCTTAAAAATCAAATTCATTTTTGGTAATAAGCTACTATTTTTTTTTTCAAATCAATCTCAACGCCAATAATATTTTAACATAACAATACTATAAAACGTTACCCTATAAAGGGTTAAGTAGGAGAAACAACTCCCTGTGTGAAACGTTCACCCCAATTGTGCCACCATTGATCATTTCTTGAATATAAGAATACATTTTTTACTTTGTACCCTCAAACTTCACGTCCAGTTTAACACTCGTATGAAGTAAGTCTAATGCTTCTACTACGACATTTATGAGCATATCTGGTTTACATACCAATTGCTTACAAATGAAGGATTTCTCGAGAAATACACTTCTTTAGATTCATTTTACATTACCGAGATTAATCATAACTTGAGAGAAATATAAAGAGAAAATTTTGGCTCCTTATGACTGTATTTCTTTATTTTAAAATGAAGAATCTTCAACTTTTCTCATCAATCATAATTTTCGTAAAATCCTTTTGAATGAGAAAAACATTCTGCCTGGAAATTCTGTAGTTTCATTCTTCATTTCTTTATTTAAACTTCATGTTCTTTTTAGATATGATGTATCTTCAGAAAAAAAGTTTTGTCCGAAGTCATCGTTCTTGTTTATAACCGACTAACACTTGTAATTTTTTTTCTAAAATTGGTTCTACATGTTGTGTCGTTTTAAACAAATCAAGTATACTAAAATAGAATTTATCTGGTATTCGAACCCTCAAACAAAATTTTTGTTTTACTGCTATTATGAACTCAAAACGTTGGGCCCATGTCCTAAAGGTCGTGAGTTCGATCCTCACCGGTCGAGGATTCCCCGAGTACAAAATGGTAACTAGTGCATGACAAATCTTTCGTTGTCGCAAAGTCCTCCAAGTTCCAATAACAATTCAATATATCAGGTAGTACTGGATCGGAGATTGATCATGCTCTGGTGCAGGTGAAAATTAAGATCTGCGGAACGATAGATGGTGCCTGAATGTGTCATCCTTGTGAAATGAGCTATAACGTATGTGTGTGTCGAAATTCGAATTCGAATAAGAAGAGAGGATAAATAAATTTTACAGTTAAATACCGTTAAAGAAGGTATAAATTTTAATTTGCAAATAACCAACGTTATAACTTAATATTAAACTGAGGGAAGTCAGACATTTCGAAATTATATCTTTGTTAATTAAAGAACAAGTTATTTAGTTTTTGTTGCCAACTAAAACTATCGATTAATGGTGAGAAACAGTTTTAGACAATTGTCTTTTTATATTGCAGAAAATGTATAAATTTATTAATACAAGATTTAAAAAAAATGAATGAGTGCTCAAAAAATTTGTCAATAGTTAAATATAAACGGCTATAATCACAAGTGAATGAACATTGACATTTGGCGCACAGTCATTTCAATTAAACAAATGTAAATGTATCGATAATTTATCTATTATGAATCGGTGGGTTAATTGTTCCGTACTTGCAAACTAATTGCCTCTAGTTACTAAGTAATAGTTAATTCAAGCTGTTCAATCTTGTGTGAAATTAGAATTTAATCAAATGCGTTTGTGTTAGGATATATCAGTGATTAGGTTCCAGAGAAAAGCCACTGTAAAGATGTTGATCACACATATTCTCAGTCTACCTCAATTATTATTATTTGTTAGATTCTCTTACTTTTGTCTTCATCTTTGACTTCATTTTTAATATCGATTTGAACTTAGTGTTGAATAGATGGTGATAGTTCTTATTGTATTTTCTATACAGGCTTTGTGGCGGTAAGCAAATATGAATTTTGGTGATCGAGAAGATTTTTTTTAATACACTCATTGTTTTATTTTTAAATAACATGCCCACCAGTAGAGTGCATAGAATATGCTTCCTCACGCAAGATTTATAAATGCACCCTATCTTAGAATTACTATTAAAAAAAATTTATAAATTATAATAAGAAGCGAAAATGTTTAAGAGATTTTCGGATATTTATTATCATTAATTTATTTTAAGTAAATAAAATAAAAATAGTAATTGCGATGAAAAGAAGGTAGATTTAAGGTACTAACTTTAAACTCTGCATGCATTTACCATATTGAAATGATGCTTTTAATAGTAATTATATTTAAAGTTTTGTTAAAGACTGTTATAACTTATTAAGTGAACTAAATTGTTTTTTTAAATAAACAATTGTTTTAATTTGAACTCTTTCCATTATTTTTTCTGGTGAGTGCGTCCTGAGTTCTCGCTGGCCCTCCCGCACAGTGGGGGTAGCGGGTTGCAATTGACGCCAACATAGTATGAACTGGAATTCGTAGACATTATTCGTTCTATGAATTACTTTAAAAAGTATAAATTGTATTTTCTAATTTGTTAATAACACTTTTTTTATCTAGACTCTTGGAAACATTTTAAGAAAATGAAAGCATCCATATGTCACCAATAACCAAATTAATTATCCATATTTATTATAATTATAATTCCTGTAACAATAAGTATGTTTGAAAGTTCTAAAGGATTTCATTTTTTTTTTTTTTTTTGGTTTAATTCCTTCAGTAACCTTTCCCCAAATTCCTCTCCCAATGTGTTTAGATGCACAAAGAGAAAGAGTCCTAATTTATACAAAACAATTATTACAATTTTCCTCGTCAGCATCAAAACAGTATTACCCTCTACTTAGAACTCCGTGTAAGTTACAACGTTTGTTACATATTTCCATTAAAAGTAATTATTTTATCTTAATGTGAGTTAGTATATAATACTAAGTTGTGAATCAAGGATTAGGTAGAGTATTAAGAATCTAATTGGATTCATAAGGATGTAACGTAAGAAAAGAAAACAAATTTGCTGAATTTAAATATTTAAATCCATTAAGATGTAATTAGGCATATAATATGAAAATTAGATTGTTGGTTAATTATAGTATCTTTTATCTGAAATTGTATCAATTTCGTTGAAAGATTAATAACTAATCTATGGATCGCTAATTCTTTTTGATGCATGCCTATTTTTGTTTCGAAAAGTTTCATGATTTAATACTATTAAAGGAATTAAAATATATTACTAAAACAATACACTATGTTTCATGAAATAAACAAAAAAGGTCGTTTAAATATTAGATATTAAAACGTTGTGTAATGCACGTAAAAAATTTAATGGAATAATATAAAGCAGTGTTTAAAATAAAGTGTATTGCCAAAGAGTTAGGAACAAACCTGTAAATCATACAAATAGTAGTAGTTTGTATTTTTTTTATGTAATATTTAGTGAGGCTACTAAGTTCTTAAGTCATTGACATGATTAAACAAAATATAATTTACTGAAACGACGTATCATTGCTCAACTTATTATTATGAATATTAATGCATCAATTTCGATGAAAGATTAATTACTAACTCATGGGTCACATTGTGTTTTTGATGCCTATTATGTTTCAAAAAATTATTATGATTTAATACTAGTAAAGAAATTAAATTTTTTTACTCAAAGCAAAGTTTTTATCCATAAATATACAAGTATTAAAAGTTGTATTACATTATGAAAATATTATATATTAAAGCAATGTATAATGTACACATACAAAATGTAAGGAAGTAAAGTATAAAGTAAATTGTACAAAACAGTGTTAGTAAACGAAGAACTAGGGACAAACCTGCAAATCATACAGATAGTAGTTAGAGTTTTTGATATAATATTTTGTGACGTTATTAAGTTCGAAAATTCTTGATATATTTAAATTAAATATAACTTGCTACATAGATTTAACATTATCCAACACATCATTTCGAATCCATTATAAATGTTAAAAATACCTTTTCGAAAATGACATGTTATAAATTACTTTATGCTTTTACAAGTCACTACCTTTAAGATTTACATTTAAAGCACCTTTTTTGGTATGAAGTTGAGAAATAAGTTTGAAATGGTCTACTTTGGAAGTCGTCCAATTTTTCTTTACACCCTTTGTTGAGCACTGATCTAACCTTGTTAACTTAATACATTTCTTTCGAAATGAGGCTGGTGAATGGTTTTTGCTGAATAGTTTAAACTCTCACGTTTCATCCATTTATATTTTCCTTTAGTTGATTGAGTCTTGAATTAGATTCTTTTGGATAGCATGACTTACAGTAATATAGTAAGCAGCTGGATAATGAAAGTTGACAGAAATTGTGTCCTTAGTTACTTATAAAAGTACTTCATTCTAGGTTTGAAAAACTGAGGACACATGAAAGAAATTTAAAGAATGTTAAAATGAATAACTGATTCTAAAACTTTATTACAGCAGTATTTCTTGCGTCTAAACTCTATGTAATGTAAACATCTATTTTAATCAAAATGCTTATAAAGTCACAAAAATATTTTTTTCGCATTGTAAGCAAAAATAATTAAGGTATGAATTAGGCAGAAATCAGAATAAGATGTTAAAAACAAACTGTTCAAATCAGAAAACAAATTGTGTTATAATTTTGCTGTATTGAAGCCAATTGTTTTACCCAAGTTTTTCATTAATTTGCATATAAATCAAAGTTGAATTGGATATCAAATGTAATTAAATCAATCTCCATAATAATATAATTTTCATATATTTAAAATTTCATTCTAAAAAAGTATCAAAGTCCTCCATTATCTAATGACAAAGAGCGAAGCGAGCTCAGATTTGGAAGTGGTTTTGAGAATTGAGGACTAGAGATGAAAAACAACAATATATTTTTTGCGGAGAAATGTCATTAAAGACCAAGTTAAGCGAATTGGAAAACGCCCAAAGTGTGAACTCCAGTAATAATAGTTCAAAAATTTGTCGAAAAATCATGCTAGTGAACTGTGCCATGCGCTGTGCAAAGCAGACCTAAGTAACATCAGCGTTAAGTGATAAGACACCAGGCAAACTGTATTTTGTTATTAACTTATTTTGTTCACTTACCATGAAAATAATGCTATAAAATAAACGATAATAACGAATAATTTACGATTAAAAATTACAATAACACGGAGAGAGCCGTGATTGCTTAGAGTAGAGGATTGAGCATTCGCCTCCCAACTGGTTTCGAATCTCAGAGGTGGCTGGTCTATGCGAATTTCGTTCCCGGCTCGTACCCACCACATTGCTGACGTAAAATATCCTATGTTATAAACGGATCATTTGTTAGAGTATCCTTGCTGTCAGACTTACCATGGGAGATTTTCGAGGTTTTCTTCTTCATGTAACACAAATGCGGATTAGTTCCATCAAAAAGGTCTCCACGAAGGCACATTTCTCCCTATACTTGATCCAGGTGCTCCCTTGTCTTCTTGATTGGATTCAAAATTACAAGGCTACAGAGTTGAGCCTTAGTAGTTGAAAACTCGAATTTGGGTCGGCTGTTCAACGATGGTTAGAAAATAAAAAATAAAACAATATGAAAGGGGAGTTGAAAATTTGTAGTCGTAAACTTGAAATTGGGTCTGCTATTCAACGACGGTCAAAGAATAAAATAACATGAAAAGAGCTGGGATAGCCTGGTTGTACGCTAAATATGTCGGGGTCACAAAGTCCTGCAAGTTTCTGAAACAAATCAATACCTCTGGGGGTACTGATCCATAGGTTCTCTTGTCTTCTGGATTGAATTCAAAATTATAAGGCTACGGAGTTGAACATTGGTAGTTGTATGCTCAAATTTGTTTCATTTGTTCTACGATGGTTATAAAAAAGTAACATGAAGACATATTTAAAAACTAAACGCAAAATAGTTAGGTTAGTATGTAAGTTGTTCTTGGACATAAATCCGAAAAGTGAAATGAAGAATGTCCTAAGTATCAGTTACGAGTGTTTTCAATTTTTTGTTCTCAAAAAAAAAAATACACTGTGACCGACTACGTTTAAAACATCGATTTTCGACCTCAGGTACGATTTTTTTTTATTTGTGTTTTAGATAATTTGAACTTTCTTCTTTCCAAAACTGTTTTTGTTTTTTCTCTGCGTGCTCTAGAAGTTATTTTAAAGCAATTATAAAACATGTCGTCTGCTTCAAAAAGAAACCGAAAGTGCTACTCTAAAACCGGAAGTTGCTTAAAAGTACATTATTTCAATTATTTTAAGTGTTTAAATTCATGTTTTTTTTTAATTAAAATTTTAAACACTTTCTTTTAGCTATTTTTAAACTTTTCTTTACAGATTAATTATTGTTTTTTACTAGAAATCTGGCAACAAATCAAGTCTCGTGTTAGTTGTTTACATTTTCACGCTGATATTTTGTTGTTTTTCTTTTGCACTTTTCTAATGCAAAATATAATATTTTATCTTCGAAATTGCTTATAATTTTACTATAAACATTCTAAACAATGGGTTACACTAAAAGATATCGCTCTAAAAAGCGAAAATTTTCTGGAAACCAGTACACTATTGGGAAGAAAAATGAAACTGTTGAGAATTGCATTGATGTAAATACTTCAAGCTCATCGAAACTGCATAGAACATTGGATGATATTTTTGATAAAAATCGAATATCTGAACTTACTGGAAATCGTATAATAGATATTGAAGTATTAATATCTATATTCGCAGTTTTGTGTTGCCCAATCTGTCATAATGAAGGTAGCCTATCACTTATTGAAGATTCTAGATTTGGCATGTGTTCGAACTTTCTGTTGAAATGCAATAAGTGCACATTTTCCAAAGGTTTTTCATCAACAAAAAAGGTGAACAATTCCAATAGTATAAATATTCTTGCTGTGTTTGCATTACGTATTATAGGAAAAGGTTTCACTGCAGGGAAAAAACTGTTCGCATTGCTGGATATTCCTTTCCTTTCTAAAGGAAGTTTTAGGTCAGCTGAAAATAAAATTCATCAAGCTGCAAATAAAGCAATGGAAAACAGCATGAGCAATGCTGCTGAGGAGATAAAATGTTTGAAAGGTGCGAAAAAAGGTTCAGTGAATTGTGGAGTGTCAATTGATGGCACATGGCAAAAGCGGGGTTATTCGTCTTTGAATGGTTGTGTCAGCTGCATCTCTATTGATAGTGGTAAAGTATTGGACATAGAAATTTTGTCTCAATTCTGCAGAATATGTAACAGAAAATCAGGTACATCTGCCACTAAGCAACATATATGTCGTAATCACACTGGTTCGGCTTCAACTATGGAAACTGTTGGCGTTTATCGCATTTTCGAGCGATCAGAAACCCTGCGAAATCTCTGTTATACAGAGTACTATGGAGACGGAGACTCGAAAGCTTACAGTAATGTGAAAAACATCTACGGTACCAACTCTGTTACTAAACTAGAATGCATCGGCCATGTGCAGAAAAGAGTTGGTACTCATCTTCGAAAATTGAAAAAATGTACCAAAGGACTCGGTGGAAAAGGAAAACTGACTGATCGATTCATAGACATGTTGCAGAATTATTATGGTATTGCAATTCGTGGAAATACTGGTAATTTACCAACAATGCAGCAAGCTGTTCTCGCAGCATTTTACCACTGTTGTTCCAACAAGAAACATCCCATGCATGGTCAGTGCCCTGATGGGCATGAAAGTTGGTGCAAGTTTAAACGAGCACAGGCGTTAAAAAAGACATTTAATGATAAATCTGCAGGGCTGCCACAAAATGTAGTTAACATAGTTAAGCCTACTTACTTGAAGCTTTGTGATCAAAGTTTATTAAAAAAATGCTTACATGGGAAAACACAGAATGCCAATGAAAGTTTCAATGGTGTTCTGTGGAATATCATACCGAAACTTCACTTCGTTGAGTTGAAAACACTTCAACTTGGGGCATATATAGCTGTATTGCAATTCAATGATGGGGCCAAAGGTCTTCTATCTGTTTTAGAATATTTAAATGTAACCGTGGGATCTTATACTGTAAGAGGACTAAACTCTTGTGACTTCGAGCGAATTTCCGATTCAAAGCGGAAATCATTGCCGGAAGCAAAGCTGCAAAGGAAAAAACGTACTGCCCGTCGGAAGAAAAAATGCCTTCAGAATGAGCAAAAGGAAGAGTTATCCTATTATCCTGGGGCATTTTAGGTGTGTAGGTTTAAAGGAACTGTGTGTTTTTATGAAGGGAAATCTTTAATTGCATTTTTCTCAAATTTTTTTTTTTCGAGAAACTGATTTACCGTTAACATGATATCTTGATGTGCAATAAACAGATAGTCCTGAAATTTGCAGTATATATTTAAAATAATATTAACTATGAAATGAACCAAAATTGTCAAGTTGAGTGTGATATTTTTCAATTTACAGGTCAATTTATATAGATTGGCATACCAAAATCACAAAAATTTCATGTTATCATGTATTTTTCCTTGCTATTTCTTTGTTGTTCAATATTTCTCTCTGATTTTGGTTCATTTTGAAGATAATTGTAATTTATAGCTAATAACCAAAAATATTTAAGATAACTCTAATATTTTTTATTTTATTGTGTTAACCGTTTTATTAAAATTTAGATAAATTTTCCCACAAATTTGCCAAATTTTGTAAAACTGGGATAGGTATGGTTACTTTTTCAAATGGATTTTTCTTAAAATTTGCTATTTAACCTGAAAATTATAAAAAAATTATAAAAATTGTAATTTTTCAAAAATTTTGTTCCGAACGTAGTCGGTCACCTTACATTTTTTCTCCTCAATTGCAGGGTACGAGGTCATCTCCTTAGCGTATGAATAAAAGCATTATCAATTTCAAGAAAATACACTTTTCAATAGTATTATAAAGGCTTCGTTTTATTTCATAAAAATAACCCTTTACACAAACATATTGCACAAAGCATTCGATTTGAAACTGAGGTATTTTAAAACACTGAATTTATCAAATATATCAGAGATATTTCTAAAATTCTGTAATAGTCCAAAAAAGAAAATTGAATAACATCTTAGGTGGCTTTTCAGACATCTGTGGAGCTAAAATGAGAGATTTAAATAGTTTCAGTAAAATTCTAATCGATACGTTCCATTTAGTTTAATGTGTTAGCTCCCATTATATTTTTAGTTCGTTATTTAATTTCTATAATTTGTCTACTTTTTTTCTTATATTTTTTAACGAGAATTTTTCCTAATGCAATCTTTATCGCTCTTTCATGTGCTCTTTGTAGTTGAATGATTTTAAGCTGTTATTTATAAGGAATCTTCTATTATTATGACAGAAAAACCCATTAAAATGGAATTCATCAAATTTATTAGAAAAAAAAAGTTTCATAAATAATAGTTATTTTTTATCACTATCCACTGTATACATTCTAAGAAATACCGCGACGTAATGAAGTCGTGCAAAGTTAAGCTTCAGTTTCCACAAATAATTATTCAAGTGAACTTTTTTATGGAATTTTGATGCACAGTTATTTAAAGCAATCAAGAAAAAAAAGTATTCAAATTATCGATTGCAATTAATTTTTTACGTTGAACAAGATAATGATTAATAGTTATACACTTTTTATTTTCACCATCAAATTTTCATTTATTTCGAAGTTTACAAACCTTTTTAAATGCTAAAATTTTAGTAATATTAATGAGCTCAAATATTTACGTTTTTACTGATAAAGATACGAAGTTCTATGAAAACGGGATCATAAAGTTACTAAAACATTGAAAAAAGGGAATTCATCAGAATGGAAGATATTTGATTGAATAGAAATACATAAACTATTTCTTGCTAAACCAATACAACAAATGAATAAAGATTAAGCATTAGGTGTCATGAATGTGTAGTATGGCAATATTATGATACTTATCCGTTTCGGAGAGCGTCAAAAAACCACTTCCACTGTATTCAAATTAAGAACCTAAATCCATATAATATGTCATAATTATCAAAGTAGAAATTTTTTTCAAGAACTTAAACTTCATGGCTTAATCTAGGTTAGCCCAAACGCAAATTTTTCATACTTTACATTTTAAATTAAATTTTAAATTGGACAGAATCTGCGATGAAACATTTCTCTTGAAATGTAGTTATTATTAAGTTTCTAAGTTTCTTATTAAGCTTCTAAGCCATCTTGAGTTTGCGCCGCAAAACAAGACATAACACAAATCAGAAGAAAAGATAAAAATCACTCAAAATTTCATTAGCTTTCGAACAAATTGGAATTTCCTTTGAATAAATTAATATAGTCATTTCAACATTCTAAGTTTCAACTTTGTAGTTTCCGTGGCCTGTAGATTGAACTGTCTGGTATTTTTCCTACAAATTTAACTGTTCTTGAACATATCACAGAATGATAATTTTGTTATTTTAATGATCTCTTCTTATGTTATTCTGCACACCTTTGCAATTTCAATTTTCCAATTCTTATAGGTTTTGTGCAATAAAATAAAATAAAAATTATAAGTTGAAAATCCAAAATAACGGTGGCCCTTAGGATTTTTTAATATAGGGAGATTTATTATGAATCATGTTGAAACTACAAGAACACTTTAATAAAATGAATATCTTCAGCAAAAAATTCCTTTTCCAAAATAATAAAATTATTTTCCACTTTTTTCCCTCGATTTCAAGGCGAAAAAAATATTTTTAATGTTAAATCAATAATTTTTATATTAATAACTATTACATAATTATGTGCTTTTAAAGGGGAAAATATACCAAGCTTATTTCATCCCGTAATTTAACAATTATAGAATCCATTTTGAGACTTTTTTGATCTCATAATGGAATAAATTAAGATTGATAACCTTGAAAATTTTTCCAATGCTCTGAAGTCTTAAATTCATTGAAAATGCAAATTTAGCACTCTACTACCTGAAATTAAATTTATGAAATAATCAAAACTGAATGGCAATATTCTTTACGCAGCGGGGAAATTAGATTTTATTATAAGCTAGTTTCGGTAATTGAATTTAATACTTTATGTATTTTTATTTCAGAAAAATATTCCAGATAGAATTTTGCATTTCTTTATGCATCATTTTTATTTATCAATACGCCTCTTTTGTTAAAAACAGTTTTTTGGAAGAATATTGTATTCTTTTTTCGAAATGATGTTTGATATTTGTTTTCATGTATGAACTATTAAAAGAAATAAAATTTTCTCTTTATTTTAAAGTGTATTTTAAAGTGTATATTTATATGTTTTGTCAAGGATCCTTATTATTTCAATGCAACAAATATTATATGAGCAAATAAAATGACTATTATATGTGATGTGCTATTAATTGTACAGCTCAGTTATTAAAAATGTTATAAATATGTTTTTCTTATTAGGGAATATAAGGGCCGAGAAAGCCTGATTATTTAGCAACCCATGCCCAAGCAGTCGTGAGTTTGTAAAAGGTGACTGGTGAACGTTAAATCAGTTGAGTTACAAAATTCTCTTAAGATCCCATTATAAATCAATACCTCTGAAGTACTCTAATTAAAGATTTATCGTTCTTTAATTCTGTTCAAAATTACGATCCGTGGATGAACAAATACAGGTAAATATGGCTCCACCGTCTAAACCGGACAATAACGCGTGTGTGTGGCTAAAAATGTATTCTTATCTACAGATTTCACCTCTAAGAGCAATAAGCGCACCCTCTGTTTTAAATTCGTTTGGTTTCAACAAGCAGGCTTGCTGATATTGGCAAGTAGTATTAGAAACAACAACAAAATGGAATGTAAAAATGTGATCAACTGGTAGATTTCTAACTGATTTTTTTTAAGAAATATAATGCAAAACTAGAATAATTATACAAAATTAAAAAAAATAAAATAAAATTTAATAGGAATATTTTTTGATAAATGTAATAAATAATATTAAATTTGACTGATTTTGGTTTAAAAAACTCTTGTCTATAAAACAAGCATACCCTTTTTATATATTTATAATTTAGTCTGTACATTTGTCATATATGTTAATTGGGTTGGTTATTTTAGAAAATGTAAATATTTGATTAATTTTTATAGTATAAAATCTGATTTATATAATTTTATAGTATTATATTACGATACATTAAGGAAAGCAGTGAAATATTTTCAAACAAATTTTTGGAAATGCATTTTTTGTTTATAAAATGTATGTATTGCGTGTATTGTGCATATGAAAAAAGCTCTCAAATCATATTTTATATGGAAATTCATTTAATAAGGTTTGATTGGTTTGGAAAAAACGTATGTTTCTTGATGATTGGAAATACAATGTTTCAACCATAAAAATGCTATAGTTCTTCTTATTGGTATTTTAAAAAATAAATATCCATACATTAATAAGTGTTTTTAGCACTTTTGCTATACCGTAAAAAATCCTACGAGCAATTCCATGAAAAGTAATATAAAAGCCATACATTAGTAAATCTAACATACTTTGCCTCATTCTATTGATTAAAATGCATATTACGCTATGCAATTTGATTTTTATAATTAGCATTTAATTAATAACTCCGTTTTTGATTAAGAACTCATGTTTTATTTCCTAAAAACTATGTGAAAAAGAATTCTTATTTAAATTCTCCATTTTAATATTTAATAAAATGACATACCTATTTTACCCATTTCAATTATTTTTTGTAGCGTTATCCTACATTTATGTAGAGAAAAAGTAATTATTTTAAAAAGAAATATTTTTGGTTCAATTATCAAATAATAGTATAAATTCAATTGTCAAATCTTTCGTTAACCCCGTAACAAAACTTTAGCATATACAACTTCTAAAATATACAGTGATGCCTTTTATTTTTAAAAATTTTCAATAACAGCACTAAGTGAAATTTGCATCTGTCTTTTATTATATTTACATCATTCAAAACAGCAATTTTGTAATTCCAGCAGGTGCAGTAAGTCGTTGTGTTAGTTAAATTGCTGAAAAATGCAAATGGTATTTTATTTATGGCGAAATTAAAACAAAATACAAATCGAAAAATTACATTTCAGACTTTTTTTTTTCTATAGTAAAAAAAGATTTTAAAATAAAAATTTTAAATAATATTTGAGAATCATATTGTAGTTCAAGATTAAGAATAAAATTTTTCACGAATTTTAATTCTGATAAGAAAACACCATTTGAAAAATAATTAATAACCATTCATTGCAACAAAATACCTCTTAAATTTGTAAATTGTGAAATTGATTAAACTTTTGTAATTAAATTTCGTAAGTTTTGTATATAAGAAATTAATCTTCAGTATTTAACAAAAATTTGTCTTTAACATTTTTGCTATTTTATAAAATTTTTAACATTTTATAAAATTAAAATTTTATAATTTTTTACTAATTACAAATTTGTAAAAGTAATAATTATTTCATATTGAAACACTGAAACAATTGCATACTTGCATTATTATGTAACAAAAGGCCGCTTAATATTTTTTTAGGTATTAGTGTTCAAACCCACAAAATATAAAAAGTTTTTTTTATTGAAAATTAAAAAGGACTGATACTATTATGAAATGAACTGTTTATGCTATTAATAATTAAATATTATTTTGTTACTATTTTGTTCTTTTACTGATAATACTATTTTGTTTCTTTTTCTTGAAGTATCATAAAAAATAATGCCTGTTTTCTGACGTAACAAGTAAAAAATAGTGATACTGTCAGTTAATCAGTAAATACTAAAATGTGATCTAGATAAGTGAACTGATTGGTTACCAACTCTTTTAATCAATATTTTTATATTATCTTTAAGGTATCCGAACACGTTCGGAGGACTTTTTTAAAAATATTAAGTTTCAGAACACTTTAATTATGTTTTTATATTTATTATATGTCAAAACTAATATTAAATAAGAGAAATTAGACATTTATATTATAATTTGCTTTTAAAAGCTAAATAACAAGAAAAAATTGATGTTTTTTTCATAAAACTTGGGAAAGGATATACTTCACCAAAATTATTGTATTAAAAAAGTGTTATTATCAAAATAAAGAGCAGAATTTTGTCTAGTGATTTGACTACAATCATAAAAATATTTAAAAAATTCAATTTTTTATAGAAAATCAAAAATTTTTATGAGATTTTTGTCAAATTTTTTACGTCATATTTCACATTTTAGACCAATAATAAAAAACTATTAAATATTTTTAAACAATTGTAGCACAAGCACTAGAGAACATTATACATAATACACATAAAAATTTTTATTGAAATATATCAACAACTTTTTTAATAATGAATTTTTAAAGTAACTATTTTTGCGTGAAATTACATTCTGAGAAAAAGGCATTTAAAGTATAAATTATATCATTTCTATTTTAAAAATCTATTTTAAAAATGCTATTCCCATGAAACTTCTTTTTTCGTTCATTATTTCGATTTTTGGATTACCCATATTGCAAAGTACTTAAACATAAAATTTCGAAAAGAAATTCAATTACGTTTCAATAAAATGTAGTCAAAATAATATTAGAATATTCGAAGAACGCTGCTTGTAAACAAATCCACAAGAGAGTGAGAATGTTGCCAATTTTAACCCAAAAACTACTAATATAAATGATAAATTGGGAGGCTCATTTCTAGCAACATTAAAATAATAATTATTTAAGTGAAAGAAAGATAATTATCCCAAAATAAAGATAAATATAACTGTTTTTGTCCCACTTCCGGTTTCGGAATGCTATTTCCGGTTTCATTTTTTAATCATCGACTAATATTCTTTTAATCATAAATTTTCTTCTAATTGACTCACAATTAAAATTTAAACTGTTTTGAAAACTAGAATAAACGGAGATTCGTAATATAAAATTTTAAAAAATTGTCATTTTTAGCTAAAATTCACTTTTTCAACGTGTACGGATACCTTAAAGTTAAATTTTTTTAGATTATGTTTTATCGTCATCGGTTTGCAAACCATTATTTTTTGTTTTACCAGTTTGTATTATTTTGGTTTGCTTTCTAATTTCTCATGATTTCAAAATATATATTTTTGCAATAACAAATTAAAAGTATGTTAACAAAAGTGCCAGATGTTCAACCTTCGGTATATTTTCTTTATATTATGTTCAGAAAAATTACTTTTAATGTGCTACATTTTAATACAAATGATATGGTCTATGTTTTGTAAAGTTTTCAGGTAAATATGAATGTGTTTAAAATAGACAACGTAAAGAAGGTTAATGAAACTGGGTTTTAATTTTTACATTGCATGTACTGAAATATTATCATAGTTCTAAAGTTTACGGATGTTGATTTTGATCCTAATTTCAAAGTGTCGAAACTTTCTGAAGTTAAATGCGCAAACTGAGTAATATTTATTTCTTTACTAACCTAATTATTTTTTTTAAAAAATTGGTAACTGAATAGAAAATATAATTTATTTAAGCTTGTGTTTTGATTTCTAGTAAAAAGAAAATTATATCTTAGATAAACTAATTTCAGATGATTTATGCAATAATTTAAAATTCTTTGTAGTTGAAAGTCCGAAACGTCAAAACAAAAGTCATTAAACTAAGATCTTTTCAAACAACAATGAAAAATGCTGTAACTAATAAACAAGGTTAAATAGAGAATAAATAACAATAGAGAATAAATTGCTTGTCACGATAAAAGCATTTTTAACAAGCTTTGCAATGATTGTAAGCAAGTTTGACATGCCTCATATTTCAAGATAAATTATAATCGCACAAAAGTTAAAAATGTCTTCTTTTTTTTTTCTTGTAAAAAAAAATGTGACACAAGTACTCACAATAGGTAGACTGAATTTTAGTTATCTTTCTATATAACATGAAAATATGTCATGATAATTATGCAGATTTTAACGTTTTTCAAAACTTATGCTAATAATGCTAACATTTATTTCTTCCTTTCCGATAAATAATGTCGAATAGAGATTTGAATTAGAGTAATAAACATATTCCAATCAACTGTATAATTTGTTAAAATTTAAAATGTACGTGATTCAAAATGAACGTGAAAAACTAAATGAATATTTTGTCTAAGCTTTTAACGTTATCAATTTGAATGTTTTTTTTTAAGGGATACTTAATAGATTTAAAAAAACATAGTTTCAAGACAATAGTCAAATGTTTAAGGTAAATGAAAAATTTCGGCGCACATCAAAAGTATCTTAAGTCAAACAAAATAGGCCAATGCCTGGAGTTAGTTCTAGTTAAAACTTTATGCATAAAATATTATACAAATTACATTAAGTTAATTATTAAATAAAGTAATGTTTTATGCATAAAATATTACTTTATTTAATAATTATACAAATTACATTTTTTCAACGCATTTATGCATTAAAAAATATCTTTTTAAAATGATTTTGGATTTTTTTTGCATCTTTTATATACTCATCATTAAAAAACTTGAATTGTATATATATATATATATATATATATATATATATATATATATATATATATATATATATATATATATATATATATATATATATATGTTTAAATCAATTTAATATAATTTTTTCAAAGTTACCATGTTTCTGACTCTATTGAAACACTAAAAATTTTATTGGTTTTCACCGAAGGACTTTGGTAATGACTTTTGGTCAATGTCTAAATTGACAAATAAAATACAGTTTTATTGCCAAGTTGTTTGATAGTAAATGTGGTAAAATTAACTTTGACTATGATACCTTAGAGCATGGCCCACAGCCATTTATTTGGTTGAATTCTCTTTTATGTTTAGTCTTTGTACTGAATGTGCGGTAATAAGAACTGTAATTTTTAAAAACCAAAAATGAGTGCAGTTAATTTTGATTGAATCTCTAGTGTTTGTCATAAGCAAAGATGGTGGAGGCTGATTCTGATTTGTCTTCGGTGAACCAAGACTTGAAGCAAACATAAAAAGTCTGGGCAATGGAGGAAAACGAATTGAATCAGAAACTGATTCGAATGCACACAAAGCACTTGATAAGACTGGGGATCTGAACTTGCAAAAAATTGCGGTGGAATTGCAATGCAAATGCAATCAGCGGAACACGATAATTAGTTATCCACGGGGAAGTGAAGAAATTTATTAAAATCTTCCAACAGAAACTAAAGAGGCTAATTTTGTAAAGAGAACTAACTCTAATAAAGAGAATTGTAGAAGATCTGCAAAAGATCAGCAGAATCTAAAATATCTGGAACGATTGAGCCTGATCTGGTAATAGGACCAAAAGATGAGAAGGCTATATAGAAAGAAACTAAGGACAAAATAGAACAGAAGATTGATCCGACATGCTTAGGATAGGAATTAAAAGATTTTTTAAAAAAATAGAAATAGTGGAGTATTTATTGGAGACCAAAAAGAACCAGAACAGGAAAGGCTACAAACCGGAATTAAATAAGTATTTGATAAATTTTCCTGTACCGCGACGCTATTTAGAAAGCCTCACCTTATACCCTGTGAAGTGGAAGAGAACCTTGAAGTAGAGTCTCCAAACTCAGAATGAAGACCTAGAAGAAGCAGAAATTGAGGTATGTTTCGTAAAACCTTTGAGAATGGGTCACTTAAAGCCTCAAGCATTCATGGAAACAATTTTGATGTTTCCAGAAGAAGATCGTTGCTGCTGCACTTTTATTGTAATTTTAACTTTATTGTCTTAATTCCTTTTACATGATAAATATTTTGACCTTTCTTGAATAAAGTAAAATTCGAAAATTTTCCAGTTAGAGGGCTACTCAGTTGATTGCGGTGTGGAGGTAGTCTAACTATTTGCTGTCAGCCCGATACTTGTCTATCGTCTAAAGCCTGATTGGTACTGCTGCCTTGTGGGCTATGGATGAGGAGCTAAATGCTTGCAAGTCTCCTTCGCTTATTAATTCAGCTGTGTTGCCTTAGTCATGTGTGACTTGGAGCTGTGTGCCAATAAGCCTACATTGTTTGATCACCGTGCTGTTGAGAGGTGCTGTTGTTTTCGCGTATCTTATTTTGTAAATTGGATTAATAGTCACAAAATGCTTATGTCATTAAATAAATGTTATTCTAAAACAATTATTCCTGACACTAAACGTAAAATAACTTTTATAAAAAAAGTTTTTATTTTCCAACACAGATTTTAAAAAAGGCGTTACCACAAAATAATCAGACGTTACCACATATTAATCAACTGATATTTTCAAATAAATTATAATCAATCGAGACATAAATGCTATAAAATTGCATTGTAAATATAATTATTTAAAAATAATTACAGTAACGTTAATAGATAACAATATAAATTTATCCTAATATTTAAATTCTTTGTCAACAACTACAGATTTTACCAATATACTAGCATATATTTCGTAATAAAAAATATTATACATTCAAAAACATACCTGAACTGAAAACTAAATACTTGACTACATCTATTATTATTTTAGAAAACAAAAAACTTGTCTGTCTTCTATTATTCTTATTATATTCTTGCAATACATTCTGTAACAAATTGATAACAATGAATCTATCACTACCATCCTTGAAAATAAAATACAAATCTCGTCTTAAATTTCAAAGATTCATTTAAAAATCTTCTACTTCAGTCTTCAAGAGCTTTATTTGATTGGAAAGAAAGTTGAATAGCAATAAACATTTGCCTTTAAGCATCTAAAGAATTTGAAAAATAATTGATGTTGAAGAAAAGAAAATCAGTGTTTTCCCTACAACAATTCATGAAATTCTTTTATAATACTTGATTTGGAAATAGTAATCAAGTCTACTCGTAATTGTTAATATCTAGTAGTTTTGTTACAAAACTTTGGATTTTTATTATTATAAAAGTAAGTTAATACCATTTATTTTATTTAATTTGACTGCTCAATTATTTTTAGTTGTATTAGATCCACTGATTTCAGATTTATCGCTTGCACTTTCAAGACATGTTTGAATTTAATTTGTATGTTCAGAGCGCAAAAAATAAATGAACAACTCTGATTAACATTTGATCTAATGATCAGATCTTCGATCAGTCACTTAATGGTTTGAGAGAGTATCATCAAATAAGCTGATTATTAGTGCAAGCGATATTTTAAGTTACGAAATCAAACATAATTTTTTTTTCTCTGAATAAATACACCCTTTTTTTTATTATTTTCGGTTTCTGATCCCCAAAATTTAGAGTCTGATAAAATGTATCTCTATAGTTTGGTCCGCATAGCAGTCGAAAGTTTGAACCCCTTAATGTTAATTTTACTTCTTGCATATTTCGCCATATCTAGAAAACATTCCAAGCTGATTGAAAACTTTTTCGCAAATAATTACAAAATCCGTTATCCAATGATGACTCAATGGGCCGATCAGGTGGCCGAGTGGTTAGCGTGCCTGACTGCGGAGCCGATGATTGCGGGTTCGAATCCCGCTCAGGGCATGGAATCCCGCTATGTTCTATGTCCTTTCTTCTGTGGGGTTGTGTGAATGTAACACACCCTATAAACGGGTTTGTAACTGTATGACGTGAGCGACGCTACTCCAACACCGTGTTTTAGCCATAGGTGCTCACTGGGTAACGATAAGAGAGTAGCAGTTCTGGCATTTCTGAGGTAAATGGGAAATAGACCCAAGTGCCCGCTATTAACCAAAAAGAAAAATGATGACTCAATGGAAATATTACTTTTTAGTAAATATTAATATCTATCATTATTTTATTTAAGGATAATCAAAACAAATAAATTGCAAGATATATAATTTTTACATAATTTTAAAGAAAGTAATTTTATAAGGAAAAAATGAAAAATTTGTAAGAAAAGGGTCCAATAGTTCCTGACTCATTGAAACTTAAAAATACGACTTTTTTTTTTAATTTAACACAGATATTAATTGAACGTTCGATAAATATTTTTTATTAGATGTAGTATATATATATATATATATATATATATATATATATATATATAATATATATATATATATATATATATATATATATATATAATATATATATATATATATATATATATATATATATATAATATATATATATATATATATATATATATATATATATATATATATATATATATAATATATATATATATATATATATATATATATATAATATATATATATATATATATATATATATATATATATATATATATATATATATATATATATATATATATATATATATATATATATATATATAATATATCATATTCAATAACAGATGCTCTTGAGTAAGAGGATACAAGATAATAATATGAACTATATAAGAAGAGAAATAAATGGCGCAAAACTTTTACGTGCAATACGGAATATTTTTTATCAAAGAAGAAATAGAGTCAAATACAATCAGATCTCTACACATAAGGCGAATAAGGCGAACAAATCTCTCTAATAATAGATCTGCAGAGTTTATGGAGCCCTTTTACGAGTATGATCAAAGAAAATATGAGAATATCAGTGAAACGAGAACAGTTGAAGACTCTATTTGGGACTTAAAGCATGTTGTGTTTGCTTTTTCTCTAAATAAGATTACGGGCTATCATATTTATTGCTCAAATCAAAACTTTTTGGAATGCGTCTACTTTATTTTTATTAAAGGGACAATGGACATTCTGAATGAGAAAATCCCGCCAAAATTAGTTAGGCTTAGAAATCTGACTTAGACATTTTATTGAATGTTTAAATATCTATCATTTTTACAACCTAATAAACAACTTATCATGTTTGCAATCTAATATCCAACCTATCATGTTTGTAATTTAATATGCAATCTACAATGTTTGCAATATAATATGCAATCTACAATGTTACATGTATGAAGTTACATTAAAATGAATTTGTGAGGATCTATATCAATATGAAGTTTTCGTTGACAAAGTTACTTTTCTCGGAATAACATTTTTCAATGTTCTCACAACTTCAAAAAGTTTGTACGTCATTTGTTTTTTTTTTAATATTCTTATAAAAAAATTTCAGAAGCTATTTTGTGTTTTTTATATAAGTGCATTTGATTAGCTTTTTACATTAAATTAGTTTTTCAATAATTAAACAAATACAATTGATGCGTGTTTTTCGAAAGAAATTTTCGGTGAAAAAACAAAATTTTAACTCGTAGGTTCGTTTTAACTTTGTACGATTACCATAGCCACTTAAATTTACTTAATTACCTATAAAAACTAATTTGGGTGAAAATTTTATTTGAAAAATTTGAAATTCGTTCGCAGGGAACTTTTTTATTATCAAACAAACATACTATACTCATAGTTATAGCTTTAAAATAAATTCTTATTATTATTTCTAAGACACAGACAACAATTATTGCTAGTTATGCTTCGTGTTCAGTGAGCTTGGAATTTTACCACAAATCTGTTGAAGGGCGAAAACGATTTAACAAAAAATAGGATTTTTTTTTTGTTCAGAACGTCCATTAATTTCTAATGGAGGTATAAAAATAGGAACAAAACATGTGTTTAGTTACATACCATTACTTATGATGTTAGTAAAATAATTAGTCTCTTTATACATGGATCATGCGTAAATGAACATGGTGGTATTCAGTATATTGCGTTTATAACGTTAATAAACTTTAAAAATACTAACAAGTTTTACGAATATTATTCTTTTTTGTGTAAATAACATGAGTTATGAGTTTAGTAAAAATAATTTGTATCTTCTTTATGAAACGAGAAATCATTAGTTTTTCTTTTCGGTAGTTTGCTGGAAAAAAACTTCTATACAGAAATATATATATATATATATATATATATATATATATATTCTTAAACGAAGCAGAACTTTTATGATAAGATTATCCATCATTTTCACAAATTTTCTTTTTTTACTGAATTTAAATAAATTAGTTGAAACTTGATATAAATATATAAATAAACCATTCAGAAGGGAAGGGAGCTTAGGAAAATATGAAATAAAAATTGTGTGCGAAATTAACTATGAATAGCTAAGAAATCAATTTTTCATTCATTAGAAATCAACTCCACGAAAATAATTCCAAATTTTTTGCAATGACCAAAAAAATCATTTATTAATTAAAGAAATGATAAAATAAATAAAATTATGATTCTTGCAGGTAAATATGCCAGAAAATATATATATTTAACATTTTTTTTATGTCCTTATATCATTTTAAACTCTACCCTATATAGACTTTTCACTTTAAAGACATGGATGTACTTTATCTATATAATTGAATGTCCTATTTAACAATTGAAAGGAAGGAACTTTTAAGCAGTTTTAATTCCTATTAATAAACGTGATTTCGGGGAGCTTCAGAAATGAAACATTTTCGAATGCATCCTTTACTTAGTGTTGACACATTTAATTTGATGTTATTAATTATACGCTTAGTTTTTAATTCAAGTAATGCATGATGATTAAATCAAATATTTTATTTTATGACCATACATTATGCCTTTGTTCTGGGTTAATTTTGATTCATTTAACATCTAGCATGTGCATGTTTCATATGTCTTTTGGTTTTATACATTGTTTCATTTAAATTAATTTCATTGCTTAATTAAATAATTAGATCTTTAGATCAATATGGGAATCCTTTCAATGTTTTTTTTTTTTTTTAGTTTTTTTTTTTCCTTCAAAATATCTCTTATTACTTAAAATATCTTTAAAGAGAAAATAATCATAAATTTACAGAAAATAAGTTTTGGTTTAATTCAGTTGAGTAGAAAAAAAGCGCTGATTTTATGAAATGGCTTTACATTTTATGGTATTTAAACATTTAAAAAATTCTACAGATTATTATTTTTATTTCTTAGCAAACAAGAAAAATGGATTGATTGAATTTGAACTAGAGCTGACATTTGCTACACTGTAAAAGAAGTCTGTTAATTTTACTGAAAAAAGTATCATCTAGTGTGCCAGCATAAAACCATTAATTTCACAGAAAATTTTTAAAAAAAGACTCCTGTTTTTAAGAAGATAAGTACGGTTTTAGAATAAACAACTCTGTTATCTTAGTAAAAAATCAGCATTGTAGTCGATGCATCATTCATAAGACTGGTCTATGCTAGGATTTGAACATAGTCAGTAGAAGGCGAGAGCTCTGTCAACTAAGCTATGTACCACAGTATGAAGAATAATTATCTTTGCATGATAACCTTTTATCATAATAAAAGTTATTATAAATATTTTTTTTATAAAATAATAATAATCTGGCCAGAATATGACTGCTGGTGGTGAGTCCTGCATTATCTGTTTTCTATTGTGGAATAGAGATATATTGGAGAGCCGCAGTCTAATGGCCAAGAGGCCAGACTTATGATAAATAAGTGAAATGAAACTAACTTTTTAACTAATATGTAAGTCAATATGTTAAAAACGAGCAGGGAAAATGACTGGGATGTTTTGGGTACAAAGTCTCTGTATGCATTCAAAAGATTATAGTACTTGAGTGATTTTGTGATAGAATTATTTAATTTAATTGTTTATTTAAGTTAACTAATTATTAAATTAAATTAATTAAATTAAATTAATTAATTTATTACTTTCGTTTTCAACTTGAGTGAACATATAATGAGTGATTTTATCGATATTTTGCAATAAATTTAATACAAAGGCCAAAGAAAGCAATGAATATTGTACTAATATTATGTGTAAAAAATTTTAACCCATTGGTAGTTTAGCAAGTGGAGAATGTTTCTCCCCTGTACACTATTCTCCTGTCTACTAACATGGACAAATTTGTTTTGCTATGTGTACAAAACTGTAGGTTAAAATGCAATTTTTTACGCGCAAAACCGTCAGTGGGTCATTCAACATTCATTTTGCACTGTTATAATTTTCATTCTAAAACTATGGTAAAAGAACTGACAGCAGTTTGTTCATCCATGGGATTAATGGGAAATTCGCTTAAGAAAACATTAAAATATCGCCATTCAGAGAATGGAATTTTCTGAATTAAAGGAGAAAAGATTAATAAAAATTTGCTTAGGAAAACCGTAGTAAATCACCATTCACAGATGACACTTAATTCATATGTATCCCTGATAGTAATATGCATTACTGGTATTATACTAATTGGTGCAGTTTTGATAAGAATTCGACAACGGGTTTTACGTGATTTCAGAAAATATTTTTCCTGTGGTAGTGTTGTACAAATCAAAGCAGAGGATTGTTTTTCTTAGATGCACCTGGAGGAACAGGTAAAACATTTCTAATTTCCCTTATCCTGGCAACAATACGATCACAAAACAAAACTGCATTGGCTTTGGCATCCTCTGGAATTGCGGCAACTTTTTTGGATGGTGGCCAAACAGCGTATTCAGCACTTAAATTACATTTAAATATGCAATTCACTGAAACACCCACATGCATATATTCCAATTCATTTTAAACGTTTGCAGTTTCCTGTAAGACTTGCTTTTGCCATAACCATCAACAAAACCCGAGGACAGTCACTACAAGTATGTGGTCTGAACTGGAAAAATCCCTGCTTCTCTCACAGACAGCTCTATGTGACCTGCTCACGTGTCAGAAGACCTTCTAATTTATTCACGTACGCTCCAAACGGTAAAACAAAAAGCATTGTTTATTCAAAAGCACTTCAATAAACCTGATTATAACGAGCCAGGAAATTTTCAAATACTTTTCAACAATTAAATACAACACTGACCCTAATTGAATACAAAATCTGAAACATCTGAGCAACAGCAAGCAAAACTGGTTATCGATCGACTGCACACCTCTCAAGCCCATTCCGCTGAAACATCTGAGCAACGGCAAGCAAGACAGGATACCGATTTAAAATACATTGCTCAAGCCCGTTTATCTGAAACATCAAAACAATGGGAAGTAAGAGTAGAAAACGATAGAAAACTCACTTCTCTATTCGAACGCTGGCAATATGCTGGTTTAAATCTTAGTGTATTTCACTATTATCCAATTACTAATTATAGTTTCTATCTAAGTTATCACAGGAAAAATGAATCATTTATGTGTGAGTTGTAGTGCTCTCAAATTTAAGAATGAAATAGCTAGAATTTGCTGTTCTGGTGAAAAAGTGAAATTACCAGATTTAACGTCGCCAATCGACACATTATCAACGTTGTTATCGGGTCCAGAAAATCAATTGAAACTTTTCTTGACGAATATATGTCGGTACATCCGTGTTTCAAAATAACATCGTTCACAAGCATCGGTGCACATACGGGCAGCCAGAGTTATTTATTACATTCACATGCTATCCTGCTTGAGCTGAAATTAAAGAGCTTTTGTAACCCTGACAAACATCATCGGAGCTTCATGATATTACCGCACATGAGTTAAAACAAAAATTGAGCTCTATACTTGGTGTCATTGTGTAGCGTAATGTTTTGGAGAGACACGGTGTTTGATGTATTCTATTGAATGGCAAAAAATAAGATTCCACATGATCTGGCTTATTGCAAAAATCACACCATGCAAAATTGGTCAGCTCATATCAGCAGAAATACCTGATGTCACCATTGATCCAGACTTATTTCAGATCATCATGTAAAATATGTTTCATGGTCCCTGTGCATCACCATACATGTCTGTTTGAAAATGGGCTAATGATATCCTAAAGAATTAACTGCTGAGACTATCACTGATTGTTTCACCATTAACTAAAATTTTCATTTCAAATCATAATCTCAAATCTCATTTACATACTTAAATACAAAATTAAAAGTCAAATTGAAAGTGTTGCACCGCACGCAGGGGACAGCTAGTGCTTAATAAATATATTTGATTATTTTGGCTCTTCATATCATGTAAAGAATCTGTGACATTAAAATCTTCACCCAATTAAACCAATCAAAAACAAGTTAAAGACAGAATATAAAAATAAAAACTTTAGAAAGAAAAAATTAATTATATAAAAGGGGAACAGTTTTTCGAAAAAAAAATATCTAAAAAAAGAGGTGAAGTAATATAAAAAATAAACAAAATGATAAATTCCATGGTGAATAAACAGGTAAAAGCTAGAGGAATGATGCAGTGGTTTACTAAAATGAAATATTTGCCATATACTTAAAATAAGAATGAGTGTTTATTTAACAAAACTATGGTAAAGCAGATTCGCACTCAACTACCATATAAGGACTGTAAAAAAAAATCTAACAGCTATTTTGTTATACAATTGAAAATCAAATAAAATGTTATTTCATTTTACAAACTAATGCTTTGGAAACAAGTTAAGAGTTTTATAATGTTACATATTGAAACTTTGTTTATTTTAAATTTTATTCACTTAACGTAATTCAAAAGCTCAAAAAATTTCTAAACTTGTTTTCAATAAAATATGTGCTTACAAATCGTATTTGTTTTCTGAAAAAATTCGAAAGATGGAAAGCAAAAGAGAAATGATATTATTTGCGATGAAGTGAGAAAAGTGTTTCTAAAATCTAATTTAATTTAAAGAAACTATTTAGTTTATTTGCATGGAAAGATCTGCATCTTTTGTTCGACAAAAATAATTTGATGAATTGAAAATTACAGCAAAATATTGTCACAAGTAGGTAGGTATATTATAAATACAAAATATATGAACCATGAAGACCATATTAAAAAAAAATAACTTTGTTGTATTTGTTTATTTCCGTATTTAAAGAGTGGAGATATTCTTAAAAATCCAATAATTTTTATTAACTTTGCCACAGCTCAAAATCAGTAGCAAATTTCATTTCATGAGCTGCATTTCGGAAGACTTTAATGACATTTTTTAACAGAGATTTTTTTCGTTTTATGTATTTACTTCTCTCTTGAAGAAAAATATTTTTTCTCTTACGAAACATGTTTTTGTTTATTTACTTTTTTTGTTTTTAAAGTGTTTTTAAAGGATTGAATATTTTTTATTTGGAAATTTGCTATATATATATAAATATATATATATATATATATATATATATATATATATATATATATATATATATATATATATATGAAGGATGAGGAGAACTCCATCTCTCACCCCTTCCGCTGCTGCCATCATTCCAGCGTAACACCTTCCCCGCCTCACCGTCATCAAAAACTTCCCCCCTCTCCGCCATCAGATAGAGAGACTCACTTTTTCGTTTGCTGCTGAACTGCGAACTTCATTGCCCAGACGGGGCTAATGTGTTTCAACTTCCTTGTCCAGACGGGACTTATGTGTTTCCATAAACGGGGCTGAAGGCCCATATTCCTGTGACCAACAACGGGGCAGACGGCCCACATTTTCCTGAACATTTAATATTTTTCTTCATAAACATCTAATATTTCATCACATATGTAAATTTCATTCCGTCATTAAATTTGTCTATCATTGAAAAACTGTCCTTCCTCGAAAACACCCCACAACCATGGGGACTCTCACCGGGATTAAGCTCTAGCCGGAATTTAGACGAATTTAACCGAACCGTTGAACTTTGCTGATTTGGTAATCAAGTGTGAATTTTCCAAGCTGTGTGTGCACCTGAACTGTGAATTCGTGATTGAAAGATACTTCATGAGACTTCTACAAAACTTGTGAGTAAAATATTTTATTTTTAAAATGGCATATCTTAGTAGAGCCAGAAAAATTGATCTTATCAATTTACTTTGTGAACTTGATTTAAATGCACCAGAAAATGCTAAAGTACCGCAACTAGTAAAAACTATTACAGAATCGGAAAATTATGATGAGGAACTAGTGAAAAATTTATTAACAACAATAACTTTTGAAAGGGAAAATTCAGAAAAGTTAGAAAAAGAAGAACGTGAATATAATTTAAAGAAACTAGAATTAGAAAGCAAAATTGCAATTAATTTGCCTAAACCAGAAACAGCGAATACAGAAATGTTAAAATTTCTTAATAAATACGAAAGCGGCTCAGATATTGCAATTTATTTGTCATTGTTTGAAAAACAAATAAGTAGAGCTAAAATACCAAAAGAAGATTGGGTTAATTTTTTAGTTGGATTACTTCCTCTTGATATAGCTAATTTAATAGCACGTGAACCCGATGAATTTTCAAATAATTTTGATTATGTAAAGAAACTCTTACTAAACAGATTTAAGTTGACCTCAGAACAACTAAAAAATAAATTTTGTAACGCAAAAAAAGAAGCTACAACATCGTGGAGAGATTTCGGATTTAAAATTACCACTTATTTCGAAGAATATTTAAAAACTATGGAAGTTAAATCCTTTGATGAACTTCAAAATTTAATGATCGTTGACCAAATCAAGACCAAAATTCCCAACGAAATTCGAGACAATATGTTAGATGAATTACCGATGATAAAAGATGTTCAAGAACTGACGTCTAAATTAGATAACTATGAAACTGCGAGATCCCATATTAAAAAAGAAACGAGTAAATATGTGCGAGATTCCCTATACAAACCAGATATAGTTAGGGATAATAAGAATACATCACGTCAATATTTCCCCAATAGAGATTCTAGAAATAATCCTAATTCACCAGTAATTCATGCTCAAAACTTTCAAAGAAATGATCAATTTTATGTTGGTAATTCTAATCATAATGCTAATCACTCTAATTATTTAAAGTGTTATAACTGTTTAAACTACGGTCATAAAAGTACTGAGTGTAAATACAAAAGAGAGGGTGTAAAATGCAGAATTTGTTCACAATTTGGACATACCGCTAAGAACTGTAACGTTAATTTAAATACCGAAACTAAAGTTTCGTATGCCAATAGAATTGAGAATAACAAACCCATTAAAAGAGTTCAAATACTTGGTAAAGAATGTCAATGTTTAATAGATACAGGGAGTGACCTATGTCTTATTTCTAAACAATTGTATGAAAAAATTAACAGTCCTAGTTTAAGTTTTGATAATGTAAAGATAACGGGAATTAACGGAAATCACCCAATAGAACCAATAGGTTTCTTTCATTGCGAAATTACCTTAGATAAGAAATTAATACCTGTTGATTTTTATGTATTGGAAAATTTGACAAATGAAATGATTTTGGGTTTTAATGTATTAAAAAATTTAAACTTTACTTTCTTTAATAATGAAATTCAGATCTCAAAATCCAACCAGGAAGTAAATGTCGAAAATATTAGACACATTAATTATGCGCGGAGCCAAAGTGAAACTCATAAAATCGCTTCTCATCGCCCGAATAATATAAACATAAAAAATCCCAATCCCTCTTCGTTTCAAGGTTCCCACAACATTTGCCTTCCAATTAGAGTAAAAAGAGATTCCACTTTAAAAACTGATCGTTCTTTTCAGGCAATTTATGATCCTTTTTCCAAAAACAGAGAAGCAAAGCATTTTTCTACTCCGTTAGGACACTTAGCAGATGCCATAAGCATTAATGAGATTGAGTTGAGTCATGTGAAACAGTGTTTAAAGCCTCAACTGATAGAATTAATAAATAATTATTCCCCTTCTCAAATGAAAAACACAGATGTTGAATTAAATGTAATACTAACTGATGAATCACCCATAAGTTTGAAATCGCGTAGGTTAGCTAAAATAGAACAGGACTTTGTTGATTTACAAATACAACAATGGCTTAAAAACGGTGTAATTAAAGAGTCGTGCTCAGAATTTAATTCTCCTATTGTAGTTTGTAGAAAAAATTCAGGTGATTTTCGATTATGTATTGATTTTCGCAAACTTAATAAAAAATTAGTTAAAGATAAACATCCGATACCTCTTATAGAAACAGTGACGGACTCTATGTCAAACGTTTCGTGTTATAGTAAGCTTGATATCCGAGATGCGTTCTTTAGTGTCCCTGTAAAACCAGAATGCACGAAATATTTAGCATTCTCAACAGATAATTCGCAATATGAATTTCTTAAAGCCCCTTTCGGATTGAGTACATCACCTAATGTTTTTCAAAGACATATAAACAGAGTGTTTAAGGATTTGATTAAAGATGGTACATTGAAATTATACTTCGATGATATAATCGTAACGTCGGAAACTCAAGAGGAAAACCTCGAAAAACTTGAACGTGTCTTTAAAGTTGCGTCAGAATATGGAGTTGAATTTAATTTTAAGAAATGTGAATTTTTAATGAACGAAATTGAGTTTTTAGGATATTTTTTTAAAAACGGTACGATGCAACCGTCTGCTTCTAAAACCGCTGCTGTTCAAAATTTCCCTACCCCTAAATCGGTTAAACAAGTGCAAAGTTTTTTAGGACTTACTTCTTATTTCCGCAAATTTATTTACAACTATTCTAACATTGCAAAACCCTTGAGTGATTTGTTAAGAAAGGAAGCGAAATTCTATTTCGGTCAAGAACAAATGGAAGCATTCCAGAAATTAAAAGATATTCTGAGTCAAAAACCAGTTTTACACATTTTTCGTCAGGGATCAAAATTGGAATTGCATACTGATGCTAGCAGTAAAGGATTTGGAGCAATTTTAATGCAGCAGGGTGATGATGAAAAATTTCATCCCATATATTATTTTAGCCGTAAAACTTCACCTCAACAAGAAAAACTTTCAAGCTATGAATTAGAGGTTTTAGCCATAATAGAAGCATTAAAAAAATTTAGGCCGTACTTGTTAGGTACAAAATTTAAAATTTTCACAGACTGCGCTGCGTTTACTCAAACAATGAATAAAAAAGAAATAACACCCAAAATAGCGCGATGGGCTTTACAGTTAGAAGAATTTGATTATGAAATTTTGCATAAAGGTTCAAATCATATGTCCCATGTGGATGCCCTTTCCAGAAACACAGTGTTAGTGGTTACTCGAGCACTTAGTGAAGTTACAGCAAAAATCGCTGCCGCTCAAGAAAAAGACGAATTAATTAAATCATTAAAAGAACACGTCGAAACAAATGACGATAACGAATACTTAATAAAAAACGGAATTTTATATCGAGTAGAAAAAGGTCGAGAATTATTAATTGTTCCCCAAACACTCGAAAATGAAATTATTCGTGAAGTACATAACAAAGGTCATTACGGTATTAATAAAACCGAAGAAATAGTTAAGCAGGAGTTCTATATTCAAAAACTTAGAGATAAAACCGAGAAAATTATTGCTAATTGCGTTAAGTGTATATTATGTAATAGAAAGTTAGGGAAAGCCGAAGGATTTCTTAACCCCATCCCAAAAAACAATATTCCCCTCGATACATATCATGTAGATTATATAGGTCCCTTGCCATCCACTAATAAAAATTATCAGCACATATTAACTGTAGTAGACGGATTTACAAAATTCGTGTGGATTTACCCCACCAAATCAACAACAGCACAAGAAGCAATCACAAAATTGACAACACAACAAACTATTTTCGGTAACCCGAGAAGAATCATAACTGACCGAGGTACAGCTTTTACCTCAAAAGACTTCGAAACATATTGTGCTAATGAAAACATCGAACATTATAAAATCACAACAGGTGTAAGTAGAGGAAATGGACAGGTAGAAATAATACACAAAATACTGATCCCAATTTTGTCAAAATTATCCTTAGATGACCCTGAAAAGTGGTATAAATTTGTCCCATCAGTGCAAAAAATAATTAACAGTACCGTGTCAAGAAGTACAAACTTTACGCCTTTTGAATTGCTAACTGGTGTAAAATTAAAAAACAATCTTGACTTGCACATCAAAGAAATCTTGAACAACGAATATGAGAATTTTATAATGAGTGAAAGAAACGAACTACGAGAAAAAGCGCGAGAGAATATACTGAAAGTGCAACAGGAAAACAGAAAGAACTTTAACAAGCGTAGAAAAAAACCTAACATCTACAAGCAAGGAGACTTAGTCGCTATAAAACGGACTCAGTTCGGAACTGGACTTAAATTGAGGAAAAAATATCTTGGACCCTACCAGGTGACGGCTGTGAAACCTAAAGGCCGTTATGACGTCCAAAAACTCCCTGGCCATGAGGGGCCAAGCATCACATCCACCGCAGTAGATTTCATGAAGCCTTGGACTTCATAATCAGCATCATCAAAAAAAAAAAAAAATGCTCATGTAGAATTAGATATTGCTTTCTTTTTTCTTTTTTATTTCAGAAATTCATTCATGCTTGTGAGGACACAAGAAGTCAAGATGCCCGAGTGAAGGATGAGGAGAACTCCATCTCTCACCCCTTCCGCTGCTGCCATCATTCCAGCGTAACACCTTCCCCGCCTCACCGTCATCAAAAACTTCCCCCCTCTCCGCCATCAGATAGAGAGACTCACTTTTTCGTTTGCTGCTGAACTGCGAACTTCATTGCCCAGACGGGGCTAATGTGTTTCAACTTCCTTGTCCAGACGGGACTTATGTGTTTCCATAAACGGGGCTGAAGGCCCATATTCCTGTGACCAACAACGGGGCAGACGGCCCACATTTTCCTGAACATTTAATATTTTTCTTCATAAACATCTAATATTTCATCACATATGTAAATTTCATTCCGTCATTAAATTTGTCTATCATTGAAAAACTGTCCTTCCTCGAAAACACCCCACATATATATATATATATATATATATATATATATATATATATATATATATATTTATATATAAATCTATCATTGACTATCAAAACTTAAAACTTCTATAAAATACAATAAGAATATTATTGTTCGTTTTCTTTGCATAAGTAATAATTACTGAGTGTTTTATGTTGAGGGGTGGGGTGTACCACGTACACACGTAAGCTACGAATATAATAATGAACATTAATTTATGGATAAATTTCGTTAACAATTAGTAGAATTTTGCTCTATGAGACATTGTATTCTAGACATTCTTGAATTGAATACACGAGTTAAAATCATTCGATTCAAAAACTCTCTCTTCCTGGCTTTCGCCTCAGATTATTCTTAAATTGCATCTTTTGAAATTTAAAATTTTTAGTAAGTTTTAAATATTAATACAGTATAAGTACTTTTCAGAAATAATTTGCTAATATTTAATTTAAATAAATATTTAATCCTTTAATCATTAGCATATCATTTTTCAAATTCGCAATGTGAAGCTAAACTGTTTTCAAAAAAATTAAATTTCACAATAATGCCCTTGGTTAACTAAACGAAATAATTACTGAACATGTAATACTTAAGGTGTGTGTAAGCATTATTTGAGAAAATATGCACCACTACGATTGGCACATTTAAATTGTATGAAATTCCTTTTTTTCTTAACTTGTTTATAATTTTGAATTGTAAGCATTTAAATAAATATTTTTAGTTATGCGCCTATTAACAAAATCCCAATACTTCAAGTAAATATTTTAAGGCAAAAATTCCTATTTTATTTTAATGAAAAATTTTTTTTTAAAACAGTTAACTCTTTTCGCGAGATTTATTTCCAAAAAAATATTATATTATTCAAGGTAAATAAAAAATAATTGTCAACTAATTTTTTGACGGATATCCGATACGAACTAGTGGTACTTGACATTTTTCCGGCATAAATGATTGTGTAAAAGATGACAGTAGTTTTCTTTTCATATTATACCAAAATAAAATCAATTTATTCTCAATAAGAATTTTGCCTTAAATTTGCTTCAGTTTGTATAATTTTACTTTGTTAAGTGGAATCATTTTTCATTGTTAAGTGGAAAAAACAAGAAAAAATATATAACTTGAGATTGCATTGAATGTGTTTTGTTTCTGACATAATTTGAATAAACTTATAAAGTGGTCTTAAATATTTTTTTCAAAGTATTTTTTATTTTATTTTATAACCGTCGTTGAACAGCCGACCCAACTTAATGGGTTTACGGCTACTAATGTTCAACTCCGTAGCCTTGTAATTTTGAACCCAATCCAGAAGACAAGGGAACTCCTGGATCGAGTATTGGAAGAAATTTGCCTTCGTGGAGGACTTTTTGATGGAGCTAACCCGCATTTGCGTTACATGGAGAGGAAGACTTTCAAAGTATTTAGTACATTTGAATTTTGATTGTAAAAAACATAAATTTCGATAGAAGATTTCAACATCAAATCCTGTATATGCATTCAAATGGAACGCTCATTAGAAATTTGATTTTGAATTTGAATTTGAAAATTTGATATTAATTGTAAATACTACTTAGATTAAAAAAAACATGAATAGAGTATAATAAAAGTTAACAAATATTCAGAATAAAAAACGAAAAATTCTAACTCAAAATTGTATTTATGTACTTGAAGACAGAAAATTATTTATTTTAAAAATATGAAAATGGTATTAATTTTAGGATGAGTTTTGAGTGCTTTGAAACAAACACCCATTCTCAGTAGTAGCCAGCTGTGACTGAAAAAAACCGAATTTAAAAGGAAATATGTTAAGTTTGAAAAAAATGGAAAATAAAATTGAAGAAAAAATTAAAACTTTTAGAAAAATAAAACTTGTATTCATACATTGAGTATACGCTTAAAAGCGTCTTTTTTTTCCCCAGGATTTTTCAGAATAATTGATATAATGCATCAGTTTAAAGCAAATATTTTAAACATATTTGATGTATCCCTGAAAGAAAATGATCAACGTTAATTCCTCCTGAAGTGTACAACATAAGATATGAGTTTAAAATACTGTAACTGTATCATTGCGCCTCAGCCGACCTTTTTTTAGAATTAAGATGTCGTATTATTTAAAATGAATTATTACTCTCTTAATGATAATAACTGACTGATCAAAATATTTTTAAATACATTTTTTCATTATGAATCATTTTATCATGGTGAAAACTACTGTCATATAAGCACTCAAGATGTTCTGTAAAAACATCTCAATTCATCGTTTCTCCGCCGAAATAAATTAACAATTTTGATTGAATCAAGATTTTTTAAGATAGAAAAATAAAACTTGCTTTTCCATTACAATTTATTTAATAATTCCTTACATTAGCGTATAAAAAAGTTACAATTATTTCAGATTTGCTTTAAAGATTACAAAAAAATAATGACAAACCTTTAAATATAGATAAAATATTCGGTTGTTCACTAAGATATGAAATGATGCAATGGAAGATTTTAAAAGTAATTATACAATAAAGACTATGTTGACAAACAACTTTAATTGCATGTGTGTGAGTTTAACTCATAATTAGTTAGTGAGTTTAACCCACTTTACCTCTAAAAGGACAAAAAATATTCAAATACGAAAACAATTTACGCATAAATGGACATTCAATCATCATTTGAATATGTACTTTTTGAATTTTAGTTCAATAAAAAATAACAAATTTGATCGCATCAATATTTTATTTTAAATTTGAAAACTGCAAATTGCAATTTGTATTTAAAATTTTATTTGCAAAAATTTATTCTAACGTTTAACAAAAATTTTCTCTAATATGCTCAAAATATAACGAGAATAATTTTAATAACTAGCCATTAAATACACACACACACACACACACACATATATATATATATATATATATATATTATTGTATTAAAATAAGAAATGATATATGAGGAATATTTTCAAAAATAAAAGTTAAATACTTAAATAAAAGCCATTTTTCAATAACGATTTTATAAAATAACACTGTTTAAGTAGCATTAGTTTAATCCTAATTCAATGAATCATTTACTCAATGACGAAGACAAAAATCTGCAGATAACAATCTCTGTATAAATGCGCATTCAGTCATCATTTAAATTAGTATTTTTTTCAGTCTATACAACATCTCCTTTGTCCTTTATGTTGGAAGCTGGAATCTAATATGTTATGTACCCTCTATATTAATATATAATTAATATGAATTGTGCTGTATCATTCGAATGATTAGACTAACTAACTGAACTCTAGGCAATTTCGGGTATCTATCCATAATACATATATTATGATGACTCATTTTCATAGCGAGTTACCTATTACCTCGACATTTTGAATGATCTCCTAAATTCTAAATGTTTATTAAAGTGTCGTCATGGTAGGTTTCCAAAATTAAAGACCTCTATTAGAAATTTAATAATATTCCAAACTTTTCTATTTGAAAAACACGATAACAGATATTTGAACTACATATGTTATTAAAATGGCACTTATATCACCATGGAATAATTATATATTTGTTTGTTAATATATATAGTATATTATTGTATAGAACAGTATATTTTTGGTATATTATTGTATAAATTAGTATTAGCGAATTATTGTGGGAAAACGTATACTTTTACTTAATATATATATATATATATATCATTTAATAATCAGAAAAAAAAATTTTGTTTTATATTAAATAGTAATTAATCATAGAAAAACACCAAAGCTTATACGAGATAAAAAAAAATATTAATTAAAAATTTAATATCTTCCTTTATTTAAATTCAACCCTGAAGATTAGTTATCATCTTTTGTCTGCATGATAAGCAATAAGAAATATTTAAGTAAAATTATTCTTATCATTATAAAGTGGGAATGAAAATTTTAAAATATATGCTTTGTGTGATAGCAGAATACCGGAAAATAATTATTTTTGAGGGATTCTTTTTTCACCCTTAAGCTAGATAAATTACTGGGCTTATTTCTATGTCAAGTGTAAAACTAATATTCCCATGCAGTGAAAAGGAAAAGATTATTACTAGTTTTTTCTTAAGTGATCGTCAAATAAAGCGCTCAACTGTAAATAAAAGTATATAGAAAAAAGGTTAAATTTTTTGTTAACAATTGACTTCAAATTTTCTGCTTATGAAGTTTGTTAAAAGATTTTGATTTTTAATAATATTATTTTATAAGACTTTTACTTTATAAATGTAAACAATAAGAAGTGTGATATTACATATTCTTGTTTGAAAATTTAAAATATATCTTTGCATTTTTTAAAATACCATTTTTGTAATTCATCAAATAATTTGGGTATATTCCTTTCTTAAAAAAAACAACGAATTAATTTATTGATTTATTGTATAGTCAAGTTGATGCTGAGAAGTATAAGAAAAACAAAGTGTTCTATAAAATGCTATTTTCGTATAAAAGCAAACCATTTGCGGACAATTCATGAAAAAATAAAATAAAATTTATTGTTATATTAGGTTCATGCTTAGAAAATCCAAAGTGTCTTCAAAACTACCATTTTTAAAACAGTAAATCAGTTACGAATACTCATTTTATAAAAAATAATAAAATCAATAAAAAATATTTTTCTATTAGGTTATGTTAGGTAATTATTAGGTTTATAACATAAGAGACCAGAAAAGACTGCAACAACATGAAAAGCCAAAAGCTTCGTAATTGGAAATGACATCCTAAAAAATTAAAAGGAAAAATATTAAAAAAGGAATTAAAGTGGAGGCACTGACCATATATAGCAGGTTCATCAGGGGCATCACCATGAAGTCAGTACGGAAGCAGTTTTTGTGGTTGGTGGTAAATAAGAACTAACCATTCTACAGGCTGTCCCAAGAAAAACAAAAAGAATTCAACAGCAAGTCAAACGAAGGCTATAAACCAGTTACTTGGAAGTAGGAGTAGAAGTGCATAAGTTACCAGATGGGAAACTTAATTTTTAAGATGAAATTAAAAAGTTGCAAGTAAAAAATTAGTATCTGCGTTCGAGTATTAAACTAGCATAAGTGCAACGATGGAGAACAAAAAATCTGTCTATGAATGAAAAAAATTTGCTAAAGATATGGATGAGATAAAAAAAAATAATAGAAAATAAACTTTCCAAAATGAACTTAATAAATTAACTCCATAAAAATTAATCTTAATATATCACTTTGGAATACAGATATTGATTAAGTTTCAAGGTGATCCAACCAAATATAATTCTTAGGTGCCACCTGTATACCTTGTAGCTCTGCATTACTTCGCCTCGGAAGGCATTATATAGGTACCTGGTAATAAGGTACCCAGGTACCTATCTATAAATTAAATCGGGATACCATTATTCAAGAAAAGTTAACATAAAGATTAACATTTTTTTAATAGGCATATTATCATTACAAATAAAGATAATGTGATTAATTTGACATATGATAACATTCAAATACAATAGACATATACAAATAGATATATTGGAATCCAAAATAATTAAGTTGTTGATAGGAAATGGAAAATAATATTCGTTATTGTTGCATTATAATTGATTAATTTAATGATTTTCGAAAACCTTTTAATTTTTAAAGCAAAAAAATTTTTAAATAAATAATTTTAAACTTTGTGATTTTAAATGGCAGTAACCGAAATCCTGTTGACGTTGTAATCTTTTTTTTCCAATGACCACCTGGGGAAATGACCTTTCGTCAATACAGGCATCGGAAGGGCAGATTTGTTGGCCACTCTTTTAGGGGCACCATATTAGGTGGGTTTCACAGTAAGGACAGATAGTACAGAGAATAAAAGAACACCATTGTCTTGCCCGGAATTCGAACGCATAACCTTTCTGATGCAGGGCCAGCTCTCTGACCCCTACACAGTCCGGTAGGTCACTGCAATCTTGCTTGTTTTATATTTCAAAGGCGTCCCAAATTCTAAGATGTTTTCAACATTCTTAATTGTTCGATTGTGTTTATTTACATTTCTCTACAAAAATAAGTTTTCAGTTATGGAATTTCCTATTTATGTTTGGTAACCCAGTTTCAGTTCCATAACCTAAGTTTTCAGTTATGGAATTTCCTATTTATGTTTGGTAACCCTCTTCAATCAATACGAACATTTCATTTTGAATAAATTTGAGTTCTTTCATTTATTTGCTGCTGTTTTAAAGAGTTTGTTGATTGGTAAAGATTTGCACATGAAAAATAAATGGAAATTAAAAACAAAAATATTACGTACGGAAATAGGGAAAAAAAATTATAGTACATTTGACAAAGTGGTATTAAGCCATTCGAACCTTACAGGATATGATGGTCTCAAGTATACTATTGAATTAAATATATCCTGTTTCCTCATTCGATATGCAGATTACAGTCTTTTAAAGCTGCCTCCTTGTATTTGAATGATTGTCAGAACTTTTAAAACTGCCTTGGCGGCTAAACTTTGAGGAAATCACATATTAGTGAAGATTTATTGATAATTTCGAAAGAAAAATAACTAAAATAAAGCTAAAAAAAGTAGGCATTATGAAATAAAGATTATTTTTAGCCTTTTACGTTGTTTTGAATATTAATGAGCAGGATTTTCATATTAAAACAGTAAAATCAAGTCTATCCTTAAATTTTTGAATGTATGTTTCCCAGTAGTCTGGTTTCATGATTGATTAGTCACTCAAAATTCTTAATGAGACATCAATGTCTCATGACCTAAATGCAAGAAGTACTTATTTTTTAAAAGAAACCTTATTTGTACAAGGATAAAAATTCTGCTAAAATTACTGTACTGTATTACTGTCACTTCCGTAAGAAAAAAATCCTGATTCTCTTTTTTTTTTAAAAAAAAAGTATTCTATATTTGAATCATTCATTTGGCAATTTTTCCATTCATGTGCTAATGGTTGGTAATGAAATTTTGGTTTTCTAAACTGCAGTTCTTATTAACTGAGCATTTAGTGAAAAATACAATACTGAAAAGTCAATTTCCTCGAATAAAAGGATTTTATGCCCTGCTCTCTGATATTAGAATAAAACTACCAAATGTTACCATCTTTATTAAATTTTATCACGTATTATTAAACCATATTTTGTTAATTTTACTAAAATCATTACAAAAGCACTTTGATCGAAATTACTCAAGTTTTCCATAGCTGTTCCCATATAGCCAGAAACAGGGTAAATTTTGCCATAATCTGGTAGTTTTAACAATAAATTATTTCTCAGTGTAATATTACCAATTGTAAAAAGAAAAAAAAACAGTATTCTGCCAGAAGAAAAGTCTTCTCGAAAAAGAAAATTAAGAAATCAGTCTTTAAAGGGTAGAAGCATGCACATATAGAAAACTGAAATATACTAATATCTAATATCTGGAAGCAATTCTAAAAACTTTTATGAACATGAAATTTTTCTCATTTACTTCTTAGTAAACATCTACCTTTAATCTTATTACATTCGCTAACTTATACATTTTATCAGTTATAATTGTACGGCAATTGAAGTGTTACCAGCACTTTGTCTTTGTCCTTTGAAATGTCTTATCGAATTGCTTGGTGCAGCGTGTCCTCTTTCGGGCTTTAGGCCACTGAACCCCACATTCAATCGAATCCTTAGCAAATATCAAAATTCCAAAAGCTAATATTTGAGAGAAAAATTACCTCACCAAATAGGAGTTGAACCATCTTGCTCTAACTTCTCAGTTTTCATGCAGTCGAACCCTTTTTTTTTGTTGCATTTAGACCTAAACAATGCCATCCTGGCCCAAATGTTTAAATTGGAGAGTTGGGAATGAAACTTATATGAACTTCATAGTTCATCTGAAATAACTAACCTTTAAGAGTGCATGAAATAAGTACGTTGAAATATGCGATTATTTAGCACTGTTATTGTAACTCACGGAAACATCTTACTATATACACTGAATGAAATAAGTACTTGGGATATGCAATAATTTATTGCACCATAATACTTACGAAATATTTAACCATAATAATAATTTCTGCATAAAATTAGTACTTGTAATCTGCAATCATCCAACATCATACATAAGTTCCATAATTCTTCTGAAATATTTAATTGTAATCAATTCATTAAATTCAGCATTTTAATATGTTGCTTAACACCATAAATGAACTCCATAATTCCTGTAAAACACTTTAGTATATACAATTAATGAAATAAGTGATGGTACTCCTGTATTATTTATTCTTCTCTTTGGAAAAGTAAATAAAGAAGATAAAAAGCTTTTATTTATCTTCGACAGCGTTATAGTTTGCCGATAAAAAAAAATTTCGAAATTTTATTGTGAGGAAAAAATGCCTTTTTATATCGGCAATAAGGAATTTTAAATCGGTTAATATCTTTCGGTTGCGAAACACACTTGAAATTTATAAAATAATTGACAAAATTAAGCTTTTTTTCTTTTTTTAATATCTCTTGGAATTGTACTATTAACATGCTATAGCTCCTTATGCTAAATTCATGATTTAAAGAGTAAACCAGTCTAAATATAATCCTTATTTTGAAGCATAACAGTAGTTGTTTATTTATTTATTTTTCTGAAAAGTACGAAATAACCGAAATAACGGATGCAAGAGAAAAATCGAATTCACACTTGAAAGAAATGAAAAGTGCGTGAATTTTTCCAAATATACCAGGACACTAGAGGGAAAATATCATGCTTGTACAGCACGTAAAAAATAAATTAAAAAAAGGAACACACTGAATAACTTTTGATCTAATGATCAAATCTTCATCTTCAAGAACTCAATCTAAATGGTTCAAGAAGGTGACCTCAATTATATTTTTGCAGCGTAATTTTACACCACAACATACAAAAATTACAAAAACTGATGAAAATCGGTCAAATACGTTTTCTCATCAACTATTATCCTGAGAACTCGTTTTCATATCAACTTTTCAATTGATCTATAGATATTGAACGAGTTATCATTATTTTTTTTGTATCAATTTTCTTTCCTTTACATATAGCATATTTTACACATTATAGTATTTTGGAAACAAAAACGTCGCTCTACTCGGTTATCCTAGTTGATATGCTTTAATTTATAGTACAATAAAAAATACGCTAAATCTAGATAATTATCTAAGTACGAGATATTTAATCTAGACGCATATAAAAATAAGGAAATAAAACTATTTGTTTTGCAAAATGTTCACTAATATTTTTATTAGCTGAATAACAGAGATATGCAAATGTACCTGAATGCAACTTTAAAAAATTTAGAACATTTCTTGCGGTTTCCAAGTTTTGCTATTTTAACATGTATGCATTTTTCACTACAATGCTTATTGAAACATCGGTGTGTTACTGCATTTAAAAACAAAAATAAAGAAAATGTCTCAGACTAAACTTCGTCTTATATCAAATTGAAGAGCACTAGAAATACTTTAAGGACACTAAGTTTAATTTTTTTAGTAATACATCAAAATTAATTGGTTTATAAGGCTGAAAAACAATTGGTCCCCGCGGAGTCACTAAGCAAAGAGTTTTTGAGAAAACAAAAAAGAAATGATAGCAACTTAAATTTAACAGATTAAAAACATTGTGGTCTTAATACAATAAAACAGAAAATAGATTAAAACTAGAGTTTTGTATATGCTTTTAGTATCCAAAGCTAAAATTACCGGCGTTATGTTTACCACTTAAATTACTTTTGTGTATCAAGTATAGTTATAAATAACGATACAATTTAGCTCATCTCCTTTAAACTAAGAATTAAAAAAAAAACTTTTAATTTTATTAAAAAGTTCAATAAAAAAAAAGAAAATAAATTAACGAAAATATTTCAGCTTGGTATATAAAATTATATATTAACTCATATAGTATGGACAGTGTTAATAATTGGTATGATTTAAATGATTACTCGGTTTGTCATTTAAACCGTAAGTATACTAGAAGAAAAATAACGAACTAAGTATATAGCAAAAGAAATTATCGAATACAGAACGAAAGAATGAGTAAAAAATGAACGAAATAGTTAAGTAAGTTACGAATAGAACTTATAGTTAATAAAAGTTACATTTAGGAAACAACGTTGAAAGGAAGAAGCAGACGATTTGCACGTTCGGTGATAATATGTTATAATAGGAGACTTTACTCTTACAATTAATTAAATTCCTACCAATTTAAATGTAAAGATTATAGTTTTAATATTCAATAAGTTTTTTCCAATGTCCAACATATTGTTTTCTGTTTTCTTCAATATAATTATATCTTTGGTTGACTGTACTGCTTACTAAATGTCATTTGTTATTAAAACTTATGTTTTGATGTCAAAAAAAAAATAATAAAGACAATACTGGGTTATGAAAACAGAGCTAGAGGAAAGGAAAAAACAACATACTGAAAAATCGGGGTACAAATTTTTATATTTCAATAATTTAATAATTTTATTTTTTATTTGCACTAATGAAATTTGCAATAAATGTTTAGATTAATAAAAAAAATATTCAATATTTTCCTCTTAATAAGATTAGCTATATTTGATGTGGATTTAATGCAAAAGATGTATTATTTTATTGAAAAAAATTGTTGCATGAATAAAAGTATTGGGATAGTGAACAATTTCGATTTTATCTTAAAATAATTATTTTCTTTTTAACAATATCAATTTCTCTTTAACTTTTTAATTCTGACATTCAAAATTTTTCTACTAATTGAAAATATAATTGAAAGTAAAACATGAAATAAATCAAATAACGAGTTTGAACCAGATTCATTTAATTTAAAGACAAGAGAAATTAGCTCTGAAAAATTGCTCAAAAGAAAAGAAATCAGAAGCTTTGTGATCAATAACTTTTAACAATGTGAAATTACTTTTTCCGGACTCGACTAATTCATAATTATCAGGTTTCTTTCCGAAAGTTTGATTCTCAGTCAAAAGGAAAAATAATTGAGAAGCAAAAAATAAAAATAAAAACTAAATTGCTTTTTCGTGTGAACCATTTCCGATTTGACAATTTTTCATTCTTTCTTGTTATTGCATTACTGATCAAATAAATATTAATTTAAATTAAATTATTTTGTCTAAGATTAAATGTTGGTTTTTTAATTGTTATGTCTGTTTTTTACTTCATTATTAATGTATTTTTAGATGTTGCTTTTTTTATTCTACACTATTTAATTAAATTTTACTATTCCAACTAATTAAAACGAAACTGACATTTATTTTCTATAATTAAATTTTGATCTTCCAGTGATAATATAAGAAATAGTTTTCATATTTTTGAATCATTTCATTATTACTTTTATTGATTTTAAAATAATTGATGTGGATTTAATGCAAACTAATGAAATAAACATAGTTATAATGTTTCAGAAACCGATTTTGTGACATCAGCTAGGTAAACTGTGACTGCGTATTAACTGTTTAGTTTTAGTTTCAGTTTGTATTTATGTTTAGTTTCAGTTTGTGTTTGTGTATCTCATTAGGTTGTTATTAAATGTGTTTGCGAGATGCTAGAACATACTCATTTATTTAATAAGTATTTAAATAATACGTAACCACACAGATTTCAGTTAAATTTAAATATAAAACAATCATTAATATAGCATAATTTACACTTTTTCTTGTGCCTACTGCTTCATTTTAGAAATAAGTAAATAAAATTAAAATTAAATGATTGTTTAATTATTTTATTACTAATGTAAAATTAATTCTTAACTGCTTTTTATAAGCTTAAATATAAAAATTTCATGATACAAAATTGAAAAATTTCGGCGCAATTTTTCTTTTATTTTATGAATTTGCTAAAGCATTGTTTGAAATAAAAATTATATATTTTATGAAGAATTTGTTTAAATAAAGAGCGGACATCAAGAATTGAATTATTATTTTATTTTACGAACATATGTTATATTTTAATTAGATTAAATTTTCAGCTAAAATCATGATCTATAATATAATATAAATTTGTAGGAACTGATATGCTTAGTTATTTAAATATAAATCAAATTGAAGTTCACATAGATGAGGCAGTTAAAAAGTTAAGCAATGTTGAATGGAACAATTATAAACTAACCTAGTTAACCATTTTCGTTAATCGAAATACTTGAAAGAAATTGAAATACTCGAAATCGTTAATCGAAATACTTGAGATACATTAAGTGGAAATTAATATAATCACCAAGTGCATAATTGAAAGATTGTATTTTTCAATATATTTTATTTTAATTAAAATTGTCATTACACGGCTATCCGGAAAGAATACTTTGTAGTTAAGCAAATATTAATTTATTAACTACTTAATATATCCGATCAAAATTTGCAATTTTGTTTCTTTTTTGCATGATTGTTTTTATAATATTGTAGATGGAAAAATTGGGTATTAGATTTTTAAAAACTAAAACTTTCCTTTTCTATTAAATAAAATAAAAATAAAAATAACGTGTTTATTATAAATGGTACAACTGCAAAAATAGCAATTGATACAGATATAGCATTAAACTATTTTTACGAAACTACAATACATATTTTTAAAAAAAATGCATTCTTACCTTGTGTTATATAAGCTGATTGAAGAATAAGAACTGTGTATAAGATATAGATAACAATGCTCAAATACGAGCCAATTCTTTGTTGAATCTTCTTTCCAAAAACCGTCTAGCTTAAGTGGTCTCTTTTATTATACCTAAGAGGTTTTTGTGTAGAGCAGACGTTTCTTTTTCAGATAAATCCTTTTTTATTGTTCCTATATGGATACGCTTCATTGCAAATAAATGTTATAAACGATAGATCAGTATCGCAAAGATGCGAATGATTTTAGCTAGATGTGTTAAGTTGGTAGCTTTCCAGAACCAAATGTATGATGTGACATATTTTAGAAAAATTTTTTTTAATCCATTTTGATTTTAAATATAACCATTGAATACGAACCATTAATTTAATGTTTTATTTTGAAAAATATTTCCCATTGCTTTAAGTTTATTTTGAAATCTTTTGTCGAAAGAAATATCAATCTATATTTCTTATGAAAAACTTTAGAAATGAATTTCTTAACACAATAAGCAAAACTTTAAAAAATATTTTTTTTAAAAAGATTGGAAATTATAAAACATTTTTTATTCAGACGTAAAATGTTAAATTTGAAACTCAGTGATTTTTTTGTGGGAATTCATGTCATCGGCACATTGGCCAAAAACCATGGCTCATTACCAAAATTCTATGTTTGCTAGTCTTGTACTAACTTAACATAAGAATAGAAATATAAATAAAATTAAAAACTGATGTATTTTATTGAATAAAATTATAATCGAGCAATAAAATCATAGTTTATTGAATCATATTAATTTTAGCTTCCCAAAAAAACTCATTTTTGATTGAACGGAATTGTAATACCACAAATCGTCGATATTTTAAAATTATTTTTTCGTCTTACGATATCTATTGTTATCGATTATAATTTTCTCCTGACCTATATTTTAAGGGCCATAAATCGAAATACGAAAAAAAAGGTGGGTTTATTCAGAAAAAAATTCATTCTTCTGTCTGATTTCTTGCTTTAAATTAAAGTCAGCCTGCACTAATTAATTTTAATATTTAAGGTCACGCAATGCAGCATTAAGATTGAGTCCTAGCTATAATTTAATAATCCTGTAATTTGATTAAAAACTATTCAAGATTTTTTGTTGTTTGGCGTGCTTAATATTTATAAGTATTAATTTAAAGCTCTGTAACTTGTAAGTTCATATGTCATTTTCCTTCCTGTATTAAGGAAAACTTAACATTTTACTAAGTTTTATGCATTATTACTAATATCTATTTACTGAGAAAAACCAGTAGCGATGTGCGGAAAATTTCCCAGTATTCATTTCACTGATTTGTATTTAAGTTAAGGGCCATTTTAAAGTATATTTTAACCCTAACATGACTTAATGTAGGTATTTTTCCTAATGGGTTACCGTCAGATGGGGTGACTTTGTGCAACGAGGTGTGACTTTGTGCAAACTGCCATTTTCTTTCAATTACTAACATTATAATAATTTTAAAAAAAAATTATGCATGATTTGTTATCTCATTTGATAAGACTTTTAAAGTTTAACCTGCTGCACTCCGGTACGAGATTAAGTAAAAGAACTTAGTTTCTCCCTCTTCCTCTAAACTTCTAGTGCCTGAGGTTCTCTCCTTGAAGTTTGCTAAGGTAAATTCAGCGTGGAAACACCCACCAGATCATGATTGGTACGCCGCCAAATGCCCCAGATTATCCCTGCAGTGCACTTGTCCTAGATTTTCTCAAACAGCTTTGTCAGAACTCAGGACCGGCCATATAAAGTGTTTGACCTTCAGAGCGAAAGAAAAGACCTATGTCTATTGTCATCGCTCGGGCATCGCTTCTCCATCTCATCTTTGGGATTGCATTGGTGCCTCTGTGAGGCAACTGATGAGTGATGGAGAGACTGTCTATGACTTGCTGATGCGACATGATCTTCTGGACTTGGACTTGGTCTAGGGCTCTAGACCAAGGGGATAAGCAACAACAACAACAACTTAGTTGTCTCTGCATGGCAACACTTTTTGTGTAGTAGTCGTTTGTAAATAAAGGTAGATGGTTTTCGTTTAAAATATACTGAAGTTATGATTTAATTACGTTTACGCGAATTAACATAACCTACCTTCCTGGCCAGGACAACTAGAACTTCTTCAACCGAGCATACTTTCCAGACTTCGATTTTATGACGTTAAAAAATTTGAAACTGTTTGTAACTTGAGCTTACAATTTTCCAAGAACGATGATGTTTAAATTGCCAGTTTTTGGTAAGCTATTAGTTCATTATGATGACAACTCAAATCAGTTGATACCGAGCTAAAAAAATACCCTTAGATGGCACGACGAAAAAATTGAAAATATGACAGTTTGCACAAAGTCACCCCATGTTGCACAAAGTCACCCCATCTGACAGTAAAAAATGACCAAGTTTCTCCTTAATAAATTAAGTTGTAAGTTAGCAGTTTACTTAGTAAGTAACTTTTTCTACATTAACTTGAATAAAGTATATTTTTTTCCTCAATCATTAACTCGGTATTATTTTTAAAAAAGAGAGAGAGAGAGCAAATGTGAATAAAATTATATGTTTCTAATTATATGGTTTTACGTCGGCCAAACTATGCTATTATGATTTGTATTTTATGTTATATACAATGCCTAAGAATTTCATGCAATGCCTAAGTAAAGCATTTAATAACTCCAAGGCCTTATTGTTTGTTCAAAAATGCGAAACATTGTCAACGTTGCCTTCACTGTAAAAAAAAATTGAAATGAAAATATGAAATAAAGTGTCAGAACTGCACTTTGTGTGCATCACCCGTACAGTCCATTTTACTGTTAAAAAATAACATATCAAATTTTTTAATACTACTTATTTGATTAGAGTGATCCAGTGTTTTGAGGTGATTATTAATTTAAAAGTACGACACATCAGATATTTTTTTTTCTGTAGCATGTTTAGGTGAAAAGTACCAGCACTATGAGTGCCGGAACTTTTCATCGCTGATTTGATCCGGAATTTTTTACATGGTTGCAAAATCATAGGCATATTTGCATTTTTCGTCAAAAGTTTGACTTGCGATAACTATTCAGACACATTTAAAGAAAACAATTAAGGCATAAAGCAAAAAAGTGAAACTAATCACATTTACAGCCATCCTAATAAAATTTAAATATTCTAGTTTGCCGGAAAGTGATCAAAATATCGATTAACATTACATTTCGACGATAATTTGGCTTTAAATTCCCTAATAAAAAAATCCTAGTGATTTAAGTCATCAGATACTGGATTTCTATCGAGATAATCCTAGTTAGTAATAAAGGGGGGGGGGGAGAGAATTTTATTTAACAACAATTTCCCTTTGATGATATATGGGATACGACATTAAAGTTTATTCATTCTTCATTAATTTATTGTATACTAAAATGAATCTTTACTTAATATTTTTATAAGATGTATATATTTGCACCGTTTTACTATACTTAGACGTAACTCTTAAGCTAATAAATCACGTTTGTGCAAATATTTTTCAATGGAAAAATTAGCATTGTATTATTCAGATTATTTTTAGCATAAATAAAAATAAGATAAACAAAGAATAATTTAGAGCCATCCCAGTTACGATTGTTATGTAAAAATTAAGTTAAGTAAATAAATATATTTATTAAAAATAAATAAAAATATATACTTTAAGTAAATAAAAATATATGCTTCAATAAATATTCCGTTGCTGTTTACTTTTATTTTCCTTAATATTTACTTTATATGCATAATTTTCTTTATACTTTAAATTATACTTCAAATTATACTTTATACTGCAAATTATACTTTAAAATGCATAACAACAAATACTATAAAATATGAGAGAGTATTTTTTTAAGCAAAAAATATTTTTCAATTTCTCTAAAAAGAACCAATAACCACTATTATTAACTAAATTATTTTAAAATCATATTGTTATATAGTTTAGTAAATCTTTTTTTCTTCTTTTTTTAAAAGTTTTAAAGTATAATAACATAAGAAAAATAAAAGAATTATTGTATTAGAATTATTATTGCTGGCATTTTGAATAATTACGCTTAAAATTAACGTTTTTTATTTATCAATTAGTTTTATAATGTATCAGAGAACACTCTTAGCTTTTTTCAGAACAAAATTTTCAAAAAAAAACATTATAGTTAATTAACCTCTTAGAATTAAATCTATAAAATAAATAATTTACTTTTATTCCATACTTCAATTTTACTTTCGTTGAAACATAAGAGCTTTTAAATATAATTGGAAAATTAATATTAATTTTCTGTCAATATTTTAAACCTAATTAATGAACATTTTATCAAACGAAATTTAATGATGCGTTGATAAAAAAACTAAGAATTGTTTTAAGATTAAATTTTTAATTACCTAATCATTTTAGAAACACAAATTATCAAGTGTATTGCAAGGTGTCTACAAGCTGATAACTATTAATAAATATGTGTTATAAAATAAATTTTTAAATAATTGGTTTCCTGATATGTAGTATAATATATGTTTTTTAATATTATATAAGAAAATTACTTTAATTAAAAAGTTGTAAAGAAGAATTTGCGTCAATCTGTTAGTAAAAGTAGTATATATTTTATAAATATTAACATTTTTTAATTGGTTATTGGGAATATTAGTTTAGGTTATTTAGAATCAAGATTATCTGAAAGCAAATGTCCAATCAACATATGATGTAAAACTTTTCCTATTGCACAAATGTCATACCCAAAACCTTAGTTCTGTATAAAGTACATTTGTTTGTAGAATCGGTTGAGAGGCGTTTCGCAATTAGCCCAATTATCTATTTATTTTTGTATCTCGTAGATATCTTTATACTGAGACAATTTCCTGGTAAAAATATTGCACCGTATGGTAAGGGTAATACTAGTAAAACACATAATTTTGGATTTTATAACCAAAATATATGGTATTTAAACAATTAATTTGTGAAATTTTCTGCTCATAAAGTAACGATTTCCGAAAATTCTGGTTTTTAGAATTATAGTTCTAATCACCACATATGTAGTAAACTATATACAAAACTCAAATGTAAATTTAACCGAATTTTTTTTTTTTATTCTGCACTCTAAAGTACCGTGAAAAAAGCACCAAATTTAACCACATTTACCAAATTGTATCACTTATTATAAAAACATATTTTATTGTTAATTTTACTGAAATAATTACCAAAGTACTCGAGTAAAAATTATTGAGCATTTTGGTGTTCCCATAAAGCCAGAAACACGGTTAAATTTAGTACACTCTAGAATTTTTGACCGTACTTTTTTCCTCGATTTATAATGTACGGGAAGTTTGTCATAGTTAGTCTACGGCGAGAACGCTGAAATTGGTTGCAATAGATTAGCAAATATAGCAAAAACTAGCAAATATCTATATTTTATTGTATGACATATAGTTAATTTTATTTTACTATTTATAGCATAAAAAATACCAAAGTGCTTCATGAATATTACTGAGCTTTTTTGTAGGGCTCCAACAGAGCCAGAAATATTTTACATTTTATCTTATTCAGATTTTACCCAACATTTTTATCACCTTAAAAACTCTAATATATTTACTAATAATATTTTCTTATCATATTCGAAGAATATACATCTATGTATAATTTATACAAAGAGTTAGCAGTTTTAATTTTTTTTCAAAAGAACAAATTATGATATATTATCTAATCCCGTGAAAATTTCGACAAAGATTTTTTTAACATTTATTTTCTAATGAGTTTCAGAGCTCAAATAAGACTAGAAAAAGGATAATTAGACAAACTAGATAGTTAGAGATTAAAAGTGTGTATTATTCATGTAAAATAATTTATAAAATTTTCATATTTTAAAGCAAAAAAAAAAAAAAAAAAGATAAAAGAAATTCAAATGCAGCTATAGTTTTACTCTACTAAAACAATATAGCACACAAATATAAATCTGTAAAATACTAACTTTTCTCCTTAGAAAGTATGAATTTTAGTTTAAACAAATTGAAAACGATTTGGAATTTCCATAAATTTAAAAATGAACGCTGATCACTAATGCTGGACTATGTAAGCATGTTTGAAATACCTGGGTATATTGATATTTCAGGATTTAACGATTTGCCATTATTTTTTCTTCCTTTGCCGTTTTTTTTTCTGTCGACATTACTTTGTCAAACGAATTAAGAAAAATCAGCACTTAAACAGTTTTAGTAATCATAATTTAAAAAAAAAATATGATATATGCATAATAAGATCATCTATGATGATAAAATGAATTAGTAAGTTATATAATTGTAGAATTTTATAAACGAGCAAAATGAGCATCCCGCATGAAAACAAAAATGCTATCGTAAAATTTCAGTACTCTAGGGCAATAACATTTCTGGTAAATAAAACATAATTTCGGTTACTAAAAACAGAATAAACGGTATTTCAACAATTGCCTTGGTAATGTCTCCGTTGATATGGTAACGGTTTACCGGAAATTCTGGTTTTCAAAATCATAGTTGTTATTACCGCTGATTTGGAGTAAAAAAATACAAATCTGAAAAGCAAATTTACCTGAATAAATGCCTTCTTTGCCATGTATTCAGATACCAAGATAACTATACTAAATTGTGCCAAATTTACCAAAATTTATCATATATTATGAAACTTTATTTTATTGTCAATTTTACCAACCTGCTTCCAAGGCACTTCAGTAAAAATTACCGAGATGCCATTGCTTCTGTAAAACCAGATACATGGTAAATTTTACCATATTGACCACACTTTATTTTTCTCAGTCCCTGCCTACGGTTTCCTCTATATTATATTTGTTGTAAATGTTTGGGATATGTCCAGTTCCTTTCTTAAGATGTTCATAAAATTTTCTCTGAGGATAGTCACTAAGGGAACATAAAAAGGATTAAAATCGCCATTGAAATGACAACGGATTTTGAGATTTAAGTTTGACACTGAGTTAGAATACACTATAAAAAATTCCGGTTGAAATTACGGTATAAAATATCGGCACTTTGGGTGCCCGTAAAATCCGTTTTATCGTAAAATCTGTTTTACCGTAAAATAATTTTTTTTGTAATAGTCATTTTATCGCAAAATCCATTTTAACCGTAGAATATAGTGACGCAATATTTTGTTCAGTATCATGTTCCTGTAAAAATGGATTTTACGGCGCACCCTGAGGGCTGGAACTTTTTCGGTCATTTAATCCAGAGTTTTTCCCAGAGAAGTTCATTGCTTTAAATTTTGCATTTACCTTCCACTGGAGGATAAAGTTGTCGATATTTTCCATTCACGATAGTATCGTTGTTTATAATAATCGTGATAATATATTCAATTATTAGGATCTCCTTCTCTATTTTTGTAGATCATAAGGCATGGTATTTACAATGTATCGCTAAAATGTGTGCTAAAATATCGTCATCACGATACATCAAAATATATAATGTCAAACTCTACTATTTATAGCATTGGCAATACAGCTGAATATCTTCAAATAATAACTTAGTGAACTTAAATTGCTTAAAAAAAATATTGATATTAAAGTTCTTACTTTAGGAAAAATATATCTTTAGAAGAGCAATCATATACATAAAGAAACAGTTTTATCCCCACATCATCATCTCTTTCTCTGTATTACTGAAAAGATATATTTTTGCGCATCAATCACAATCTATAGTGAAATATTTTTGAATAACGGAATTGTCTTCTAAGAAAGACATCAGTTATATTCCAGACTTCCGACTTCTTTTTCTTATGCATACTTAAAGATGTGATATATCTTTATAAAAATTGCAACAATGTCGCCAATGTCATCTTTACGACACATTCTCTAGTATGCTTCTTTATTTGATTTTGAGCTTACGTGAGAGAAAGGAACAAGAAAAACAAAAGTAACAGCTTTTTTTTATTCGTTATATTCCTGTTAGTATTCTGAATAGGATTTTATATTAAAATTATTCAAATCATGACTTTTTTGAATGAAATATCACATTGTTTTTCAGATTAGGTGAATTTTTTACGCGTTTCTTAGCTAAGGTAAAAATATTAATTTTGATAAACATGTTTCGAATAATTTTAACGATGAGTCATCTAAGAATTTTATCTGAGAATTTATTTTCGTGGAATTCTCTGATTTTTATCTTTCTCTAGTAATTAAAATTGATTTAAAATATTCACTTATTTAAGTTACATTTTTATTAGTTCCAACTGATGTTTTTTTTTTTTTTTTTTTTTTTTTTTTTTTTTTTTTTTTTTTTTTTTGCAGTGATTTCCAGTTTAGTGAATTGTATTTTGCCAAGAATGTAAATATAACATGAAAAATATACGAATATGAGTTTTATACCTTGAAACTAATATTAAAGTTATTCATAGTAATCCAAATTGATTGTTGGAATTTCTTATTAATTTTCAGTGTTTATTACTTTTCTTCAAAATTAAGATACATGAACTACAAAATCGAAAAATTTTTAGTTGTATTTTTTTCAACATTTCTCAGAATCCATTAGAAGATACTCAAAACTATATTTCTGTGAGTTTCTTTTAATTAATAAGAGTTTTTATAAGTAGGGGTGGCGTTTTTGCGAATATAATGACTAGCTCTGGTTTTTTTTTTAGCTTCTGTTTTTTGCTAAGACGTTTCTTCACGTCTAAAAAGCGTGATCACTTATTAAATTATTTTGAATATTTTTACGTGACTTAAGACATTTATGTCGTATCATGATTGACTCCAAAATACACCCTCTTTTTCTTTGAAGACAGTTCGTGATTTACTCAAGTTTATTTCAGATACACCCTCTTTACTTACAAGTAGGATACTTAAGAAAAGAAGTTCTGCTTTTTCAGTAAGAGTCTTTGAAGTCACCTTCAATACTTTGCGTGTTTTTAATAGCAGGCAAAAATAATATTTCTAAGTTTTCTTTAAAACAATTAAGAAAAGGTGGATGATATTAACAGAAATTGCTCATTTATTCATTTTTTTTACCAGGATTTATTTTCCTAGCAATGATATGACCATTAATGTATACAAAGAGAAAAGTACTAAATGAGTAATATATAAAAGTATTCAATTTTCACCTCCACGCAACACTAAATGATTCGCTTTTTTAGCATGTTCTAAGTGGAATGCAATTCCATGTTTTACACTATGCCCCACATTGAATTTTATACAACATTAAATGCCCATGCTTAAATAGCTTTTAATAAGTTATCCATCATAAATTTTTCTTTCATTTTATTGTACTTAATTTGTCAATAAATGAAAATATTCCGACTATCCAAAAGGCAGATGTTGAGTCTTTTAAACTATTCAGATTTTGATTCTATCCTGATACTATTTAATATTGCATTCTTTAAAAAAAAAAACTATATTACATAAATGATACAGATAATAAAGACTGTTAAGGAAAGATAATATATATTTCGTATTAAAACTAAATAATAAAAAATAAAAAAAATTGCGATTTTAACAACACAAATACTATTTTTATACGTTTCTAATTCCATTGAGGGCATTAATTTCATTTCGTGCTCTTGTAAAAAAAAAGTGGTTCTAATAACTCCGAAGCAACTCAATTATTTTATTAGAATTTCTTATATAAAGTCTTACATTTCCTATTATTTTTCTTTATAATATTGTAAATGATCATTGCAAATGCCCACAAATTTTGATAAAAAATGTTTCGTTATATTAATTTATAATTCAATTCATTTTACTATTCCGTGCTTTTTCTATAGCTCTCATAAAAGTTTTGTATTTTAAACAAAATACAATTCATTTACAAATTTTATTATAAATTTAATGAAAAAATGTCAGACACTTTAGAAAGCCAAAATAAAATACTCAAGAAAACTAATTAATGATAAAGCAATTATTAAAATTTCTTTATTTCATCAAAAGAAAGGTATTTATAATTAACAATCTGCTTTTTCTTTGCGTAATAAAAAATAAAAATACACCATACAAAAATATTTTATGGTCGGAAATAATTTAAATTCCTCAAAAAAAGTTTTACAAAGCAACAAAAGCTTAAAATAAAATGAAAGGTTAAAAACTGCTTTTTATTACCAACGCTTTTATTGTGTAACTGAATAGAAAAAAATCTAAAAGTATTAAATTTTAAAAGGGAATAAAAGCAAAGACTAATTTTATGACCCATGGCATAAAAGTCTCACATTTATGGTTTCCAATGCATAGTGTAAAACAAGCATTTGCAATAAATACGCGGAAGCTTTCTGTTCATTTTCCGTTTCACGTTTGCAAACAAAATATAAGTTGAGTCATTGTTTTTAATTACAGCTGTTACTTTCCGTGAAATAAAAGCACATGGGGCAGTTTTATATATCTTTTTTATCTTGCATTCGCATTCCATTTTAAACACTCTTCATTATGGTGTGACACATACATTTTCACTTATAAAACTGTTATTTATTTATAATTTAGTGCTTCATAATTTCATTGTTACTGATTTATCATGAAACAACATTATGGATATGGAAATAGTTTTTTGAATTAAATTATGTTTTAAATCGCATATAATATTATTATATTTTAATTTTCCTCGAATTAATATATTTATTTTATTTCAATCTCTGTCTGAATACAGTTCTATATATGTTTTGTAGAAAACATTTTAATGTTTAGAGACGCAGCATTTAAACTAACTTTTAACTTAGGGTTTTTGTATTAATTCGTTTTTTATTTTTTTTTTATTTTTTATTTTTTTTTATATAATATCAAATAGTCCACTTGCAGAGTGAGATACAATGAGAGGGTAACCTAATAAAAAGGAGCAATAGGGAAACAAAAGGATACACATACACACACAAATGGTATGAATGTAGTGGTTGTCCCATTAATTCCATGACTTGTTAGTTCAGTGGGTGTTCAGTAAAGTCCAGTACTCAAACAGTCATTACCCGTCAGAAGACGAAGGTAGGTCAAAGTTTCGAAATAGTCCTACGATAATATATGAAAGTTCTTCACTTTTCAACGCTTTTAGTATTTATTCGGTCTTGTAGATTGTCACGTTTTCCTTCATCAGCTGTTTGAAACAACGTTTCATAGGAAGTTATCTTCATGGGAGCACTTTTCATTTATTTTTTTAAACAGAAGAGCCTTTGTACGGGAGATTAAAACTGCTTTTGACTTTTAGTGCAAGTTTATTTAAGATATAATTTACAACTCTTGGTAAAAATTGGTAAAAATATTGGTAAAAGAAAAATTGGTAAAAGAATTGGTAAAAATATTAACATATATTAACAAAATATGTTAAAATATTAGTAATTCCTATGACACTATGAATGTGCTTTGTAACATATTTGAAATAATTTCCTATTCTGACAAATATATTTAAAAAAATTTTTATCCGTGTGCCTAATAGCTTACTACACATAGAAAATATGTATGGTCAGAACTACCAGAATGTGGTAAAGCATACAGCTGTGGGAAAACAAGAAAACTCGGTAATTTATACCGAAGCCGTTTGATAATTATATTGTTAAAACTAACAATGAATTATGGTTTTATTGTGTGTGATAAAATTTGCTATCTTGATGAAATTTGGGGATTCAATCATGATTTCTTAGAGTAGGGCATATTCGGTAGAATTTGCAATTCATGTTTGTACTATTTATTAAATGTATGGCATCAAGAGATATAAGTATGAAGACCAAACTATCCTGTAAGTAAATTTGAATTTTATACTCAGAATAATGTGCTTCCTCCAGATATTCCATTACGATACAATACGGTAATTTTATCTGATTTTTTTTTCTCTGAGTAATTTTCCTATATTTGTCCGTTTATACCAAATTAAACCCTGATGTTTTTTTCCTCAATAGAAAAATTTAAATTTTTTCATTTATTTCCAACTTTCAGTCCTTTAAAAAACGAAACAATTTTGGCAGCTAAACTGCATAACTTTCTTTACAAAATTTCACTTCGGTATATCTTTTTTCTCTAGAGAATTTACAGCTTTTCATTGAAATAGTTTTTAAGATAAATCAAATGGAAAAGTCTGCGACTAATCAAAAGCTAGCATTTAAGATCACTATAGTGTTTTTACAGCAGGAGGCATATTTAAAAGATTTTTTTTCCTAAACATTTAATGCACTTTGTGTATTTCAATTTGATATTATTGTTGCATCATTTTAAAATTTTATAAAAGTGTTCACGAAATTTTCCACAAGGCAAAAAATTTAATTTTTCGGTTTTAATGTAACTCGGTATATTGAGCTTTAAAAATTACAATTCTAAATTGTTTTTAAATAAAAAAATCCCATTTTACTTGGTATCATTGTTTTTAATTTCATCTTAAACTAACTTTAATTTTTAAATTTCAATATATTTCCATCAGAATTATTCAAAGTTCAAACTTATCACCCGGGGTTATTTAAACAACTGGAGTAAATATTTGTCACGAATTTTTGAAAGACTGTCGCAACTTTCACTAGATAAAATCCGGACATTCATTTCAGTAACATTGTTTTCAGTTTTATTTTTAAGTTTTTTACCAGCAGTTGCACATAATAGACTAGTTTTGGATTTAATATCGTGAATGTTTTAAAAAGTGTAAGAGGAATAGATACGTACTATATTGGTGCGTATAAGATGTCTCATTTTCAGGTAAGTATGTAAAACTGCATATTTTTCATAATTTTTTTATTTAATCACGATTTGTTCCATTTGCTTCTTTATATTTTTCACAGCGAGATTGTAATGTATAGATGTATGCCTTAAGTAATCTGGATGATTATGATTTCACCGAGAAAGGATTAATGTGTAACTTTTATTTTACTTTCTATAACTTATAAAAAAATTAGTTAAGGATTCTGAATTTTCACGGGAATTTAACAAAAGTACAGAAATATTTTTTTATTTTAATTTTTTTGCGAAAATGTTCAAAGAACTTTTAAAATTAAATTTTTAGTTCTTAAATTTGATGAAAAAAAAGCTACCATAAAACAACAAAAGTTATACACAACACAATAAAACACAATAAAAGTTATACAAATATTATTAACGACTAGAAATAACTTTTATTAGGTCTATTGGCTCAAAAAATTAAAAAATAAAGAGTATTGTTTGAATGCAATTTTTTTCATAAAACATATTGACCCTTAAAAAATATAAAATCTTTACAAAAACTCAAGTGTCAGTAAGACCTTGAGCAGTATGCAAAATTCAAACCAATCACCGAGTTTTAACTTTGTCGAATAATTAAAAGTCGAATAATTTTGCTCACCAGGTGAACAAAAGTGAATTGAAAAAAAAAAAACATATTTACAGATTGTGATGTTGTTACATCACACGTTCGTCGATATTCTTCTCAACAATAGTTTTTTTCAGTTTTTGTTCATTTAACCACAATAGCCTTCTACTATTTTAAATTGATCAATTGATTTTTTCATATCGATTATTCTCACCTTAACTTTAACCGAGTAGCACTTTGTTCCTTTCCGCGTGCCTTCTTGGCGTCAGTTGAGGAAGCCACCATTTGAGAGAAACATCGCTTTCATTTTTCAAAAACTTTTAGGCGCTCGTTTTCCAGTTGAATATCTGGTATTTCACCTTTTTTTAAAGTATAATACGGTAATTTATTTAAATTAAAACTTATCAATTAAATATTAAAAAGAATAATATTTTTTTTTTCAATTTGAACATTAGCGAATTAAGATGCCTTGTCGCCAATAGTTGGCGAGTTTTCATAATAGCAGTCACCAAATCTGCGATGATCCTGATGTTTACAAGTTGTTTATTCTTGTAATTCTCTTTTAACCCTTTATATCACCTTGTTGCATATCTGCAACATACTCAAAAAGCATATGTCTTTGCCCCAACAAATTTTGAAGGACGATTTCGACGATTGTCGGCCAAAACCAGTGCGCCAAGATGAAATTGGGCACTGGCCTAATTGGGCTAACAAAAGAATCAGATGCAAATACCCAAAATGCAAAAGATTCACTCAAACTATTTGTGAGAAATATGGTGTAGGACTTTGTTACAAAAAAGTAACAACTGTTTTAAAAATGTTCATATGAATTAAAATTTTTGAATCTTTCAATCTTAGTGCCATTTTTCACAATGTTGCAGGAATGCAACAAGCACTTTTTTGTCATTTTGCATAATGTTGCAGAAATGCAACAATCAATTTTTTTCCAATAATTTTTTTTATTTTATGTTGTAAAATTTTTATTATTTTTTTACATGCTTAGAATGATGTATTTTAATGTATGAGTAATTTTTATTAAAATCAGAGATGTTGAGATATAAAGGGTTAAAAAAAAGAAGCCTCGCCTGATTCAAAATATGATCCATAATGTGCGTTCCACATGAACGATTGAATGCCATCTAAAACGGAGAATGCCATCTAAAAAAAACACCATCAATGAACCTTTATCAATGAGATCTGCGAAATAAAGCGGAAGTATATTTTGAACCATGTGCCCTCTATGACTCAATTTTAACAGCTCCTGATCAGCTACTAAACTTGAAGATCTTTCTGGAACGAAGGATAAGGTAACTCATTTGGACAATGTTTTTTTAAAAGCTATACGATCTTATGTTTATTTCGAAAATATGATGCACATTTACTCATTCCATGTATTTCCTGCGCTGAATTTTATTCGTTAAATTTAATGATCCATTCCTTTATTAATATTACTTAAACCGTAACTATACGATGAAGATTGAACTTTGAATAAATTACTTCGTTTAGAAATATAAGTTTGAAGTTAATTCCAATTATATAAATTCCAAAGTTAAAACTGTATACTGAAAACTCACTCACTGAAATCAGGAAATAACATGTCCATTTTGTCTTATACTAGTTTTGATGTCAATTTGCTAACGTAGGTCATTAATATCTCAAAACTTGTTAAGAACACCTAATAAACCTTTGTAAATTTTAGAATTACTAAGCTCTGATTAGAAATTTTACAGACTGTTTTCATTTTCTTACTATTTAGCCTGATAAAACTAATTTATATGTAAAAAAAGACAGTTGATGAATAACAAATGAACAATAAGCTTATTGCTAATAGGCTATCATTGATCAGTTTCTACAGGTTGAACAGTATGAAATGGATACGGTCTGAAAAATTCCATACCAGAGTTCATTCAATATTTGAATACAATATATTGCAAAGTTAACTAATGTTTGTTAATCGTACTTTCGTTTAATATTGCGATTAGAAAAAATTTATATTAAAACTTTCCATGATATGGTAAAATTTAAAATTTTTGGTTGTTTTGTCATAATACTTTAGAGCATGTCATAAAAATCATTTATTCGGTAAAATACACTTTTCAGTTTTGCATTTTCTTACAAATTGTGTGGCAATAAGAACTACAATTTTGAAAACTAGAATTTCTATTTAACCGTTATGATATCAATGAAAAATTATCAAATGAATGGTTTAAATACAATATATTTTTGTTCTATTTAGAATTATGGTTTTTTTCTTTTTTTTACAAGAAATGTCATTAATTTTGACAGAATTATTTTTCTTCGTGCCATAAAGAATTTTATTTTTACTAAAAATGTATCAAAATATAAATTTAAAAATGTATTATATTTATTTAGAAGAAAATATTATGCTAATAGCTGCAAGTATAATATAAGTTTATACTTAGTATATATAAGTATAATATATAACTCATTTTAGCAGTAAAAGAAATTTATATATTCCTTTTCAGTTATTCCATGCGTTAATATTTTTTTCAAAATGGCCCCTTAAGCACTCTAAAACGGTAGAAAAAATATCTTTTTTACCATTTTGAAAGAAAAATAATGAAAATATACTGTCACACATCGCTCACGAACTTTTGGACAGGTGACTTCAAGAGCTGAAGCAATTTACGATGAAAAATCCCTGTCATTTGCGTTTTTCGGACACAGAAAAAGAGGATATTCGAAAATTCTTCAAACTGACGTTTTATTCATTCGATGCAGAATATTTTGCACTCATTTGGCAACAATTTTACATCTATAAATTTGTTCAAATGTTCTTTTTTCTTACTTTTTACTTGGAAAGCAGACATAGTAAATTGTAAAGAAAATACATCTCAATTTAACACTTTTGCACATTTCACGTATGGTTCTGCAATAAGAAAATGGTTTTTTTCTGCAACGGATATTTTTTGGCAGTGAACAACTGCCCTTCTGCTAAAATGCAAATCATTTCTCATAGTGCAGTATGCTTTTAATTACTTCTGAGCGTTGTTGTTACAGTTACAAAATTCGAATACTCTAATTTTTAATTTTTCTACATGCTGCAAAAAAATACATGAAATATTATTCTATGAACAGTAATATGTCTAAGTTTAAAAATTTCCTTTTCAAAATAAAGTAAATTACTTACTCAACAGAACCTAAAATCATGATGTCCATCATAATTATTGAAATAATTATGATGAACACACACACATCACTCTCAAATAAATAAAGTATTTTAATCTAGAGCTTCATAATTCAAAACGTGAATTAGATATTAGTTAAGTCGACCAACTTTTTGATTTTTACCTTGCATAACTGTGATGCCACAATTGGCATTACATATTTATTTCCTATCCTTAAAATATCTGTGATTACTTAAACTTATTTTTATTTATAAAATTATATTTTAAATAAATCAAAGACTTAATCTTCAAAAACGAACATAAAATATTTATTCCTTTTTTTGCATATATCAATGTAACGGATACATTTTATTTCATTTCTATGCAGACTTATTCACTGTCGCCTCTAATCGAAAACAAATATCTATTTATAACTTTTTATTTTAAATTTCTAACCACAAAAATGTTTCAGTTGCATGGTTGTAATAATTCCCATAAATTTGTTGGCGACTCATGATCGCCAAGGTATTATTTTAACCCAATATCGATATGCGGGGTTGGCTTTGTTATATTTTGATAATTCGCCAATTTTGGATCTCTACCCATGATTCTCCAGTGTCCGTTGAGAACAGATTACATGTACTTTTAAATTGGCTTTTGTTTAGGAAGGTCGTGGGGGATTTGTCTCCCATGGCCTGTCCTTATTAATATTACTATGCAAAATTTGTTCAACTAAAATTCTTATGGATAGTATTTATATTTTGTATCTCGAGCTCTGCAAATACTATTAAATAAAAGTATTATTTATGATCCAGATTTCAACTGTCATTTTCATCATCTTCTGTTTTCATCACCATCTTCATTTGGGCCACTATACTATACGAATTTCCACCCACACCTGAATAGTTCATCTCAATATAATTCCACCCTGATATTCCATCATCAACTTAAATAGCACCACTAAGATCTTTCTTCTTCTTCACAATAACATTACCTGGATGAGTACATCGAGGACAATGGATGAGTAACATTGCCTGGATGTCGTTATAGTGCGGGAAACTGAAACAATTGTAGTTTTTAAAGGAAATCGTCATGTAAAAAATAATAAATATAACTTATTTCCTTTACTTCAAACATCAAATTAATATTTCATTAGATTTTTTTAAAATTATTATAACCATTAATATATAGTTCTCAATAACCCTAGCATGCAATTGGAATTGGTTCTATTAATTGGCACTGTTTATCGAATATAGTTACGAATCTGCCTTATGCATTTCATTCAATTCGAAAAGTTTAAATGATTGCTACAATGTTTCGCCTTTATTAAATTGCAATTTTAATTCTCCTCGCCACATCATTTTAAGTTTTAAACCTGAGAAATGGTGAAAAAATTAAGACCTTGGTATTAATCATTATCTATAACAAAAACAATGTATTCAACAACTCCTCTTGACGAAGAGTATTCTAATATCTACAATTTACTTGCTCTCAGAATTTTAAACGATGATACGCCTTATTCGATTCATCTTATTTCAGTTGCATAATCCGTCGTTGTGCTAAATATGAACATTTTATTATTTAAAATCCATTTTGAGAGAAATAACAACTTTTTATCTGGTGTTCCTGAACAATAACAAAAAAAAGTTGATCTATTAACATCCAATCTGATCCTACACCGACAAACAATTACAATATTTGGGATACCTATATTTATTTAAGTCTAAAAATATAAAAAACAAAGCTCATTCATTTATCTCGAGTCATTGAACTCCTGTTTACATGTTAATAAAAGTAAAAACTTCTTGAGAGAATTTTTTACAGTATTATTTATATACTTCTTTTTTTTAAACAGTGATTTGTCTAAATTAAATAGATTAATATGGAGAACATTGCGAACGTTTAAATGAATAATCCAACTAAACTGAAGCAGAATGATAAACTTAATTTTATAACTTCAGTTGCTTTAAAATTATAAAGTTGGTAATAAAAAACGACATGTTTCAAACGCTCAAACGCAGACTCATGTAAAAGCCATGCTAAGGACTCAGTACCACCTGAATAATATGAATGATGACAGTGTCAAGAGTTGCCCTTTTGTTTGGAACTCAGTTACGTAATTTGGAATTTATCATAATTCTATTGGCCTACTGGACTAAAAGCAGAAATATTTCAAAAGTAGTTTTGTATTCTCTAAAAGTTATATTTTGAAAAGAAAATCTATTGTCGTAATTAAGCGTCTTATGTTTATGTAATATAACTGTATCTAAAGAAATATTTTTGTTAAAGCCAGATGACTACGATTGACGACAGATAAGATGAATCCAGATTCAGTGTATTCTTTTCCTGGCCATTTGGATGACTGCACGGATTCTTTGAACAACGTGAGTTTTCAATACTCAATACAGCACTCAAACTCAGCATGGTAATTCTTTTCTAGAGAAGATTTCTTGAGAATTATTCAAGCATTGTAATCATAAAAAATATTGTCGTATATGTTTTGCATTTTATTCTGAAATTTTGTCCAATAATTGTCCACTAAAATGCTATAGAGAGAATCTAACAATTAAATATGTGTCTAATGTGAAATGAATTCAATGTAGGATTTAATGGCTCAAAGTCCAAAAAGGGATTTGATGCGTTAAACAGACGGTTTTTGAAACAAATGAAAAGGTAAGATACATGCAAACATTTGTTCAACTTATGGTACTGTTAAAATGTGTAAGTATTAAGAAATTAAGTGAATGGAATTTGGTAAAAACAGTTAGGGTAAACTAACCAGTGAAGGAACAATTAAGCTTCGCTTGCTTTTTAAAAAATCATATTAATTTCTAAATTTGTAATTTTAGTTAAATGACAGTGTCAACATATTTGTTACTAATTGCAAATTATGTAAAAAAATTTCAGAGAACTTACATAATAATGTTTTAAAGTTTTGAAGGTTCAAATAACAAGTAGTAAGAAGACCAAGTGAAGGAACAGCTCTTACCAGTGAATGAAAACCCAGTAAAGGAACACTTATTTTTGTTTATTTTTTAATGATCCTTATGAATTTATAAGCCATACAAATATTTAAATACAAGCCTATTCTTGAAATTATAACATATAAATACATGGAAAATGTCAAATTTTTTTTGTAATCATGAATTGAAAATTAAAGTGTCAACATATTAACACATACTGTTCATTCAATGGGAAATCTATGCCTAGTAAGGGAGCATGCCTGTTCCCTCACTGGTTAGAAGATTCTTTTCGTATTTTTAACATACTTTTGATGCGGAACATCACTAAAGGTACAAGAAAATTAAAGTTTATCTTTTATTTTCATTAAATTAGAAAAAAAAAACCCAGTAAAGGAACACTCATCTTCACTGTTTTTTCATCGTTTGGTGATCCAGTGAATAAACACCCCCTTGTCTCAGCACTTTATAATGCTATGATGCTTCAAAAAAATAATAAAACGTAACTTCAATAACTATATTTTGAATTCTCTTTTTCACAGTGAGAAAAATAAAACTATTTCATGCAATTAATTCCACTTCAAACATATAAATACAAACACTCACTTTATAATTTTTTCAAAGAAACAAGGTGTTGCAGAGATGATAACAAATTCAAAAAATTTTCCAGGGAATTCTATTTGACCAGGGAATCTAAAACATTGCTAGATGACTTCCTATTGTTTGGCAGTAAGCTATTGTTACCAATCAATCTAAAGAAAAACTTCCAAGTTCTTATTTTTAATCAATATATATGAAATGTTCCTTCACTGGGTAGTGTTCCTTCACTGGTTGGTTTACCCTATATACTGTAAAACATACCAATAGCACAAAAAAATGGTGCTAGAATGATTGGCTTCATCTCACAAATTCTTTATGCATAAATTAGAGCTAACAAAAAAGGTTAGACAATACTGGTTAATACATGGGTAACGATTAATAGATGATAAATGAATTGATGAATCGTGCGTACGACGTGACAAGAGTTGCATTGGGAAGAGCGTTTATCGAACAGCATATGAAAATGAGTCGATCTAGCTAGAATGGTCAGCTAAAAAGACAAGTGAGTTTAAGCCTCTAAAATATATCGTATTGTTACGATTCAAATAGTTAGGAATAAAAATCATTACATTTTAATTTAAGGAATTAAATGAGTGAAAATTATAAAGTGATCGTATAAAGGAATAGTTCAAATTTTCTTTACCCGATCCTTCGTTCCAGAAGGGTCTCCAGGTTTTTCTGGTCGGTGCTGTAACAGTGAATCATAAGGGCACTTAGTTCAAATTTAAACTTTATTTCGCAGATTTCATTGACGGTTCATTTTGATGAAGTTGGCTCCCCCTTTTGGATGGCCTTCAATCACTCACTTGTAACGCACATTTTGTATTCATATCTTTGAATCAGGAGAGACTTACTTCTTTTCTTTTAAAAAAGGAGGAATTTGAGAATCAACAATTCGTGCACATCAGCGATCAGTAAACATCAGGATCACTGTAAATCTTGCGACCGTTGCTATGGAAACTCGCCAACCATTGGCGACAAAGCCCACGTGTTAAGTACCTTAACACGCCAATGTTCAAATTGAAACAGAATATGATTAATCTTTAAAAATTCATTTTGATAAACCTTAATTTAAATATATTTACATCTTGTACCTAAAAAGGAGTGGAGTATGAAACACTTAAGACTTCCTCTACTGATGCCAAGCAGGCACGCGGAAAGGAGCAAAGCAATACTCGGTTAAAGTTAAGGTGAAAATAATCGATAAGAGAAATAAATTGATCAAGTCAAATGTAGTGGAAGGCTATTGCGGTTAAAGTAAAGAAAACTGAAAAAAACTATTGATGAGTAAAATATCTATGCACGTGTGATGTAGGAACATCACACTATCCCCCTTAGGAAGAGAAAAAAAACTTACCTCACATGTTAAAATTTAAAATCGATAAAACCTATTACTTAATGCGAGGGGGGAACCGCGCGGAGCCAACAACATCCTTTGAACCTGTCAAAACAAAAATACAAAATACAGTATTGTTGACACAGCATAGCAACAAAAGTATCAAACACAAACAATGTGTAGTTCTTGGCTATACATAAAACCTGATTTCCATATCACATGCAAATAGTAAAATGCAAAATATCATTAAATGCAAAGTTACCACAATTTATTATCAAATCTATTTGTACATACATTTGTTACTTAATCTACAAAATTGTGTTAAAATTGTCACATAAATTTCAGCTTTTTTTTTTTTTTTTTTAATTTCCTCATTATCATTATTTTGGCTTTACATAATACTGTAGAAAGCTGCATAAAACTACTTACAATATGTGTACAATAATTTGTGAAAATATCAGCCAAAAAGAAAACTCTTTCTTTTTCGAAAAAGTAAAGCATCACTACTTCAATACCTACTCCAATACTTTAACACATTTAAGTAACAGAATGCTGGACATAAAATTACATAAAATTAATAAATAACAATAAATACAATATTACATATGCTCTAAATTTAGTTCTTCAAAGAAATCGAGTTAAGAGTTACCTTGAAACAAAGCATTTGATTGGTCTCCATTTCTGCAGGTAACTTTGACTTCCAATTTCTTTGATTTTTTACTGACAGTGAAACAGAGAAAGTAATGAAAATATACTTAAAGCAATATAAATAAACTCTGGAAGTAGTTCACCAAGTTCAGAAATTATTTTCTCCTTTTCAACTTATTAGATCCCTGAATAAAGTAATCCCAGTTAATTGTATTCAATAAAACAAAATTCTTCAGAGACTTGATGTAGAACGTTTGAAAAAACTCTCTTTGATTTCACAAAACTATTAACCATGATTTTAATTACTAATAAAATACAACTCAATGTGGGCTACTTCAAAATTTCGATGCATGGAAGTTATTTCGACGATTCATTAACCACATATTCAAAATATTTGGAGGGTTCTGTTGATTGTGCAAATCAGTAGAGACACCTCTTGATCTATGAACTGAACATACCTCTAAATATTTCAGCGCAATCGCAATTTGGAATGCTTTACACTCTTCAATTTTAGTAGTTTGAAAACATGAGTTGTACGGCTCATTTCTAAATATCGAAGCATAGATGAAGTCTGTGGAGAGAATAATAAATGCCTATGTCTGACATGCTGGTAAACCATTCGGTTTGTATAGAAATGAATGTCAAGAATGCTTAAGCATAGTATTGTGAATTAAGAGTAAAGATAGAAGTAGAATGAACTATAATTATTTGTTGATACAGTAGTTGGAAATTAAGATGTGTCAACCTTGTTATCTAAATATTTGTAACCAGTTTTTTAAAGTAATCAAATTATTTTAATTGGAAAATTAGTTATTTTAATCTTGACTTTTTTGTTGGTCATTTTGAACTTCTCTCAGTTTATTTTTATTAGCAATTAAATGCTTTATTAGCAATTTAGGAAATGTATTTTATTTTGAAAAGTTTTGTGTTAAATTTTAGAAGTGGGGAGTATACTTCCCATGAGACCATTTACAGTCAGGAAGAAATTAAATATAATTAAGATCATTTTTAATGAACAATAAATGACCATACAAAATTGAAGCAGATATTGAAGTTCCCATCGTTATAATAGCAGCGCAAATATATTATATACGGTTTTGTGCTTCCTACAAATGTATTTTCTAAGATATATTTGGTAGGAAATAATTTTTCCAAGGCCTACCGAATGGTTAAAGTCTTTTTATTTTTCTAATTTCAACTTTACAATGTGTAAAAATTACCATGTGCAGGCTTTCTTTCGGTCAACAAGTTCTATTTTCGCTCTTTTCAACATTTCGTTTGAACAGCTTACTTGGAATAAAAATTATCACTCACGTTTGTCACACTACATCCGCTTTCGTAATTTGAAGAGTTACAGTGTTTTACTGTAAAATGGCATCTCCTACTTGGTAGAAATCAAAATCCAAGCCATTCAAAGTCTAACAAAAAAGTGCAGTCCTTTTTGTTCTCGAGTTTTTTTAATATTTTTAAGGTAGGTTAGTTGGTTAAAGTTTATAACATGGAATGAATACACTGTGCCTCTTATTAGTCAAAACATTTATGATTTTTTTTTTAATTTTGTATTTATTAAAAAGTATCCCCAATACTTAAATTATAATAAATATGTTGTTCACGGATAAAACTTTTTCTTCTGAATTAAATGCACATTTGGTTTCGAGAGTTTATGATTTTTTTTTCAGTTCAAAAGATTAATCCATCGAGAGACTGGACAAAAGTATGAACTCATTGAATTGTAAAAATGCCTAAGTATACCGTTTTGGTTCCAATACCTTGATATATTTGCGTACTAATATGTGAATCATTTATAAATTCTTCTTGCGTTTTACATTCCTTTGATCTAGTTCTCGACAGACATAAGTTTGGAATCAAAATTGACTTTGCCAAGGATATATAAGATTTATGTAAGTTGATTCTTCATTCAATTTAATAAGAATTTTTCAATTTACGTTTGGAAAAGAAAACTGCCAATTTTAAAATATGTAAGTTCAAAATATAATTTTATTTACATTTTATAATACAGTTTAATGCTTGAGTAGTTTTATAAAAGTAAAAGGGACAACTATTGGTTAGTTGATTATATATGTATATTGCTTTACAAAATATCTCACTAAACTAAACTATTAATGTATTCTCCAAGGAAAATTAGTGAAATTAAATAGCGTTAATAACTTAATTTTATTCAAAAATTCAAAACTAAATAAAATAAAAAAATAATTGAATAACACTAATAATAAAGTTATCTTGTGATCGTTGAAACAAGTTTTATCAAGAGAATAAAACTTTAAAAGATAAAAAACTATTAAATTTGAATAGAATAACAAAATAGTTATCATATTACTAATTCTAAGTATTATTTTAATACAACCACAAAAATGTCATATATGCGAGATTAGAGAACAATATAAATTGCAGATGATTAATTTAAATTCCACAATTCCACAATTTAATATTTGTGCAACAAAACTGTTGTATGAATAAAATCCAGTTTCTTTGTGTTTTTCATTCTTTCTTAAAACTCTTTTACCTTTTTAATTGATTTTATGTAGCATAAAACACTAATATGACTTACCCAATGTGACGGAATTATAAAGATATTCAATTTTGTAAATTAATAATTCTTCGAAAATAAATAAATTTCAAAAGAATTATTGAAGTTCACTAAGATAACTCACGACTGTGAGATAAATTTACTGCCCATAAAGTGGAAATCCAAAGAATCCGTTCAAGAAGAATAAATACGAAAATCAATCTAAGAATGTAATTTCCAACAATTTAATATTTATACAACAAAACTGTTGTATGAATAAAATCCAGTTTCTTTGTCTTTTTCATTCTTTCTTAAAACTCTTTTACCTTTTTAATTGATTTTATGTAGCATAAAACACTAATATGACTTACTAAATGTGACGGAATTATAAAAACATTAAATTTTGTAAATTAAGAATTCTTCGAAAATAAATAAATTTAAAAAGAAATATTGAAGTTCACTAGTATAACTCACGAATGTGAGACCAATTTACTACCCATAAAGTGGAAATCCAAAGAATCCGTTCAAGAAGAGTAAATATGAAAATCAATCTAAGAATGTAATTTCTTAATTATTCTCCGTAAAGGAGAATTCTTTAATAATAAAAGACGTCCTCACTTTATTTTCCTTTAATATATGATAACTTTAGTGCTATACTCTGATCGAAATTCAAGATTCTTTAGTTTTGTAAATGTAATAATTGTACGAAATTAATATAAATTAATTCACAGATAATAATTTTCACTTCTATGATTTTATATTTATAAAGCAAAGTCCCACTTAAAAGACTTTATTGTTTAGAAGTTTTGTTTACTTTTCTAATAGATTAAATACGTCGTTAAACTTTATCCAACTTTAGTTGTGATTGATGATACCTTTAAGCAAAATACGCTCAACTCTACACAATAAATCAACTACAAGATACATCTATATTCCAATTCTTTGATAATGATAGCAAATGACATCACTTTATTTTCTCTTAGTATATGACACTTATTTATCCAACATAACTCCATGGGTTTCTTTTCTTGTCCTAATTTTACGCCTTGGCAGGAAAGACACTAGAAAAGGAGTTGAGATGTGAAACAGGTATTGCAAGGCTACTTGTCCGTGAAAAAGGACCATCAATCAAATTTTTAGCTTCCCCCGAGACAGCTGCTTTCGATAAAGGACTTAAAGAAACTCTGTCCTTATAAGCCTTAAAAGAAATAAAAAGTAAGGGAATGCAAACCAGGAAAGGAATGTTTCTGAAAATATTTCGATTTATGTGTTTGAAGATGATTAATAAATGCACATAAAAGACAAACGTTTTGGAAATAATGACATTAGGGAAAATTTAACGAATGAAAATTTAAGTTTATAATGTTTATCTTTAGATAAATAGTAAGCAAAAAAATATTTATATTTTTAATCAAGTTAGGATTAAAAAATACTTGTAATTTAGAAATGGGCCTCAAAAGTGGGTATCAATGAAACTAAAAGTGGAAGAGGATTTTTTTTAAAGCTAATTTGTATTTCTTCTGCGTGTTTTCGAAGAAATATTATTTAGTAATGAAAATAGAATATGATAAAATCATATATATAAAAGAAGAAAGCCAAATTTGTGCATTAAAGATATTATTAAACTGAGCAACAAAAGCGACATAAACCAACTTGGCCACTCTCGTGTTTTGTTGCTCTATAATACAAAAAATAACTTGCTGTAAGTGTTGGGTATTCTTCCTGAATTGAATAATTTGATTAAATTTAAGTGCTTATTTTATCATTCATGTTTCAGTCATACAGAATCGTATCTATAGAATATTATTAACAGAATGACGGGGGAGAAGCAGACTAGCCCCTTTGGTATTTTTCTAGGAATCTGATAGCCTTGATATCCTAGCCCATAGCCATAGCCCTGAATAGATTTGGGTGTATGATATATCTTGATCAGTATAAGGTCCTCCAGTTTCATTAAAATACGCTCGGAGGCTGAGTGGTAACGCCTAGCACTCCTGAGCCACAGGTCCTGGGTTAGATCTTCAGGCTGGGCGGTTGCCTCAGCCTTTTATCCCTTCAGTGGGTCGATAAATGAGTACCAAGCATGCAACACTGAGGGTTCCGCGTTCGGCTGACCACCTAACCGGAACATCTGCTCCTGCACCCCAGAGCCCAAGTTCAGGAAAACTGAGATGGGCACAGTAGTCCTTGGCCTGTCGACTGAGTTTAGTTTCATTAAAAAACAAAAGTATTTCGACAAATGTATAATTATTTTTTATTGAGAAAAGGATATTCATTTATCTAAGACACTAATAAATAAGTAAAATAAAAAAGTCTGCGCTCCGTTTTGTCAAATATTTCCGTTAATCAAATCCAATAAAATATCATAGAATTTTATTCATCTAATCTTTTAAAATCTACAATAGGTTTTATTAAAACTAATTGTAATTTAAGACGTGGGATGTCTTATTGATATACACACTAACAATCTAAAAGGGTGTCAAATTGACCCCTTCAGTTTTTCTAGATATACAGCAATGTTCAGTCTTTCTAGTGTGAGTAAAAAAAAATCATATTTATAAAAAAATGTGCATTCAATTTACACAAAATATAATGAAACACATGAGAGATTTGCATGTTCAATATATATAAAATTAAGAAATAATGATGGAAAATCAATGTTAAATTTATCAAAGGAATGCATGTGAATTATGTGAATGCATGTGAATTATAAAAGGAATGCATGTGAATTTTATTTTTAATTACTTAACTTCACTTTGTACCAATTTAAAATTATTCACTTCTTTATGTTAAAGATAAATTCGTGTAATATCCCCTGAAATTATATAAATAGGTATATAATAAAAGGTAAAGTTATAAGATTGTTTACAAAATTCTTATACTCGAATTCGTCACTATTAGTACCTTCTATTTATTTGCCAACTTTTATACTCTTAATAACTATTCATCTTTTGTTTTCTAGGAAATTTCTAGAGTTATTCACTTAAAATGAAAAACTTAAAAAAATAGGAATAACGACTCCTTACACTGCTTATTACGACTATATACGACTACCAACAACGAAAAAAGAAAAAACTTAAGTGCTAAAAATAAAGACTTAGTTCATTTCCTTTTATATACTTCCCTACATTAATTTCCCTACATTAATTTTATTTTTTATTATTTATTAATAAAAAAAATGAATTCGAAATAAATTAAAGAATTTTATTTTATTTTTTATCATATAATACATTTAGAGAAGTATTTGAGTGAGTTAGAATAGAGAAAATTGAAAAATAATATATCAACCAAAGAAATGAATTTTATAGTCAAAATGTGATACAGTATTTTCACAACATTAGGATTACTTAATATAATTATGTATAAAAATAATTATGAATGTATCAAAAACGTAATATTTGAAGTTGAAAAGAAATCTAGAAAAGCTACACTGTGGCGCGTGCAAACTAAACCAATTTGCTAATTTTTATATTTTTTACAAGTAAAGTCTAAATTGCGCAGTTCTTCTTTAATTTCATTGATAGTTTCTTAAAAATTCTGCATGCATTTTATATAGAAATATTCTTTCTCATTCAATTAACATTTATATTCTTATGCGTAATACAAAGCTCTTTTTTATTATAGATACCAGAAATATATACGACAACTAAAATTTTTATATTTAACATTGCTTCCGGTTAGAAAAAAAACATAACCATAATATATATTTATGTATGTATTTTCATTAAATAAACGTTTCCTTCACGTCTAGACATGAAATCCCAAAGTGCTCTCATATTCTCGGTACGGCTATTAAAGAAAGAAATATTTATAGCTGGTCACATATACTTCTATTTCTCTTATATCTTGAGTAGCAACTTAATTAGCTTGAAACCCTACTTTCAACAAAGAGAAGAGAAATAATGTAATGGTTCCCATCGTTTAAGTGTATATTTGGAATCTGGTAATTGAAGGAGAGTATATATATATATATATATATATATATATATATATATATATATATATATATATATATATATATATATATATATATATATATATATATATATATATATATATATTGTTTTGAATAGATTATTATACATTTTGATTTAAAAATATGAAGGCAATGTGAAATGTAAAATGGAACTGCATAAGTATATTTCATAAAGGATTATACTAATATTACTTGCTTGCTACATTGCAAGAAAAATCTCGAAACGTTTCTGAATATATGAAACTTTGGGCTGCTATTAATAAAATTTTTTTTTTACTTTTTGTGCATTTCATGATTTTTCAATATTTTTTTTTTAAGTAAATCATGAAATCTTTGCACACAATTAGAAAATTTGTTTATCCGAAGATAAGCAAATATTAATATATTTTTTTAAAATTTATTAAGTACTAGTCGAAAACTTTTGAATTTTAAGGAATACAATTATTTTACATCCTTCTAAGGAATGTGGATTTAAAGGACAAAATACTCAATTTGAGCGAAATCGGTTGAATAGTTCCTGAGCAATAAAATTTTAAAATTCAATTTCTCAGGAACTATTTGACCAATACTATATGTTCTAATTAATCAGCATATTTGAAAACAACACTTCAAATCATTAATATTGAATCCTTGAACGTAAAGATCCAATTATTAAATGAAAAATTATTCAGGGTGGTATTTTTTGTGCAATGTACATCAGTAAGCAACAGATTTCTCCATAGACTTAATTAAACATACATTCCTATTATAAAAATATTTATATAGGTCCCTAATCCCTGCCTTTACATTTTTGACCTATATTTTTGAACCAACCTGTAAAATAGTTTAAGCAAACATTTAAAAGCAATTGTTAGATAAAATCTCAAACTAACCTAACCTTGATGGAAATAAGATATGCTTATTAATTTATGATTTAATAACTATAATTATTTATATGTTCAATCAATAGCAGTTTCAAACAAGGAAGTTATTTACTTATTATCTTTCAAGCTAATATTTACTTTTTTCTAAAATTTTATTTACAGTTGTCTAAAATTGCCCACAATTTCAAAGAAATGATATACTTATTAAAATTTCAGTTTTTATAGATGCGTCTATTATATTAAAATTACGTCAAATATGGCAAACTTTTTTTAATATGTGTTAAATAAACAAACATTTTGAGAACAAACATTTTTGAAAAAAGAAACTTTGGAATTTTGTGTCGATAATTTTATTAAAAATATCTGTGAGAATTTTCTATTCTATATATAATTCGAAGAATTTCACAAATAATATTTCAATTACAGATAATTTATTTTTAATTTAATTTGTTATACCGTGTCATTAAAAAATACTTTTACGGAATACAAAAATTAAAATAAAAAATTGAGAAAAATAAAATTATTAGAAAACGTGTTTGTAAAGTGTTTTAAGAATACTTATTAAATTAATAATAACGAATTCAGGTGATTCAAATACTTTTTAGACTAAATGTTTTGTAAATTTGCTAAACATCATTTTTACTATTGTTTTTTAAATCCATTGATCCATTTTGTATTTATTATTGACTAAATTCTGTATATTGGAATGAACATAGAATTTAATATCAAAAACCGGAATCGCCCAAGCTGAGCAATACTCAAACTATAAAGGTTTCAATGTAAATCAACTTTTGTTCTATGCCATGTCTACCACAAAACTCAACGGGGAAATGGAATTTCAGGGAAAGTGAGCCGTGTGATTTTCAAAGCTTTATTTACTAAAAAAGATAAGCTTTTTTTATAAACAAAAGAGAAAATAACGTGCTGCAAGAGAAAAGCGTAAATTTTAGTGGGAATTTTTTTTCTTCCTATTTTGTTAATTTTTTAATAAGCTAGTTTTATTGCTTCACAATACAAATGAAAATTCAAACAATTCCATTTTATGCAAAATATTTTTTATTTTTACTTTACTTCACTTTATACCAATATAAAATTATTCACTTCTCTATGTTAAAGATAAATTCGTCTAAAATCCCCTAAATCTATTTAAATAGATATATAATAAAAGGTAAAGTTAAAAGATTGTTCTGACATTTATTTAATTAATTGATAATTTGTTTATTGAACAATCGTGAGTCATAACCATTTAAATTTTTAAATTATCTTTGGGGAACATAATATACGGTTAATATTGCTTTCCTTTAATTACAAAACACTATAGTTAAAATTTCCATACAGGTGATTTCATGGTTTTGCCCCACACGCCACGCATGAAATTTATTAATTTAATTTTACCAAAGTATTTAGTAATTTTGTATCTGTGTCTGAATATCGGAGTGATAAATGTGAATACATAAGGAATGGTATTATTTATATATATAAAGTGAAGTTATGTAAAATAAAAATTACTAATTATCCTACCAAAGTAGAATCACACTATTTTCATAAATAATTTAAAATTTTTGCATGGATAATTTTTTAATTATAAATATTCAAGATTACGTACCAATTTTAACTAAAGTTATAAGGTTATATAATTTTGCAAATTATTAATCATATTTTTTAACAAAAAAAATAATAATGTTAAAAAATGCTCAAAAGAATTATTAGCAGTGAAAATGTAAATCAATAGTAGACATTAAAATTATTTTCTCAAAGTAAATTTTCACGATATTAAATAATTGCATGTTTTTATGCAAATTATATTTATTTATATTTGTATCGGTTAAAACATTTAAAACAACTTTACGAGAGAAAAAAAAAAACGAAAACCTTGAATGTTCTCTAATGAAATGAGTAGTAAAAATAAAAATTAAATGACACTTTTATCAATATATCGGAAAGGCTTTCGTAACAAACGGCTGCAAAAGAAAATAAAATTTCCAATTAATGAGATTAGTCTTGAAGTTCCTAGTTTTCCTTTTCTTCTTGTTTCGTTTAAGAGTCGCAGAGGAAGCAGACGGGTAAATATGCTGATTCATTGACAAGCTGAATTAATTATTTCTGATATAGCTATTTTCTTAGAGGTACTGAATTTAATTTTGAAAATTTATTTTGCTTTTAACCGATAGCCACTTTTAGAATTTGTTCTAATGTTATTTGGAAATGTTTAATTCCTCCTTTCTTTTTTTTATTTTGTTATATTTAACTAATGTTTCTAACAGAACCTTTGTTCTAATTTCTTAAAAAAGTGTGACTTGAATGGTTTTGTTTTTAACCAGACATTACTTTTTTCTAACTATTATTTATTTATTTTTGATAAAACAATCTGTCACGGAATTAGTAAAACAAATATAATACAGTAACAAATAAAATTGCAATAAAATTACTTTATTTGGGAAGATTACCGTATAAGTACCTGAGTCAAAAAAGTGAACCAATTTTTAGCTAAAACCAGGCATTGGCCCGTAAAAAACTTAAAACAGAAGAAAAAAAATACTGAAGGAAGAGATGATATACTCGTACCAACGTCTGTTTAAACAGTATACCTATGTTTTTTTTTATTTATTTATTATCACTTTTTGTTAATGTAAAAGACCATGTTGATCATATGCTTTCAAACATTGCAAAAGTTTTTTCTATTCAGACTAGAAAAGAGGGTTTCACATATTTTGTAAGGTTATGTCCCACTAAAGTTCATTTAAGAAATGGCAAAATTGACTATATTAAAGGGTTCTTTTTGTTTTTTGGCAGTGTAATGAGTCCGTTCTTGTAATTTTGATTTTAAAAACCGGCTGAATTTTCAATACAGGGATTTTATTACTCTAAACAAAACCCATTGTTACAACTTCAGGAATATGGCAAAATATACAGTTTTTCTGACATTAGGAGAACAAACAAAGCTCGGTATTTCTTACCGAAGCAGGAGAATGGCGATAATGGAATTAAATCAGCAATGTAATTTTAGCCGTATGTACGTTTAACTATGTATAATTTGGCATACCGGATTAGTTTGTAATCATGATTGTATAACCAACCCTTTGTGCTATTTAGAAATTTTAACAGAGAAACTGAAACAGTTGCACTCATTTAAGTCTGTCATTATGTAACGGAAATACCTGTTTAAATCTGACTTGTATAAGTAACTGAATTCAAGACATCTTCTTGAAATTTACATTGAGCTTTACAGCAAGCTTGATTTTCCCTTAATTAAATATAGCTTTAGAAGAGAAAGACCTAATTAACGTTTTCTTGAAGTCTCATATCCAAATAAATCTAATTTAAAATATGAATGCTTAACAAACTTTATTAAAAGTAAGAGTTGCGAATGTACAAAAATTTTCTATGGCAACAATTAAAATAAATTAAATAGCTTTGCAATTTTATTTGAACTTAAAATACTACTAACAATATTTTTTGTTTATATTTATGATATTAAACTTAAAGTTTCCAATAATTTTTGCATTAGGAAAATTAAATGATTTCCAAAATTACACATATTAAATATGTAATTTTTAATTAAAATTTTTGATGTTTTACTGTTCTAAATTTAGTTTATCAAACAGCTACTGTAGTCGCCACAATTTACTCCAGCTAATTATGTCTACCAAGTCTCTTCTATTTGCTTGCTTTCTCTAACTTTAACTAACTCAACTGTGCAATTTTTTTTTAAGAAAGGTTATACTTAGAAAAGCATACAATAAAAATAAATATAAAACCATACCATGATCTAGTTGCATGATTCTATGTCAGATCACTGTCTCCTATCAGCTGAGCTCTGCGGCGCAACATGTCCTATATTGGACCATTGTATCTTTAAACTGCAAATTCAATTCAGCATATTTCAGATAAGTGTCTGATACTATACAACAGCTCAAGAAACTGAATTTGAATGGTTTAAAATATCGGTTCAATAATCGATTCAAATAATGTTTAAGGATCAGACATACCATTCATGTGAATGGATAGGAAGGGACATTTCTATTTTTCCAATTCTAGAAATTTTGAAAATTATGAACTTGGAATATCTCGGAAAGGAAGATCAGAATGAAATGTTAAACTCAGCAGGGATGGCTAATTGTCTGCTAAGCTTACTTCACTGAGAAAAAGTACAGTTAAAACTGCTAGAATACGATAAATATTCCGTGGCTCTATAAAAACCTCAAAATGCTCGGTAATTTTTACCGAAGTGCTTTAGTAATGATTTTAGTTTATTTAATAATTAAATATAATTTTATAGTGAGTGATTAAAGTTGGTAATTGCGGTAAAAATTGGTAACTTTATCATGATACCTTATCGCATGGCATAAGAAAAAATTTTTCGGTTGCATTTACGTATCTGATTCATATTTTTTGCTAAACGAGTTATAATATGAACTAAAATAGTGTTGATTAGAATTTCCAGTTCACAATTATCATATGAACGAAAAAATTACCAAATGGATGATTCGAAAGTCATATATTTTGGTTTTATTTATCAGATTTATGGCCCTTTTTAAGCGAGAAACCATTAAAATACAGTTCGGTAAATTCACAAGGATTTTTTTCGTGTACAGATAATTCGTTTTAGCCGTGCTACAAATTGTCCTGTTAAACTCTTAGTTTGCAGCGATACATACAAGGGGAAAAATATAGTTTTCGTAAATACAAACACCCCAAAAAAAATTTTTTTTACGAATGAAGAAATTAAATTACATTTTTTGAGCTACTCCATTGCACAAAGACTCGCTTTGGGTCCGGGTAGGCCTGTTGCTAAGAAGAAATTTCAGGCTTGCAGCGCAGACCCTGCGTGGTCTGAGGCATATTATTTTCCCACAAAATAAAACGAGGTTAGCTTTTTGAACTAATAAAATAATGAATAAAATGTTATGCGAAAAAATATTAATTTGATATCATACTATTTCAAAAATTATTTTGAGATTAAACACTTACACTGTCAAACAAATATTTTCATCACAGTCGGTGTAAATACATAAACGAAAGTAGGTGAAAATTTTGCAACTATGAGTTTAATATATTGTAGAATAAAAAAATACACAAAACTCACATTTATGGCTAGCAATAAAAATAAAAGGGTTTGCTGTGTATGCCAGTCTTGAACTCGTGTCATTAAAGGATAGGGGTTAAAATGTATCCTTCAAGTAAAATGTATCCCAAGAATGTATCCTTCAATGCGAAGATTGTCAAAGTGGATTACTTTCAAAGAAAGGTGAGTGATTTGTGCATGGTGAACGTATTCGCATGTCAAGAAAATAATTGCTTTGATTATCATTAAACTGGTAGTCATTACTACTTTCCCCTCAAACTTAACTAAAACTAATTGACGACTAAACAAGCTTCCATTATTTAAAATGAAAATGCTGAAACACTTGATTGTATTGTCTTTACATACTTAAAATATAAAAGTTGAAGGCGTTAAAAAGTATATAAAGTGTTTTTGTACTGGTATTTAGTTTGACTATTTGCTTTAATACATGTGTAAATTAGCTTATTTGTTTATAGAATATATACTGTGCGTTAAAAAATGATGTAAACTGAACATTATATCGCTCATGGGTTGCAATAGCAGCACAACTCAAAAAATCAAGTTTTGGGATAAGTGGGTTTTAAGTTTTCATTGCTAAGCAAAATGCATAGAAAATGCTTTAGTTTGCTAAATGAAAAATGCCTTCAAGTAGAATTATGAGAGTGTTAGTATTGCTGCTGAGAAGAATGTGTATTTCATATTTACATCTGTTCTTAGTCCAAAACGCGCGTTTTTTTAGTTGTGCCACTATTGCAGCCCATGAGCGATATGAAGTTATTGCCTTGGTCAGTCAAAAATAGCTATTATTATTCATTAAGCATGGAAAATTAAAAAAAAAAAAAAACAAAAAAAAAGAACATGAAAAATTTTATCAAAATAATATAAGGCCGGAAACAATTAAAACGAAATTAAAAGAATAAATTAAGCTTTCGTATTTCTTTTCACACGGCAATAAACTAAATTTTTCTTATATTTTACAGAAATATTTTTTCCAATGAATTTATCATCTCTTCATATTTCCTTAGTGATTTTGATTGAATAATTTATTTGTGTTTAACTCCTGCTGGCTCTTTCGCCATTTAATAAAAATAAGTTGTAATAAATCTTTTTACTTTTTTAAAGCATCATAGTATCTGTGAATGATTTGTAGGATAGATAAATAAATTTGAAGTATTTCGGAGCAAATTATTTGCCAAGAAGCATTATCTTCTCGCATATATAATCCACTTACCTACTTTTCATACGTTTTTGACTTTTAAAAAATGACATGAGTTTATAATTCATGATCTCTCTAAAAGTGTGAAGCATTTGTATGTTTTAAAGCAATTGTTTTATTCAAAATAATATTTTTTTCGATACTTGTTTCTAAACATTTTATCACTACCTGTTAGTTAACATTTAGTACCACTGTTTCACTTTTCTTTTCTTGTCTTTTTCCTGTAAAAAGTGCAGAAAAGAGGTACACGGTGAACACAGTTTTACATGGTAAAAAGGATAACCATAATAATAAATGTTGTTTTATATGGTCGAAATTACAAGAATATGATAAAACTTAAATAATGGTAAAATTTACTATGTTTCTGTCTCAGAATACCAAAAAGCTCGGTAATTTTTGCTGAAATGCTTTTGTAATAATTTTTGTAAAATTAACAATAAATTGTGTTTTTATAATGTATGAAAAGATTTGCTAAATGGGGTAAACGTTTGTAATTTTAACATTATCCCTTAAAGTATTACATATAAACCATTTATTCGATTAAATTTACTCTTCAATTTTGATTTTTTTACTGAATATGTGGTTTTTAAAACTGTAATTTTGTTACCATATTCACGGAAGCTTACCAAATGAATGGTTTAAATACACTATATTTTGGCTTCACTTACTGGAATCTTGTTTTTTCCCCCTTAAAAATGTTATTTCCATAAAATATACGGTTATTTTAGTAGAATCAGATAAAATATATAATATACATTTTTTAATTAGTTATAAAAAATAATAGGATAAAGTGAACAAAAAAAAAAAAAAACTTAGCTGAGCAGCACACAAACTTTAGACGAATTTTGATGAAAACAAGTAAAAGAATTAAAAAAATGATATTTTGCTGAGAAACTATTCAGCTGATATCCTTTCAAATTTTGTTTTTCCTCTTAAAAGTTTTACGAAAAATATTGAACATTTACTGATTTTAAAATTTAATTTTTTAACCAATTAAAGCAAAAGAGTTAATTTTTCAGCTCTTATATTGTGAGCAAAAAAATTTCGACTCGCTTAAAAACCTGTCCGTGATATACGAAAATATTTTTAAAAATGAATTAACTCAAAAATGAATAACGTAATGTTAGAAGGACAACGATCGACATTTCTCCCAATTAAGTTAATTTAGATTTTAGTTTGAATATTATAGCAGCTTTCCATGAATTGAAAGATTGTAATCTGAACCTATTTCAAAAAAGTACGTTCATCAAAAGAGAATGTTTTGTTGTGTCTAAAATCTTAAAATAATAAAGATTAACATTAATTAATTATTACTTAATTATCTAATAAGTCAACAACCTACTCAACCATTACGGTCTTCCTTAAATTCGCGCAAATTATTAGAACATAAATTTCGTAGGGTTTTAGTTTTTTTAAGTCTTACTTTACAGAACCAATTATATGACTACGATGTATGATCGAGCTTAGTTCTGTTGATATGACAAACGCGGAATAGGGTCTACATTTTAACATGTAATAAATGAATTCCAATCAGTTTTCCCACAGAATATGACAGTTGTTTTTTTTTCTTTCTAATGTAGTACTATTTTGAAATTTATATTGATTATTCATTGTGATAGTGCTATTGAATTGATATACTTAATTTTATTTTAGCAATAATGAATCCAAATGAGTTTATTTTCAATCATGAATGAATCTTTGAAGAATAATTTTAATTTAATTTAACTATGATTGTACTAACTGTGTATATCAGTTTTCCACGTTGTTAAACGTTATGACGCAATTCTTTATTTTTTTTTACAAAATATTAAGTTTATTTTTGCCGCATGTATATATATATATATATTTTAAAGTCATGGCGAGGCTCTGAAGAGCTGTGAATTATGCATGAAATGAATAATTTATATTATAGGGTACTACTATAAGTGAAATCTATTTTTGATCCTGAATGACAGAAAAACTTCTTATCAATACTTTCAGTATAAACTTTTCCTGGTTTGAAATATATGATATTTTATTTTTCAATGGATTGAAGTAGCTTTTGTTTAGCAATTTTATTCCTACCGAGGCGTTACGATGTTTAAAGTTCACGTCTCAATTTTGAAAATGTTAGCAGTGGTCATACATACCGAATAAATATATTATCAGCTTTTTCGCAATATAACTGTCCTTTTCTATAATCGATGATATTTGTTTTAAAAATTACTTTTGCAGTGGTGGTGTGGTTTTGCTTTTGTGAGTCGGGCTAAGAACTTCGTATTGTTGGTTTATATGAATTGGATTCTTATTAATAATGAGCTGAAGAATATTGTATATAATAGCTGCATAGAAATTTAACCTTTTAACTATCGCACATTAAATAGATAATTATGTGATTGTTTGCGCATTATTTGAAATTTTATCTGATTCGTTCTTATCTTTTACACGTTTTTTTTTATATACCATCCTGTTTCCTTGTCATTTTTTTTTTGTTTTTTTTAAAAATATTTTTATGTATTTTTTGCTGTTAAAATTTATCACGCAATCTTTAATTTTTTTTCATAATGTAAAGTTTATGTTTGGCGAATATATTTCTTTAAAGTTATGACAGGTCTCTAAAGAGCAGTAATCATAATGGATTGTTAATGAGTTTGGGCACAAGTTTGATATTATGAGGTAATGAGGAATGTTTTAAGGCAAGAATTTTTCAAAATTTCTTTAACATTTATCAAGTTGGGAACATTACTACAGTTGAATGTTTACAGTTATTTGTACAAAATTTATTATTATTTAATTCATAAGACATTTGAATAAATTCAAAAGCTCTTAGTTTAACTGGCAGATTTTCAATGGAAATATATTATTTAATTTTGATGATGGAGATTGTAGTCATAAATGCTACTGTACTTTTCTAGTTTAAAATTCTCCTCATTTCAAGTATTTATCATGGAAGATTTTAGTAAAATTTTTGAAGAATTTATGTAGATAAAGAAGCTGGGATCCAAAGTAACTTCATAAGCTCGTTCATGTTTATTTCAAAGGTTTGATTCCTCCCGTATTAATACAATTCTCAACTATTATGGCCTTTTCTAGTTTTATTCTCATTTACAATGAAATAATTAAATCTAAATATTGCCTTCATTTATTTTATTTCAAAATAATCCTAGGATTGAAATCTATGACGAAACATTTTATGATAAACATAAATATTTACCTTTAAAAGATTTGTATAGGGGAAAGATATATTTTGTTTTCCTTTTATTATTACCAGACTGTTTTCAATCGGCATATGAAATTAAAACTTAACATGAAAATAATTAAAATTTAAAATTGTTCATTCATAATTAAGTTTCAATTTTATTGCTAAGTAAGTTTTCAGGCCAAAAACATTTAACGAGTTTTTATAATAGCTAAAATTTAAATATGAAATTTAAAAACAAGTTTGTGGATGAAATTGCCTTGGTAACCTAGTGAACTAATTAAGTTACTAAAATTTTATACCAATGAAATCGGAAACTTCATCAGTCAACAAAATCTTTAAAGAAATAGTTAAACTACTTTTATAATTTTTAGTTTCAATATAACTATTTGTTTATCGTCAATAAACAAAGATGATAACTTTGAAATTTTGAAATTTGATGAAAAAAGCAAGCTAAGATGAGTGTTTATAGATAATACTTATACTTCTTACAGTCTAATAAGAAGACTTAAATAAATAAATTTTAAATACTAATATACAAAACATGGCTAATGGGGTTATTCCATAACCACCTTATTTGGCTTTTGTTATGGAAAATCAATATAGGAATAGGTACAGCTATCAAAATCAAAGAAAATTCTAATATTAATATTCACGGAAAATAAACCTTTTCCACATGAAAATGTTTGTGCAGTTTTATCAACAATCGCCTTAAGAGATTTTTAAATCTATCTTAAGATAATTGTGAGTCTTAAGTTCAAAGCTTTCTTTGCTTTGATCTTTTTTTTTTGGTTACCCGCGGTGAATAACGGTATCACGCTCTATTCCGTAAATTTATTCATAAGGGAAGAGTGTTTCATATCGGTAAAAGTTTCTTTTAGTACTTTCTGACTGTAAAGCAGGAATTTAATATATTACTATACAAGTTTTATTGTAAATATCTGCTAATTTTCTAAAAACTACAACTGATTAATCAGACAAATTTTTCTTTTAAAACTTATTTTATAGTTTTTGAACGAAATGAAAATTTAATATAAATAATTCGCAATTAAACATTTAAAAAAAATAATTAAGTACAAAACATAATTCTGGAAAACATTTTCTAAATATGCTAAAATTCCAAGATATTGAAATTTCAAGATAATACAAACATGTTAAAATTTCAAGATATTAAAATTTCAAGATAATACAAACATGTTAAAATTCCAAGATATCAAAATTTCAAGATAATACAAACATGTTAAAATTTCAAGATTTTATTATAATTTTATTACTTAAAGAATCTGAATAAAATTTTAAAATTCCTAATGAAGAAGGAGCAATGGAAAGGACCTTTCTAAAAGGAACCTATAGTTAAAAATAATCTTGAAAGAATCTCAGTAAAATGTCCCAAACTCTTTCGATATTTATTCCATTCAATAAATAAATTAAAAAGAGAAACATCTTTACTTCAAGTCACGTGTATAAACTGGTTAAGCCTCCACTAAGGTTGACGAAAAACAAAGCATGCTTTTATAGTCTGAACGGAAAATATTTTTTTTTATTTTATTTCTGTTGAGAGACAAAAGAGAATTATATGTGGTTGAAGTGGATTTCGTGAATGGAATTCGAAATGCAGTATTTCATAACTTATTCCCCTGGTTTCATATTTATTTTACAAGAGAAATGCTACAAAAAGTTCTCTCGTCGAATGCTAACGAAATAATTAATGAGTTATGAAAAATTACTAGAGAGATTTCAAAATGAAAATTGTTAGAATGTATATTTTGTTACAAATGTGTATATATTTTATGAAGGAAATGCTTTTGTATAAAGTAAATATCAAAGTAGGGAGAACTGAACACTGCTCTCAAAATTTGTTTCTCTAGCTTGATATTTGTTACTCTAACTACCATGATATATGATAATATTTGTTACTCTAACTACAACATTTTTTAAAAATTTTTAAGTTCATGAAAAAGATTGTTTTGCTATAACTAATAGAGTTATTTTTGTTTTCTTTATCCTGCATGATTGATTTTAAGAAAAAAGATATTCATGTTTGATGAGAGTTAACAATGCTTTATATAATTTGTTTTGAATATAATTCATTTATTATTTTTAACTCGAGAAGAGGAATACTTGATGAGGCATAATCTGGTGCTTTAAATCAGATTAAATTGGATACCTGTACGTGACGTCATGCATGTTTGTCAAAGTTGATTGGCACCCTAATCGACGAATGTCTTGTCTTACTCAGGTTGACGTAACATGCGGGTATTCAATTGTGTATGCTTCTTATAATTAAATATCTAACATCAAAACTAAAGATTTCATAATATATCCTTACATGTAAACTGTTAATTTTATGGGTGTATGTTAATGGTATGTTGGTGTAATAGGTTTTTATTTATTTATCAAATGTACAAAAATGCTGTTTATACAATGAGTAACAGTATTTGATCGAAAACTTTTTTTTTTGCTTGACACTGTTAAAATATTTTTTAACCTAATGATGCATGTTTTATCTTAATAGACGAGTTGCATTGTTTAAAATGATTAGACATGCTCTATTTCTTCGGATTTTACTAAAGAAACTCATAGAAAAAAGAACAGAACTATACAGGATATCATGACTTTATACTTCATTTGACTTTACGCATCAATATAATTTGAAAGCTCACATATTTACCTCTCTAATTGCTTAAATTTTATTTCTGTTATATAATTTCTGAGGAAGATTTTCTTACCCAGAATATTAAAGCGAATATGTACAGGCAATTAGTTTTCAAAGATCAGAATGGAAATTTTACTAGCAGTTTTTTTTTCAGTTTTAGGACGACGCTGGTCAGCTTATTATTTGCTCATAAGTCATTGCACGATTAATATTTTAACAATTAAATTTGCATTATTCAAGCAAATGCCCTTGTTATGAGATGAGATGTTGGTGAAATTAGTACATTTAAAAATAATTACAAAAAATATCACAAAAAATAATAAGTCAAAAAAATATACCAATTTGACTATTTTGGCCCTTTATAACATGTTACAATAATGATGCAAATTTAATTCTATTTGTTTTTGTTGCGCATTTTAATGATGTTTTTTTATCTGTTTTGTTTTTTGAGCTTGTATACAGCATTTTTTTAAATTCAATCCATTGCTTAGATTGTCCTTAGCTTTTTACCAAATTTCGAGCAATTGTGCATTTATTTTGAGTAGAATAAAAAAAAATCATAGTAAGTTTGAAAATAGCTATAAAATGTATAGAAGGAAAAAATAAATGATTTTGAATTATTTTTAATTAAGTTTAAAAGTATAAAAAATATTCTTAATTTCTTTTAAAATATTAAAAATTTATTATTATTTCCTTCAGAGTATAAAAATTTTATTTTTAATTCCATTTAAAAATATTAAACAAGACAAATTCTGCTGCACTAGACTGGTATTTTTTAATGTTCCAAGGTGCCTCTTAACATACATATTAGTTCTATTAAGATAAAGTATTATAGATCGGAATTTTAATAATATGAATATAATATTAAATGCAATAGTTTTCACTGAAATTTTCATCAAAGAATCACAAAGGGTATATCATTTTTGCTGCAAGCTTACTAGTTTAATTTCACAAGTTTAGAACCATGAGTTCAAATCATTGCTTATCAAGATCAGACTACAGTTTTAAGGAAAACGCTGAACTTAGCTTAGGTCTTGAATTGTATGTTTTAAAGGCATAGTGAAAAATTATTCCCACCCATTTCTAAGAAAAATATATTTTAATAAAACAAATTTAAAACGTTCAAATGTACTCCCTTTTTCTTTATATATATTGAGTATATGTATTAATTTACCTTGTGAATGTTAATACAACAATAGGTTTTATGAAAATTGTTGTTTGTATTTATTATGATCTGCTTAAAAATGTCATAAGTCGCAACTGACCTTTTAAACTACGGAAACAAATTTTAACTCTTATTCTCTCAAGTTGTTACTAGTCTATTGCAACCATTTTCTGTTTTCCTGCGACTAATTATAAATAGCTGCTGGTACATTATAAAAAAAGACTGACCGAAATTGTCTTATTCATGATTTACATTTTAATTACAATGGAAACAGTGTTTTACATTTTAACTACAATGGAGTTCATTTTTATCATAATATTTACAATTTTATTCCAACGTTATATGGTTTAATATTATTAGTCTATGATTTTAATCAAATATTTTATTTTTTTATAGCATATTTGTATAATTACGCATATGTTCCGATTGCATATATTTTAAGTATATCGTTACAGCATGCATTTTCGTGTAAGAGATAAACTTTTAGATTCAGAAATAGCAACATAGACAATGAAAACAAAACAAAAAAGTTATGTTCCCGGATTGTTTTTCCTAATAAAAATTCTTAGCTGAATTGTTTCATGTAATGTGGACAACATGAAAATATTTCTATGAAATCTGTTATTTCTGCTATGCTCATATTTCATGCATATATGATTCCCATTTCAAAACAGGATTTCGTTTACAAGATATTTTCATGGAGAAAACAATATTTGCATTTGAAAGAGAACGATTTGAATGGCACTGTATCTTGCTTTAACTGTGAGTTCATGTTAGTTAAAAAAAACTTATAATCGTATCATGTTTCATTAAAGCAAATATTTTTATTTTGAAAATTCCCTGATTTATAAACATTAATCATAGAATGAGGTACTGAATTAGAAGTCTAAGCAAATACATTATCAAAAACTAAAAAATAATTTCTAATGTCAATAATTAAAAGATTGTAGCTATAAAAAATTGATTATTTCACCAAATAAAACCCAAAAACATATGCTGTTCAGGAGAATCCATTTTATTTTTCATTAACTGAACAAAATGGCCAATTAATTCAGGTGACAATAATTCATTTTTTCATCCCATTAAACATATCACTTATGCTTAATGTTAAATATTTTCATACTTTATTTTTTAACTAAAAATATATAATTCCAAAAACTAAACGTTACGAGAAATATACAAAATATCAAAAAATTAATAATAAATCAATATATAGTTAAATACTAGACAACTTAAATGTTTTTCCTTTTTTTTAAATTCAGATTTGGATTTTCCAGAAAAAAATTTACCTCATTTGACTTACAGTTTATAGCATTTTGTTTAAAGTATTGCGCCCTAAGTACGATCCAAGGGTGTATTATTTAATTATTCTATTACAATATACATTAATCAAAAACCACGAAGCACTTACTAAGCAATCATTATAAACTGTAACAAATATTTTGCTTTATGAAAAGATATACATTTTTCCAAACAAATAAATAGAAAAAACATTGAAAAAGTATTTTATTTTTTACTTTCTTTCTTCATAGATACATCAAAATCTCTATTAAATCAAAATCTTTCAAACAAAATCTCTTTTTATTAATTATTTATGGAATTAAAAAATTTTGTTAACTTGTATAAATTGAAATAATACAAAATAACATTGAATTTGTAAACACGATAAACTGAATAAGTATTGTAATTTTCAATAAAAAAAACTAAAGAAACTTTCTATTTAAGGTGAATCTTTAAGTTAGAGGAAATCAATAGTAATATAAAAAAAACTGTAATTTACAAGCTTTGTCGCAACAAACATTAAATGTTAAAGTAATCTGTTGTAATAAAAAAAAATTAAAAAAGAAAATGATTTTGCAACAATGTTAGTACTATTTTTTACATCGTTTTAACAATGCATGACATAATAAGAGAAAATTTTAATAATTGAAAATTGTCCTATTTTATTGAATTTTTGAGACAGTTGGTTGCGAAAAGAATTCATTTTGAAAAAAAAAAAAAAAAAATTCTGAACTGCTTATATATATTCGCAAAAAGCTGTGAGTAATGTATATCTGATTATTTTGAATAGAAATACTTGAAAATCGTAATTTTCAACTTCTTAAAGTAAAATAAGATCGCATAGAAGATATAGTTATACAAGTAGCACTATTTTATTACTAGTAGCACTATTTTATTGTTGAAAAAAATTATTTTTGTTATCATTTCTAAAGCATGTACCGTGGGTTCCAGCATTTCGATTCCACTTATTCTTAAAAATAAAGCAAATTAATTACAACTCACAACATATATGTTCACATTTAAGTATATTTATTTCCACAAAGAAGTAATTTGTCAATCAATATCAGATTTTTTCATAAATTTTCTATTTGGGGTTTTATTAATATTAGAGCTTTTATTTAATACAATCATAGTTCTTAACTTCCCAATTAAAAAAAAAATATATTTTAATAACATTTAGTATGTTAGTATTAATTGCTTTGAGATCAAGTGGAAAATTTCTAGAAAATTCCTACTAGAAAACTACTGTGTTTTCAATGATTTGAAATTTATAAACAGAATAGAAAAAGCTTCAAATAAATAACTGTCAAATTGTAAAATTGCATGAAGCTCCAACAAAAAAGGTGAGTTCCTACAAATGTGCTTAATAAATCATTTGTTGAATACAACGTAGAAAAAATAATGTTATAATAAAAACTCATGCTGTCATGCTGTTCATACTGTCTTAAAAGAAACTTAAAAAGTAAATATTACATTAAAAAGCTGTACTTTTCTTTTCATTGGCTTTCACTTTACAGCTAAAAACTGTAACTCTTTGAACTTTGTATCATTTACTTGCAAATATTACGAGAGATGATGTGAAAATTTATTTGAAATCATAATATTTTCTTAATTTTGCTACCACTTTTAAAAATTTTAAAGGAATCTGTACAAACGCGGAGTATAAATAATTAAATAAAATGACAAATTTTTGTGATATATTTTCTTTTGGACTTACTTTTATATTATATCATGCGAATTTTGAGAAGCAACTGTGATGAAATCGTAACTTCATGGCATCGTTATACATAAAAACAGTGAGGAAAGACTTTCATTCAGTAGGAAGGCATATTATAGTCGAATTTTTAGAAATGTCTGATTTTACGTCTAGATTAAGAATAATTATGAATTAACACAATGAAAAATAATACCTAAAAAGCAAACATTGTACGACAAATAGTTTATTGATTCAAATATTTCTCCGGATAATTATCTTGTACTTTGAAACTTCTGAATGAATCATCGCAAAATCACATTCAATAAAGTAACAAAGAATGCTGAGAGAATTATAATATATATAACGAGATTTTGTCAAGTAATGTAATTAATAAGCAAAAAATATTATCCTTTTATTCAATATGCAATTGTTACAAGTAAAAGTTATACAAAAAATTAAACTTCCTGTTTTTTTGTTTAGTTCAAAGGGAAAGAAAGATGATGAAGTTTAAGTTGAGGGACTGGGCCGATATGCTTGCATAGCAAAATGGGGCTGAACAGGAGCGAACTCCACAGGATGAGATTCAAAAAATGGATAAAAATAATGATGAAAATGTTGGCGAAGTTGAAGGAGAAAGATTGGCTGAAAAACTGACATCTGTTCAATATAATATTTAGAAAGTGGATAAGAATAGGGATGTAAATGTTGAAAAAAATAGAAGAGCCAAAAGTGGCAGAAAAAAGGAAGTCAGCACAAAGGAACATACAGGAAATGGATAAGGAGATAGATAAAAATTAAATAAAATTACCACCAAAAAATTGGGATATAATCAATATGGAACAAATGACACATGACTTCAGGTAGAATGGGTTGGTAAAGTATGACTTGAAAACTGTCGGATTTTCTACCGCCCATCACTTACGCCAGATTAAAGGATTCCGAAAATGGAAAAAAAAAATGAGAGATGGATTTGATGAGACCGTTTCTAGTAGATTCCAATGAAATCATCGTTGAAGTTTTTTTTATAAAACATAATAACGGTACAAACTGAAAAATGATCTGATTCAAAATCAGCGCTTGAACAGGACATTTTGTTCATTGACCCAGATTGTACAATTCTAATATCTCTGCATAGATAATAATGTGGTGATTTTTATGAGGACTAACACACGCAAATTTCATATGATTTAACGTTTAATGTAAGTATATTCTCAAAACGTGTGTTAAATTTGATTATGCTCTAAACCCAATTTTGACGAGACCTAATTCTGATCTAAAAAATCCAGCTCAAATGCAGGACATTTTGTACATCGAGCTGCATATAAAATCTCTACGGACAGCATTGTGGAACTTTTAAAAATTAAGTCTAACACATGAACTATATAAAGTATATGGTCAAAGTTTCTATTCAAGACAGTAGAACGGAATGGAATAACATACTCGATTTTGAAATAGAGATTTGGCTCTTGGACAGAACAATTTGTTTCTTGAGTCGGATTGTGATCTTTTTGACATCTCAAAATAGACAATTCTGAAGGATGTCCAACTAACACAAACCTTATACTACGTGCATAGGATACCCAGAATATAAGTATAATTAGCTCAATTATGGACACAACCTAATTTTGATGCCATCCTGATTATGGAACAATTCCGAACGCACAGAAAGCAATTATGACTTAACACAATTATGACAGAACCCAATTACGACAGAATCCGATTACGACTGAACTTGACCATGACAGAGCAGGATGATGACATAACCCGACTATGACAGAACACGGCTATGACAGAAACCAATTTTGACAAAATCGATTCTTCACAAAACCTAATTTAATTTTTTTAAAAAATAGTTCAAAGGAAAGACATTATATTTATTGTGCTGCACTTGATTATCTTGTATGTACAGTATTGTGAAGATTAAGAATTTCAAAATAGTTTATGTCAAAATTTCCATAAATTGTAATCTAATTGGAAACAATTTATGTCGTAATAAAATTTTTGCCTTTGAACCTGACATCTTATTCTTTGAGTCGTATATTAGCATTTTTTAATGTACTCATGTTATGTTTATGTTATAACATTTTAAGTTGATAGCTATATTTTTTTGTTATTTTTATATAAGTGTCTCAAGTGAATTTATTTAATTAAATATTGTTTTTTAATAATAAACACACTTATTATTATGCTATTCCTTAATCTAAAAGGATAACACAAATTAATTCATTCTAACATTTCAAACAATTCATCAATTTGATCAAAAACATAAATGCAATCACTATGTATATATGCTATGTATCACTTGTGCAATTATCCTTGTGTAGCAGGCAACGAATCGGTATGGAAGGCTTATTAGAACGCCCTAAGTATACCATATCATCATATTGCTTATTTTTATTGTTTTATTATTATTGTATTTGTTTGTTATCAAATAGGGCCTCTCTATTCGAGGCACCTATTCACCAATGAGTCATTCTGCGCAATGGTGCATAGCGGTTTTGGTGATAATTGCTAAATAATAAACCGGAATACAAAAACTGGAACTGTAAAACAAACAAAATTGTACAAAATGGAATAACAACATTGTTATAAGGATTACCGGTCTTGCAAAACTGGGACATAAAAATTGGATTATTACGTGATTGGAAACATTAGATTTGGTTTTGTTACTTACTCGTTTTGATTTAAATGGTAGGAGATTTTGCCACTTACATTGTTACTGTTTTGATAATGGAAATTGTTAAAATAGAGATATACATCCCATAGAGGTTTTCAAAATTTTATAATGTACCTAAAGAACATTATAAAAACCATTTAACTATTATTTTTTTTTTAATTTGATGTATTATATGATATTATTTTTATCATTTGTCGCAGCTTATCTTCTGAAGGATCTTTTGTTCTTAGAATAAGAAAAAAAAACTATATTGTCTAAGACTTTAACTACTAAGTCCAAGATATATGGATAGCTTTTGAAATGTTCTGAACTCCCAAAATATGTTTTTAGTTTAAGAACTTTTGTCTTTGTGATTTTTCAGTGTAGAAAGAAACACTTATAATGGAGTACTTATATTCCTTTTTTTTACCAAAAACGCGAAAGAAGAGGTCGCAGTCTCTTCATGCCAAACGGATTTTTTGTTTTGTTTAGTTCCTCGGATGAAAGAGGGTAATTTATTAGATAAAACCAGCTTCTTTCTGAAGAATTTCTTCTTTTTAGTTACAAGCATTATGTATTATAGTCTAGATGCTACTCAAAACAATGCAAGACATGTATCTTTTCTTGCTCATTTTAAAGTTATATTGTATTAAGATACAACATAAATAAAGTTATATTGTACTAAGATACAACCGTAACGAAACTGTTAAATTCATTTAATTAAAAAAAAAATATATAACAGTATTAAATTGTAGCATATATATACAGTAGTAATATTGCATAGTAATGTTTATAACTTAATTATGAGTGGAAACATATAAAAATAATTTACGTGCATGTAATGGCATTGAAATTAATTGATTTTAATAATACTAAATTACAATCAGGATTGTTTTCATAATTGATATTCAATCTTTCGCAATGCTAAAAATTTAAGCCTGATGAATGAATAGAATATAAAACTTTTAAATTTAGAACAAATGATTGCTAAAATTAAAGTAAAATAAAATAATTAAAATGTTTACTAGCTGAAAAACTATATTTTAATCTATTAAAGAAACAGGTAAAGATGAAGCAATAATTTTTTTTTCATTATTTATCAAAAATTTGTACAAACTTGTACATTTCAAAAACATTTAAAATTTTTTTTTTCTAATTTGGACCTACACTTCATTTGCATTTTATTTTCATTTTTATCATCGATAATTAAAAAAAAAATACTATAGTATTTGTGGTATAATTATTTTTCCATAACATATAAATTGCTCAAAATACTATAATTTGATGTTAATATTGAAATAAGACATCAAACGTAAAATTTAAAAGCTAAAAATTAGCAAATATATTAATATTTTTACCTTTTTTTAAAAACAATTTTGTGGATATATTTGATCAAATTAAAGTCAAACAGCTCATGTTATTTGAAAATCAATATAGTCAATACATCATTTCACAAACATTAAAATAATTCATCTTAACTACTCATGCATTTCGCAAAATCAAAGTAGAAGAAGACGAATTAAAAATACCTGCCAGAGAAGGAGGAGTTCAGCCAAATCTGTAGATCTTCTCGACGATATTCTCTCAACTTTCTCTAACTCCAGGCACTCTTTTGCTTTTCATTTCTTCATTTCTCAACCGTTTCATTTCTTTCTCTTAAGTCTGTTTTCATATCCACTTTCCAACAAGCATGTCTGTCCAACAATGACAGTTTTTCAAGCAAAATTCTAGCTACTTAACGAAACACACTCCATAGCAGGGCTCGAAAAACCAACCGTCCTCGGCGGTCAAAAATTCCCCGCGGACAACGAATTTCTCGAATCCTACGTCCGCGCGGACGGCCATTTTCCCGTTAATGTTCGTGATGTATTTTCAGTTTTTGTTATCTTACAAGAGTCTAGTGCCTCACTTCTAAAATGACCCTCTAATCTAGAAATCCTGTTAATTCCTTCGTCAGAACAAATTATGTACTGGTCTTAAACGAGAAGCGTTAAACGCAATTATGAACATCTACCTAAATGAAAAACCCCTTTCAGATTTCTGTGCAGAGACCTCTGTAAATCATTGGCTTGATTGCGGAACTCGCAAACGTCATATTTGATTCATTTAGAAAACGCAGTATCCTCGGATAAATTGACATTCCAGATAACTTGACCTTCGTCATTTAAATTATTTCATAAAAGAAATACTAGGTTACTATTAGTAAAACCAAGTATTTCTTTTATTATTGTATAATGTAATCCTACTATTTGTGATCCTAGTAGCTACTAATTCATTGTGCAATTTATATAAATGTTTGTAATAAATAAGACAAAATTATATTTTTATATATTTAGAAGCCACGGGTTAGTTTCAAAGGAGGACGGGTACATTGTTGGACGAGCCGTCCTCGGGGACGGTAAAATTTCTGAGTTTTTTCGAGCCCTGCTCCATAGTTTTAAAGGCAAAACCAAAAACGAAACTTTGTGGTATATCACAGTATTTTGTTATGTTGAGTTTCCTTAACTTATAGTAGTAATTATTAAGTTTAAATTTCAAATTATACGTGTATTATAAATTAAAACATTTTCTTTCAACACTAACGTTTTAGTTCAAAGTAAATTTAAATCTTATCAAAACAATATGTATGCAAATACTCTAAACATAGTTCCATATTTGAACATCCCGTCTGCAGAGGATCAAAATTGCAATTGCATATATTCGGATCATCCTCAGGGATGTTTCCCAGACCGTCACCAATAGCCCATTGTGCAGCTATGGTGCAACGTAAATAAAGTACCTTACATACCATGTTTAAACCCAAAACTTGAAACTAGTGTGGAAAAAAAAATTTTTTTTTACAAGATATTATTTTAAATAATAGGAATAGAAAATCAAAATTTGTAAATAAAAATGAATAAATGAATTTTATTCCCATTAATGTTCTGTTACTATTAAAAGTTTTAAATCGGTTTTCATTTATTACAGTAATCCGTAATCAAAATTTTGAAATGTGTTTTCCTTTAAAAAATATATAAACCATTTTGAGCTTAGAACTGTTTATAACTGTAACAAAACTATTAAAGACAAATAAATGCACATTTTGAAGGAAAATGGAAATATTTACGAAACTACTTTTTTTAGTGCATAAAATTAGAAACAAAATGTGACTATACTTCTTTTCTACGTTACATTTCTTTTAGTTTAGATTTCTCCCTAGCATCTATGAAGATAATAAAAAACAGCTATTCCATCTTCTTTTTTTATAACGTAAAGTTGCATAATGTATTATTTATCTTCAAAAAGACAGTAAGTGCGAACTATCGCTACACGTATACTCATTAAGTGCTTGGCAGGTGATGGTTTGCTAAAATGATGCGATGGTTGAATCATTCCCCTGCAATTACGAAAGGCTAAGTGAAAAGGTTAGTAGATTTTTTTTTAACATCAAACGTTAAAAAAAAACATCCTTAATAAAAGAGGGAAAAAACACTAATGCTAAGTTGAAAATGCATTCGAAAAGTATAACTTTCTCTTTATGTCCTTGCTTTTCTCCTTAAGTTAAGCATTGGTACTGGAAACAAAATATTGAGTTTACAAAAGAAAATTGCTACGATAATATTAATAAATATTTTTGTATGTTTGTAATTACTAAAAGAATGTAAATATAGAATGAATAATAATAATTATTTAAAGAAAAAAACACTTTTCAAAGATTTAGTACGAAAAAGTAAGAAACTAAAAATTGAGCGTCACATAAAAGAATCGATTTGATTTATTGTTCAATTCATCTGCCAGTTTTAAAATTGCCTCCAAGAACTTTTTAAAAAAATTTCACAGAGAGCAGGTGAAACATTAAATAAGCTACCAACTTTTCATCTGCTTTATTTTTTTAATAAATATATATCCGGGGTCGTGACTCCTTGTGTTTGTCTAAAGGTGCATTCCCTTAGGGGCAAATTCTTATTAAAGGTGGTTGTCTTGTTTTGAACGAAATAGATTTTTTATTGATTCCTCGTCGCACCCTCTTTTCGAAAATAAAATAAACGCTTTCTCCCTTCCAACGAAACACTTTTGGTCAAGTTTTCTGGCAGTGAGAATCTTCTGTCATGGCGCTTTTCAACGATATTACGTGATCGGACATACTGAGTTTGTTACGCTGTATCGGTTTAGTTTCTGAGCGTAAAACAAAAACAAGTATGGCAATGAAATCTATTTCAATATTTTTATAGACTATTAAATGCAAATGAGTGATTGAGATGTCTGTACCAGTACGGCAGTGATTCCCAATCTAATGTCTTTTGTGTACTCTTTGTAAATTTTTCGTAACGCTGTGTACCACTAATAAAAAAATGAATGAATTTTTTAGTATAAAAAATTGCACTAAAGTTAAAAATCACAACGAGCTGTTGACACTATTAATTATCAACTGTTAACTCTGCAAAAATAGCCAATAGAAAAGTATGCAATCGTAAATTTTCATGGCTAGATTTGTTTTTAAATATTTTTTTTTTGGAAATATTCGTTTAATGCAAGATATTTAGTATAAGAATGCCTATCCCTGCTAAACTGTTCCGTACCCTTGGGGGTACACGTACCACACTTTGGGAAACACTACAGTACGGTATAGAGTGAATTAAAAGGTTAAAAACAAAGTGCAATCATTGTAAAATTTACAGAGCCTCCTTAAAAATTTTATTTAAAGATAATTTTGAAATTTATTGTATATTTCATTATTTTTATTTAAGAATTCAAAGCATCTCAGGCCTATTTATACATTTTATGTAACATTTAATTAATTCATGAAATATGTGTGTATTGAAAGAACACATTACAATACAATTAAACTCCAGAATTGTGCTAGAAATATTTATTAACGTAAACAAAAGAATGAACTTATACCATGTGAAAAGTCAACACGCAAAATTGGTCAACACTTTTTGTTTCGATTTTTTACAACATGACAACATGAGTTTGGACATGATTATCTCCATCATGTTCCGGGGCAAAAAAGCCATACAAAGCGTCATTCTTGTATTCCTTATTATCTTTGAAATTTGAACGTATCAAAACCAAATTTTGCTAATTTTATATTTTCAACTAATGAAAATTCATTATGTTTCAAAAATTTTTTTTTTTCCATTATTCACCTCAGACTTCTTTTCTGCAAGTAAGTCCATTGGGGAGGGGATATTTTGTTATATAGTACGCCAGACATTTACATCGATTACTCTGACGTGTTGAAAATTTGCATCAAACTTTCGATCACTTTCCCAATAACACTTTTAGTTCACGGCATCATCGAAGCTATTACAGATTTAAAATTCAATTGAAATAAAACGTATATAGCAATTCTTTTTCTCCATTTAAAACTGAAATTGTTAAAAAAAAAAAACATTTTTTTTTATAATTAGAATAAACATTTTAACCTTTCCTCTCTTCATTTTCTTTGGCTTCACCTCAGCCTAAAAAAGCAGAAGAAATAGGTGATTTTGAAAGATAAAAAAAAAAAAAAAAAAAAAAAAAAAAAAAAACGAGCGAAATAAAATTCAATATTTTTAACCCTCCGTGCTTTATTTTAGTGAGTCTTTAAATGGGGAGTTGTGCAAGATTTCTGCACCTTCGTTTCGCAATAAATGCTAATGAGATGGGCTCATAATTTGGTAACTAAGACGGCGTTTAAAATGATGATTTCAGGTGGTGGAGTCACTATAAAAGTATTTATTTATTTTAAACTACTGACGCAAATCTCAAATAAAATTTTACCTCTTATAGGACATGATCAATATTATGTCGGCAAGAATTTTTTTTAAATCTAGACTCAGCTCGTAAAGCGTAATTAATAAAATGAACAAACCTCAAAATGTGTTTTTATGAAATAAGTCACAGCTCCAAATACATATTTCAGAAAATAGACGAAGCTCGAAATACGTGTTATAGAAAATATACATGGTTATATTAAAAAATTAGCATAGCGATTCTTTTGTGAGTAGTGTTGAAAATACCTAATAAAACGAATTAAAGAACTAGGTACGAATGAATTAGATACTTGATATCAACCATTTGAATATATTGTTTAGTACATTTTTATTAAGTTAGACTTTTAATTAAATTTAAAATTTTTACAAGGTTACCGTAAAGACTATAAACTTTTAATATTGATTTTATTTTATATTTTATAACCGTCGTTGAACAGCCGACCCAACTTAATGGGTTTACGGCTACTAATGTTCAACTCCGTAGCCTTGTAATTTTGAACCCAATCCAGAAGACAAGGGAACTCCTGGATCGAGTATTGGGAGAAATTTGCCTTCGTGGAGGACTTTTTGATGGAGCTAACTCGCATTTGCGTTACATGGAGAGGAAGACCACGAGAACCTCCCACGGTTAGCCTGACGGCAAGGGGACTCTAACCCATGATCCGTCTACCACTGAGGATATTTCACGTCAGCACTGTGGTCAGTGCAAGCCGGATGCGGAATTCGTATCGGCTGGGATTCGAACCCGTTTCGCCTCATTGGAAGGCAAACGCTCTATCCCCTGAGCCATCGCGGCTCCTTTTTTTTTTTTTTTTTTTAATATTGATTTTATTTTTTTTATATTTTATAACCGTCATTGAACAGCCGACCCAATTTCATGGGTTTACGACTACTAATGTTCATCTCCGTAGCCTTGTAATTTTGAACCAATCCAGAAGACAAGGAAACTTCGGGATCAGTACCCCCAGAGGTATTGATTTGTTATGGGAACATGGAGGACTTTGAGACTCGACAGATTTAACGTGCATCAGTCACCATTTACTACACGGGGAGTCTTCGTCAGCGAGGATCGAACCCACGACCTCTTGGACATGGGCCCAGCGCCCTACCGACCAGGCTATCCCGGCCCTTTAATATTGATTGTAAATTTCAGTTGTAGGGATTTATAGTTTTAAAACTCACTCTATCGTTAAGAGTTCTTAATATAATTTGTCCCGTAATTATTCGCTTAGTTTTTAAATAGGCAAAAAAAGTAAACACGTAATTTCTAGTTTAGTTGTTAAATATAGGTATAAATCTAAAAAGGCACATATTTTGTGTTTTGGTTTCGTAAACACGCGTTTCGAACTATGTTCATTATAATAAACACATGTTTATAACAGTGTCCATTTTTGTAAGAACGAATTTCGAACTGGGTCCAAATTTAAAAATTCACTTATTAGCAATGTCAATGTGGAGCAGCGAAAAGGTGAGTTAATTCAGGCTGACTAGCTCGCTTCCGTTTGTTGCTGCTATAATGACATTGATATTACTTGATGTATGTAGAATACTATCAATAATATTTGCATTTGCAATAAGTTATTATTAATATAATGATTTAATAATGATTTCAATCATTTTAAATATTTCTACAAAATACATTTAACTCTATATTCAAAATATTTCCTTTTGCTTTAAATATAAAGTTAAATTTTCAAAATTAAGTAACTTTATATAAAAATGTGCCGAGACATTTTCCGTTTCTTCAAAAAAAAAAAAAAAAATTCAATTTTTCTTAGTATTTAAACATATTAGCATTGTAACTAAAGGCAACCATTTATCCCGTTTAAATTACTAGAAAAACGGATACATTCCATCTAAAGAGGAGATTTTATGATAAAACAAGTGTAATTTGTTCAGGTGGCAACTAGCGATAAGGATAGGTTGAAATTATTACCTTGAATGTCTTTGGAAAAGGAAGCGATAGTTGTTTCTAGTATTGATTTCAACTTTTTTTTTTTTTTCAATTTAAAACATTTACCATTTAAACATTTATAAAATTATTTATTTCTCCGGTTTAAAAAAAGTGTCTCATAATGCATCGGTATTATTTATTTTTATAAATCGTGAACTTTCTTTGGAAGTTTTATTTACATTGCAGAATGTAAAGAGAACTATTTGACTAAAGTGAAAAATTAAAAAATATGTAATTTCAAAACATTTTCACTGTCCACATCCTGCTAAAGTTCATTTAATTTTTCACTCCTTAAATAATTATATTTAATTAGAAATTTTAATTCATTTATAAAGTACGAAACTCATTAATAAAATGTAAATTAATAATAAAAGCATGCAACATTATACGGAGAGAAAGAAATTTATTAAAAAAAATGGAAGAGTTTGTTTCATTTCAGACATTTATATATTTTAAAATTTGCTCAAGTAACTTAACTTCTTTTTTTTTTCTATTCTAAAATATCTATTGTAAGATAAAATTAAAAGCCCTTCTTTGTAAACAATTTCTAATAATTTTATAGTCATTTAAATTCAAATCTCATTCCAATTTTCTACTTTTTTTAAAAAAAATATTTTTAACAAGCATTTTACACTCATATTGAATGGTTTTACGCAAAAAAATATTTCGATGATATCTAGCTATTTCGTAGTTTTAAAAAAAAATCAACTGCAATTGACTTCTAGAGATTTGAACAAACTCCCAACAACACAGATAAGGAAAAAAAAGTGCAACTGAGTGAGTGAATATTTTAATATTTTAATATGTCTTGGAAATGTCATATATATCTAACAAATTCTTGAAAGATAAAAGTAGACATTCTAACAAATTTCTTCTCATCAAAAAAATAAAAAACTCTTCTCAATGATGAACGAGAAAAATTTGCCTAAATTTCTTACAGCTTTAGAATCACTACCATATTCACCGGACCTGAAATCAATGGATTATCCTTACGACCCATCTAAAAGGTAAGGATTTATGCTAAACCACGAAAGATTTTAGCGTTTCTAAAATTTTAGATTTTGGGAAAAATATATATAACCTGGCTTTGATTTCAAAAGTACTGACTTTAAAAAGTTGTATTCAGGTATATTTAAAAGTTTGTTTGTGGTATTTTACTAAGTTTTAAAAAATTTCGTTGCGTGAGTGTCCAAAATTTTTCTTGTGTCCCTCCCCTCAGAAAGAGGTGATTTAAAAAATAAAGGATGCAAATTAATTGGAACAAAATTCGATTGGATTTAATGTCAAGTTTATTGGCACTAAGTTCCGAAAAATAAGCATCCTGCGCTAAACAATACGGTAAAATATTGGAAATAGTAAGACGCAATTAATTAGTTTGAAGTTAATTTATCTTAAAAAAAATTATGAAACTTCACATAACAACGTTTCAGCAATTTGAAAATTAGTTACTCAGTCATAATAGGCAACACTTCTTCACAAATTGAACATTAGGAATACTTATAAAATGACAACTTGTGCTTGGTTTTATCAAACATGGGTTGGAAAAAGAGGAACAATAAGAGAGTTCAACCCCCTGGTAAAGAAAAATCACTTACTTGTATCGGAGAGAGCTGTATTTGTATGTATATATATATATATATATATATATATATATATATATATATATATATGTATTAATTCGTTTTGGCTACTGTATTTTCCATGGTAAAGTGAAATTTTATAAGCTATATACATAGAATGGAAATAATATAAATATATATAATAAAAAGTTTTTGCTTAAAATACTTCATTTACAAAATTAAATATTGGAAAATCCATTTCCTCTTTTTAAACATAATGTTTGAACTCTGTTATTTTTCATCAAAATATTGTTATAAGGAAAATAAATGACATTAAATGTTTACGGACTGTGCTAAGAGCTTTATGCATTTTTTTTTACATTTTTCCTTCTACTGTTTATGCAAAAAAACAGGATTAAGTGCATTCAAAAGGTTTGTTTATGTTTTATAAGAAAAGCATATATAGTTTTAAGAGAAGACCTACAATGATGATAAACAAACCAGACATATTTTATGAATTTAAGTGAAAAATAAACTTGGGTTGTTTATTTTACATTTTATGTAGATGTTTATTATTGCAAGTAAAGTTATTTTTAATTAATTCTGTTAAAAAAAATAGTTAAATTCAATATTTAGCCTATGTTTTAAATAAGGTTTTGTAAGTTGATATTTTTAGAAATTACATACATAATTTATTCAGTTTTACAACCTACTTTAAGAAGAAATTTTGAAATGCGCAAGCTCATACTTCGAAGCAATCTGAATATAAAAAAACTGACAATTGCATAAACAACTACGAGAAGATGGGGAGCAGGAGTGAGTAGGATTAGGATTTAATTTGGAAAAAAAATAAAGATAAATATAAGCTACAATGAAGAGAAACATTGTGCTATGCCCTATTAAAGCATTTAAATCTCTTTTTAGCGGTCATTTTATAATTAAATTAAAATTTTATTTTCATTCTTTTGAAGACCTTTAAGACTTAGGAAAAGTCACAAAAGTGTAGAGAGTTGGTGAAATTATTTTAGAAAGTTGAGGCCTCTTAAAGTTGATTTGCTGTGAAAATGGCCCTCTCTTTTTTTCTAATGTTAAATATATTTTGTTTTAAAAAATGAATCTTATTCATATGTTGGTCAAGATTCTGAATCATAAAAAAATCTTTTTAAATACATGCATACAGATGTGCCAATTAGAGACGATCTTCAAAATATTATTTTAGAATCTTTAGGAAAACTGAAAAGAAATATGCATATTTTATGAGTCTCAAATTAATATTCAAGAAAGGGGAGGAAAAATACAATATTGGCGATATCTGACAAATCACCGATCAATTTCAAATTCACAAATTCAATGGAAAAGTTCTTGAAAAATGGATACATTAAAATATTTTTTTATGTTTTTATTACTCTAAAGGTCTTGAGTTTCTAGTTTATAAAGAGATAAAAAAAAATTGCAGATTTCAGTATAAGAGAAATTTCATCTAAAGTTATAATACATTTTAAAATGAGAAAAAATAATTATAAGTTTTCTAATTTTGCATGAAATTACCTTTAATAAACGAGTTTCATAATTGTTTGCAAAACGACATAATTCGAAAAACACGTGGTATGTATTACCAGGTGCGAACTTGCGAACAATTCTACTAAATATGTTACTTGAAAAATATTTTCCGAATTGCAATCACACCCCTAAAATGAGGGTCATTAATGAAATTCCGTTGAAAAAGTGCATTTATAGAGAGAATTCATGTTTTTTTGTCTAATTTAGTGATATAAAAACATCATCCGCACTAATTAATTAGCAAGTTAAAACTAAGAATTTAAAAAAAAAGATATTATCACAGAGTGAGTGGAAATGCAATCACTAGAAAATTACTCATTAAAAGTATTCTTTTAACTTTATTTTGCGCAAATTTATTAAAATGTTTAAAATGAAAAATGTTATAATATTAATTCCGCAATTAATAAATGTTCTTGTTGTACTAGTTCCTACACTAATACAAAAGTTTGGAATTTTAATGTAATTTCTGTGAAACTCATACAGAAGAATCGTAATGTTAAAAATTATATCTGTAGTTTTTTCGGATTCAGAGGAAACAATATTTTGTTTTTTAATTTGATTGTAGTGCTAATAATCTCCATTTTTTCTGTTTAATTGCTGCGATAAACTTCATTTTTAGTGTTTCAGAATTTATGTAAGCTCTTAATATAACTGTATTAAAGTACTAATTAAAGTACTAATTAATGTAGTGAAAAATTGTAAATTTTCTAACTTCTTTCGTTAAGTGTTAAAATGAATTTTGATTATCATCATTATCTCCTTGTCTTTTGTGATGACAACTCTAATTTAATATCGCTAATTACGCGGTGCTAAATGAAAAATATTAAAGGAAAAGAGGATTTTGGGATGACCTTGTTTCAACGGGGAATTTCTAAAAATTATTCATTTTCATTTCTTCAAATGTATACGTAACTTTCATCACATTGACTTTGTTTTTCATTTTTATATTATAATAAAGGAAGAATTTGTATTCCTAAACTATGCATACTCCTTTATTTTAATTTTTAACTTACTTTTATTTAATCTAAGTTTAGTAACATAATTGAAATCATTAAAAATTTATGGCTTTGTAATGCATTTGTGTTTACTTAAAACTTTAATCAAGATTATATAACTGAAGCAAATTATTCATTCAAATATATTTAGCAGCTTTTTTTGTATTAAAGCTCTTCCTGGTCTGGAAATGCACAAAACAATGTTTCTTTCTCTAAGACTATTTATTTTTCGATGTTTCTGAATAATTAAGAAACACTTTTAACACTTTTAACTTAAACAATTATTCTATGAGGTAAAATTAAGATAGTAGTATTTCAAATAAAATAAACTGTAAAAAATTTTTTCTGTAAAGTTCAGAAAACCAATTTTTTTTTGTTGCTGCTTAATTTATTCTTTCATAATGTTATTTTTATAACATTAATTTACAAATATTAATAAAATAACTTAGTCAATCAGAAACATGTTCAAAAGATTCAGCAATCAATGCATGTACTATATCACAGTTTACTAAATTAAATCATAATTTTTTTTCTTAAAACAAATGCCCTATTTTATTCTCGAGTTCAACAATGAATATTAAGTTTTGTAATAAAAAATATAGCATTTTCAAAAAAACCAGAATATTTAGAAAATATTGATAAAGAAATTAAAAATATTTTCTAAAAAAATAAAATTGTCTGTTAAAATTTAAACGCCTTGTTTCTGGCACAAAAGCCAAAAAAAAAAAAAAAAAATCTGTGTCATGCCTATCACTAAGTCGATAAGTACAAGTTTGATATATATTTCAATTAAGTACCCACTGCTATTAGGATAAGCAATGAGGCTTTGATGTGGAATATCAGCAATTAAAACAAATAACTCAGAATAATAACAATTTAAATAAAGATGTCTCTTAAATTTTTGATTCAAACACTTTATCTAAATGTGATTCACAGTTAATGGTTCTTTGTAACTAAGGTGAATGGATGCTGGGTCATTTAGCAAGAGACATTTGCGTGCTTAATCGTATGTGTCCAATACGTAATCAGTTTATAAAGACTAAATTTTATGGAAACATTTAAGGTTGTAAAATGTGAAAATAATAGCTTTATTTTATGCAGTTTAATTTCTGAGCCCATCCCATTTATACTGGCAATAGGTATTTAGAGTTTTTTTTAAACTAATTTATTAATATGAGTATATTACAAAACATGTGTGTTAGAATAATTGCTTTTGGATACTTTTAAATCAAATATTTTTTGAACAAGAAATTTGGAAACGTCCAATTTAAATATTTTTGTTTTGTTTAAAAATTTCCAGAAATAACGATTATTAAAAAAATTTTTTGGATTGTCAACAATAAAAGATAATTTTAAGAACATGAATTTATACAAATTCCTTATAAACAGTTATTTTGAAAAATTAGCAAAAAGTAGTTACTGTAATAAAAGTCTGCTTACTGTAAAAAAAAAAAAAAACAAGTTCATCCTCTCTAATGGGGATTTTTTTCTGGCTAAATATGAAATGTATGCTGTAAAGGTAATATAAAATGAAAGCAATGTAAAATCAAAGTAATGTGAAATTAAAGCTTCCGGGCGCAGGAGATCAACTAGCAAACCTCAAACGTAGACGTCGGGTAACCTGTTAAGCAGTTTTAGCATCTGATTGGATTTTTGAAGGATCACTTAAATGTTTTCAGACCCTGACTAAACTCTTTTTAAACCAGCAGATCCATTGACTTGAAACCACCGCCGTAAATTTGCATCACCTTTTGATAAATCTGAATCAGTATTCTACAGGCAGGCTAGGGAACTTTTTAAGTAGCGACTAAGGTTAGTTTTATAACTTTTTTTTGCTATTTGTTTAAATATACATATATATTTCATTACTTTTGAGAACCAAGAATCGCATGTTCGCATAAAAATGCAGTGACTGTTTTTTACTTTAAAAATACCCGAAAAACACGTTCTACTTTTTCTGTCATACTTTGTTTTTAGACTGAAATATAGAAGTTAAGACGGAACACAAGTATTTATTAAAAATATAGTTCAACCTTAATAATTACTTTTGCATTTTTCTTGTCATGGAAAACAAGAATCAAACGACTGTAGCATATCTGGTGTTTTCAACATTTACTTTCTGAAAATTTTGTCACGTATTTATAAATACCTAATTAGCAAGATCAGATACTCTAATCTATATCATTAATATAAATTACAGATATTATGTAATTACAAAATTGCTGTGTGTAATTAAATCCTAGGATATTACTGAAATGCCTAAGTGGGAATTATGTTATTCCCATAGTATAATGCTGAAGGAAAATCAAATTATTGGTATTGTATAGGTTATGGAATATTTTCAGTAAGATCAAATCTTAATTTATTAAATGTAACGATTTGGATATCAGTTTTCCTTCAAAATATATGCAAAAAAATCGAATTGAAAAGATTACAAAAATGCTTTACATGAATAATATTAGTAATCATTGTGACTGCCATTAGTTCTGTTGCTCATATTTTTAACGATCGAAACATAAAACGTTATAGACGCAGAGACTCTCATATATTACCCAATGAAAAAAAACTCCTAGAAGAAAATTAAATTAGCTTAAATGAAGTCTTATAAAAAGAGATGTTATTAATGGTATTTAAATTTTCGATTCGGGCTAACTAAACATATGTGTTTGTAACTTTAATCAGATTGTCATGTTTTGAATATTACAACTCGGTGTTGCCTACTAGTTCTTCCCAAATCTTTAAAAACGTAGCTTTAAAACAAAGACTTTTTCACAAGGTCTTAAGTGTTTGTAAGACACAAACAGTGTTCTAACCTCTAACATTTTACTCGAAGAATAAATTTGTCGTAACGGCTGAAGAGTAACAGTTAGCAAATATCCCATTCTGAAGCTTTTAATCCCTTCTTTACCCTAATCAATCACTTCTAACTACTGGATTTGTTTCTGTCTTGTAGTTTATGTTGCTTAATCTTTTAGGCGTTTGTTTACTTTGACAAATGAAACAGTTCACTCTTATAAGCCTGAGGTATTTCTTTGAATCCCGGTTAAGCATTTCTGTAAGAACGGGTTAAATTTGTCAAGTAAACTATGATAAAACTATGCCTACTGACCTGTAATGCTTTTATTTAGCCCTGCTTCAGTAAAACGTTTGTTTGGTGCAATTAGCTGTCTCTGGTTCTACTGCAATGGTGGGATTGTTTTCTTAGAAGTTTTAAACATTTTAGAGGAATTAAAGGTATTAGTTTCTTTTAAAAAAATAAGTACTCCAAATAAATATTTTTAAGAAATTGACGATTATATATATATATATATATATATATATATATATATATATATATATATATATATATATATATATAATTATATATATATATATATATATATATATATAATTATATATATATATATATATATATATATATATATATATATATATATATATATATATATATATATGTCATGCCTCCATGTTGGGATGGCGCTGCCATCAACGTAGATGTAAAAAAAAAGACAGAGGAGGGGATGCTCCGATGATGAGCGGAAGTGAATTGTTAAAGATGTCCTGTTAATATTATTTTTTTAATCTTTTACTATTATTAATAAATGTTTGTGTTGTAAATTGGCTATCATTTTTGTTGACCAATTGAGTTTTGGGAATTTATATGAGTGAAGAAGGGAAAAGATATACGTTATATTACAGCACGCTCTCATACGAGAACCAGAGCATAAATCAAGGTATGAGATTTATCATATTCTGTTTATGAAAAACATTTTAAGAATTGATTTATGAGAAGTATTGATTTTAAATGATATTCTTAAAGAGGAGAATAATTGTGATTTAAAGAAATTATAATTATTTTGGGAATAGAAATAAATAGAACAATTATGTTTAACATAAGGGGAATGAAAAAGGAAGATTTGGTAGTAGCTGCCGAAGAATTAGGTTTAGAAGTAAAATCAGAACATAAAGTTGTTGATTTAAAGGATTTGATAGAAAAAAGTGACCAATTTAAAAATGACTTTGATTTTGTTAAAGAATTTTTAATTACTACAGTTTCCGAACGTATTGAAAGAGAGAGAAAAGAAGCAGAGTTGTTAAGTGCAGAAAAGAATCAAAACAAAACAACAACTGAAGCAGCATTAGAGCTCGAGAAGACTAGGCTTGAGATTGTTAAAGCACAATTAGAATTAACTAGAATGCAGACAGAGAGTAATAGTTCTAACTTAAATGTAGGGAATGATTTTAGTTCAAATAATAATAACTTAGAAACATTAATCAAAAGCGTTAAAACTTTAACTATTTCCGTTCCTAGTAAACCCGAATCTTGGAATTTATTTTTTACGTCCCTTGAAAAAGCATTTGTAATAAAAAATGTCCCGGAAGAATTTAAAGTCGAAATATTATTTAATCTGTTAGGTGAACGAGCGGCACATTTGGTAGTTTATGCAAACACGGAAGAAATAAAAGATTATCATAAAGTTAAAGCTTTAATTTTAAAAGAATTTCAACCCACCCCAGAAGCCTGCCTAGAAAACTTTCTAAATGCCAAAAGATCAAAAAATGAAAACCATATGCAATTTGCTAGTAGACTAAGAGCCAATTGGGACTTTTATTGTGAACTTAAAAATGTAAAAGATTTTGAGACGCTGAATGAATTAGTAGTTAGCGATAGATTACTAAATGCGCTAGATAACGAAACTCGAAGCTATGTTAGAATAAAACAATTAGATACTTGGCTTAAACCAAGACAGATCGCTGAATTGTGCGATAATTGGTTTACCTCTAAAGGTAGAAATTTTTCAGAATTGTATGATAATTTGGTCAACAATCGCAATTCGAATGGAAACGCTAAGTATGTGCCCCCACCTTTGAGAAAATCTCCATTTACTAGAGAAAACAAATATTTTCCCCACAAACGCGAATGTTATATCTGTTCTAGTAACTCACATATGGCTAAGAGTTGCCCAAATAGAAGAAATAAATACTATGAACAATCAAATAAAGCCGGTAATGATGTTCAAAACAAAACGCGAAGTAACACACAAACGTCTATGAATAAATCCAGCGATAATACTGCAGTAGTTACAAATGTAAATTCAAAACATTTGCAGAGTTCTAAAACTTTAAATGAAATTAATTTGTACCCGTTACAAAAAGTCTCCATTTGTATTGCAAGTAGACAAATAGACGCGATCATCGATAGCGGGGCTGAGATCTCTATTTTGAATACGTCCTTACTTCCGTCTTTAGAAATAGAAGCTAAGGGAAAAATAATTTTACAATCCGCATTTAAAGAACAAGTCGAGGCGAAATTAGCTATATTGCCAGTTTATTATAAAAACCCTGACGATTGTCTATTTTATAGTTCGAATATTTTGTTTGCTTTAACAGATAAATTAAACATCCCTTGTTTAATTACACCGGACGCTTATAACTCTTTGATTTATCAAAATGATGATTCAGCTGAAATCGAAAACTCTTTACTTTTAGAATGCGACCCGTCAGTAGACGAGGGGGAAGAAATGAATAAAAGTTCACCAAGGTCAGAGGATTCATATTCTCAATCGGAAGAAAGCAAAACAGGGTGCGGTGTTTATTTAATGTCGGATACTAATAAATTATGCAGTTCTAGTGATGAATATTCGGAGGCTAATAAATTTCGAGAAATGCAGAAAGATTGTTTAACTTTAAAGAATTCTTTTAAAGATGCTAGTTTGAAAAAGAATAATTTCTTTTTGCGGGATGATTTGTTATTTCATAAAGATAAAATTTGTGGCGATACAGTATATCAATTAGTATTACCTAAAATTTATAGGGATAAAGTTCTTCAACTAGCTCATAATGAAAATCATTTAGGAATACGAAAAACTAAGGAACGCATAAAATTATCTTTTTATTGGCCTAATGTTTCAAAAGATGTTGAAAATTATTGTAATTGTCAATTGTCAATTGTCAATTAAAAAGTCCGGAGCGAAAATCTGATAAAATTCCTATAACCCCTGTCGTTAGAGCCCCATATCCTTTTCACACGGTAAATATAGATTTAATCGGAGAAATTGTTCCACCCTCGGGTAGAAAACATAAGTATTGTTTATGTTTAATTGATCAAAATTGTAAATGGCCCGAAGTCGTCCCACTAAAAAATTTGTCTGCTAAGACAACATGTGATGCTCTTTTAGAGATATTCATGCGCACCGGAATTCCAGAAGTAATTTGCAGTGACCAGGGTACTAATTTTACTTCGCAATTGACGAAAGAATTTGAAAATAGGTTAGGAGCCAGTCCTCGGTTTTCCACTCCATCTTACCCAGCTTCGAATGGTTTAGTAGAAAAATGGAATAGGGTATTTAAACAGATGTTACACCATGTTATCCGTTCAGATCCTACCAATTGGGATAAACATATTCCATATTTACTTTTCGCGTACCGCGAAGTACCAAATTGTACGACAGGAATATCTCCTTTTAAACTCATGTATGGACGCGAAGCTAGAGGCCCTTTGTCAGTTCTAAAATCTTCTTGGTCAGGTGAAATCCCATTACCCCTAAATCTTAGCAATTCGGCTGTAGATTATTTACAGGAATTAAAAATAAATTTGGAAAAGGCCGCAGATCTCGCTTCTTTGACTACAACTAAAAAACAAGATTCTTATGCTCATTATTTTAATCGAAGTACAAGAATGAAAGAGTTTAAGAAAGGTGAATTAGTCTATTTACTAATTCCGGATTCTTCGAATAAACTATACGCAAGATGGACAGGGCCAGGCGAAATAATAGAACGAGTTAATCCCAATTCATATAAGGTTAAATTACCAGATGGCAATGTGCGACATATTCATGCTAACAAAATAAGACATTTTCATGCTAGAACACAAACTGTGGGAGTTATTTTTGAGGACGATGTTGAGTTTGGTGAAATACATCCTACACCAATTACAAAACCTTCATTAGGAAAAGATGACATTGAGGTAGAAGTTAGTCATTTAGAAGAAAGTAAACAAACAGAGTTGCTTGAACTTTTGCAAAAGCATGCATCATTATTCTCCGGTAAGGTGCAAGTCGCTAATGTAGGTGAACATAAAATTCGATTAATACCAGGTGCTGAGAGGAAGAAACCCTACATTTATAAAATCCCCGAATCTTTAAAGACTGAAGTTGACAAACAAATTTCAGAATTAGAAAATCTAGGTCTTATTGAGCCCAGTGAAGCAGACATTGCGTACCCAGTAGTTTGCGTGGCAAAGAAGGACGGTGGTATGCGTTTATGCATCGATTTCCGACAGTTAAATGCCGTAACAAAAACCTTTGATTACCCAATGGAAAATTCATCAGACCTCATCAACCAAATTGGACATGCTAAAATTATATCTTGCCTAGATGTATTAAAAGGGTACTGGGAAATCCCTTTAGAAGAGGAAAGCCGTGATCTTACTTCATTTAAAACTCATCGAGCCCAATATCGATGGAAGGTAATGCCTTTTGGTCTCCGCAACGCAGCAGCTTCTTTTCAGAAAGTGATGAACAGTGCTTTAAGTGAATATCGTGAATTCTGCAAAGCATATCTCGATGATATAGCTATATTTTCTTGTGACTGGGACACGCATTTTAAACATTTAGATATGGTACTGTCCAAATTAACTGATCTAAAATTCACCGTTAATGTCAAGAAATGTGTTTTTGCTAAAACACAAATCAAGTATCTAGGTCATATTATTGGAGATGGTAGACATGAACCAGATCCTGAAAAGCTTCGTGCTATTGAAATCATCGAAACACCTAAAACCAAATCAGCTTTAAAAAGTGTGTTAGGTCTCTTTAATTATTACAGAAAGTATATACAAAACTATGCTGAGATAGCAAAACCATTGACGGATTTAACCAAAAAAAAAGTTCCAGAACTTATTCCTTGGACTGACGTAGAGGAATTATCCTTCCAAAAACTCAAGAAAAAGTTGAGTGAAGCCCCTTCACTTTATACCCCAGATCCCAAAAAAGCATATGTCATACAGTTTGATGCAAGCTCCTATGGGGTTGGCGCTTGTCTATCACAAAGAAATGAAAAGAATCAACTTTGTCCCATCAGTTTTGCCAGTCAAAAGCTGAACAAGGTACAGCAAAACTGGGCCACTGTTGAACGGGAAGCATATGCTGTTGTGTGGTCAGTTAAAAAATTTGAAAGTTACGTGTTTGGCGCAGAAATCGAGATTATAACTGATCACAACCCTCTGGTATTTCTACAGAGGTCAGCAGCCCAATCGGCTAAGTTACAACGGTGGGCTTTAGCCCTACAAAGATACCATATTCGTATAACACACTGCCCAGGTGCACAGTTGAAAAATGCCGATGGACTGTCAAGACTAATAAGTGATTAAATGTTGTGTGCTTATTGGAAAACAAACTAATATATAATAACCTGTTTATTGCAAGGCTTCTTTCCATCTGTAAATATCTTTATGAGTACTATTGAAATTTAATTTGTATTGCAATATTGTATCAAGGCTTCTTTTCATCTGTAGTTATATAAAAATGTATACCAGTTTATAGAAATTTGTTTTGCATATTTTATAAGTAAGTAACTGTAACAAGTATTTTATTCATATGTTTTATTTTCAATTAAGTGTTATAATTTTATATGTATATTATTCTATTGTGTCAGATTTCGCTATACCAGGTGTAGCGCAATCTTGTCGGGGGGGTGTCATGCCTCTATGTTGGGATGGCGCTGCCATCAACGTAGATGTAAAAAAAAAGACAGAGGAGGGGATGCTCCGATGATGAGCGGAAGTGAATTGTTAAAGATGTCCTGTTAATATTATTTTTTTAATCTTTTACTATTATTAATAAATGTTTGTGTTGTAAATTGGCTATCATTTTTGTTGACCAATTGAGTTTTGGGAATTTATATGAGTGAAGAAGGGAAAAGATATACGTTATATTACAATATATATATATATTATATATATAAATATAGGACCTAATCAGAAAAAAATATGATATTGGGAATTAAGAAAAAAAGGCTTTCATTTTAAATTGCAAAATCTTATTAATAATGAAGCCCTAAGCAAGACCAATATTTGAGCCATATAAACCATCAAATCTTATCTAATGAATGGAAAATTGCCATTATTCACCATGAGCAATCTATTATTTAGCTATTTAACAAAAAAATAGTTAATATACTTATTTTGACATGTACTTATGTGCACACTTTGCATTGATATCCAGGGACTATCTGAATATATAAGGTAAATTGTCCGATGTAATTTTCCACACTGAATTGGATAATACAAAATAGGAATCAATAAGATAAATAGTTAATAATTTATAAGAGTTTTGCTTGCAAAAAGTACAATTCTGTACTTACTCTTTTTTACACACCTTACATTGTTATGTAGAGAGGTGAGATGGTGTGTGTTTTTATATGTGAATGCGACCAAACATAAATCAAAAAGACTAATATTTTAAAATTTGAATTTGGTTTTTTGTATAAAAAGTATATGACTAGTTTTGAATTACACGTAAATACTTTTAAATTAATCAATCCATACCGATTATGATCCATAAGCTTTGATTTAACTCAGATTATTATTATTGGAATATCTTAAAAGTGATTAATAATTAAATAATTTCTAATAATTTTAATGTAAATAATACATGATATTTTTACTGTAAAAATATGCTATCAAAATGCCAAGTTGATAGAGATCTAATTGTGGGGGGTCGGAGAGTGAAGCAAGCATGAGGCATATTTTGGCCCATGAGACATATATATTAATTAAAATAGAAATCTGCATTCGCACAATATATTATTTAGTCCTTTATTTAATTATTATAAAAAGTATAAAAAAGAGAAAAAAAATTTTTTAGTGTCCACCATTTTGAACTAGCTTATGTTTATTGTTATTTGATTAACTTTATTGTTATGTGATTAAGGTAGAGAGAGAGAGCTCTACATTCAAAATTAAAGCTCTATATGTGTCGTATATGTATGTGTTAATACATTTTACACTTCTATCATGAAAGTTGCGATTCTCTCACTTAGCGGCTATACTAAAAGTATTTTTCTCGTAGCATCTCCTACTGTTACTTCAACAAAAACAGAACAAATTGGTGATTATAAATTCTTATGCCGCATAATAGTAGAGATAAGATAACACACAGGCAGCTGAATCAGCTATGAAACTCAGAACTCAGCAAAATAAAATATTCAAACCCTTCTTGTAAAGACTATAGTCAATAAATGTTGAATAAAAACTAAAATTGAGTGAGCTGAGCATAGCTTCTCACAAGTCCTAAATATGGAAAAACGTTCAAACTGACCAAATAAATACAGAAATTACGAAGAAAGGAGGCGTGAAGCTAAAGAGATAGTAACTGCTTCCGTAGAGATAAAAGTGCAAATGGCAGAATGCTGAAGCTGTAAGTATGATCACCTACTATGACCTCACATCATACAACATGCTCAGGGTTTTTAGAACCATCTGTAATAAAATAATATGTATTGTCTTTACCAATGGCAATGAATAGAATCTAGGTTTAATGCTATGTGCAATGTTAGATTTACTGGTTTACTCAAATGGGAAATAAAATGATATGAGGAAAAATAGTTCACGGTTCCATGTGAATATGGTCAATTGGTACATCGAGAGCCAATATCTTCATTAATGAGCGCATGCGAACAAATAAAGTTCTTACAAATGAAGGGCAGACAACATATAAACTTTATTATCTTTATGAAATATTGTCAAGAAAACAAAATAAATGATGTTACACTACAGTAAAATACCACTGAGAAATGCATGAGTCTGAAATACAGAGAGAGAGAGAGAGACCACGATTGATGAAACATGGCATACAAACTTTCACGGAAGAAGTGCGAAATGTGCCACTGAACGTACGTAAAGCTGTCTGATGTACAATACTTAAGTATTTTAGCTTTGATAGTATTTAAGTATTTTAGCTTGCCATAGACTGTACAAGTGACTGTGCCATAGACTGTATATAATCCAGCGTTGAAAGAAATAAAACTTTCTGGAGAACGAAATAAACCATTCAAAGAATGCATTTGAAAGTACACGCAGCATATTTAAAATTTATTCGCATCTTTTTCGACAAATAGAGGATATGGAGAGGATGTAAGGTGACTTTTTCATAAGCAAATGACTGCTTAAAAATTTTGTTTCTGATACAACTTGTATGGAAATATTATCGATAGAAATTGCGGATGAAGATGTACGTTTCTTAACAGACAAAAGTGTAAACTAGAACTATTGGTAGGTGAGAGGGTATCTCCATTTCAATTAAACCATTCTAAATCCTCAATGATAGCCAGCTGCATTTGCTGCTCGATAACACGCATATAAAGAACCGTACATGGCACACATAGATCACCGACATAAAGTGAACCAAATATAGCAGGTGGTAAGGAGAGCAAGATGTAAATAAATTGAAAAGCAACTTGATTTTCAAGCAAACGTGAAACAATGAAAAAATATTACACTTAAAATACTGGCTTGAGGAACAACTTTAGACTAAATGAAAATATTGGAAAACGTAGGGCCCAGTTTTACGCTAAAATATTGCTTTAACAGAAAGTTCTTCGTTAAGATTGGTAAATTACCACAAATTCCTATATTATAGAGCTTCATAAGAACTCTGTATCTCCATTTCCGATCATAATCCTTCGCAATATCAAGGAAGATAGAGAAAAAATGGTTTCGTCGGGCAAAAACGTCACGAATTCACGACTCTAGAGCAACGAAGGTGAATCTTGTCTTGCAAAAACCACTCTGGAAGTACGGAATAAGACACGTTTTTTTTTCAAGGTAAAATACAAAATGAGAGCTGCTCAATGCAGCTCTAATTTTGTAATGAATTCTCATTTTTCAATGAAGAAAGCTCAAACGCTTCATCAAGACAGCTAGTTAACGTTATCAGGCAATGACTAACTGGATCTTTAGGGTTTTTATCTGTACTTAAACGGCGTATCACATTTGCTTCACGCCAACTAGACGAACGCGTTGTTTCATCACATTCTATTGAATAAAATAATAGAATTGAAAGTCGCCATGTCCGAGCATAAGTCTTCTCAATATCAAAGAAGATAGAGACAAAATGAGTACATCAGACGAAAGTGTTACAAATTTGTGACGCTGGAGCTATGATTTTATCAATTGTGGATCTTCATTTTGGAATGCTACTATAGAAATGTGAAATATGATGATTATTTTCCAAATAATACACAAGGCGATCGTTAACCATGCGGTCAAAAGCTTCACCATGAAGCGGCTATAAAGTGATAATAGTGTGGGTGTTTTAAATTTAAACCCGGTTTCAAAATAATTATAAAAATAGTCTCACATAAAATAAAAGTGTGCATGGGGTTCATCAAAATTCAATTAATCATAACAATGATATTAGACAAAGCCGAAATGTAAAATCATGTGATATGTAATCCCATCAAAACCATAGTTTGTGTCTGCAGTTGCTGATCGTGTTCGCAGTGAAAGTAAATTCATGATTATATGGAAATATGATTATATGGCGAGTATGAAAATTGACTTCATAGCGTTCAACATTGCGTTAATGGTTTTAAAAAACTAAACTGTAACTATCTGAACTGAAAACTTCATCAAGTTTCATACCTATTATATTGCAAATATCATCAGATATTTTGTGTATTTAAAAATAAAAATGTTAAAATGCATTGTAAAAATTTTTTTATTCAAATTTTAATGAAAACCGATGAAGTGTCGTCGGTTTATTTGATGTTATTACTGTTCTGTTATTCAAAAACCAGCAATCTCATCTGCTTTTTCAAAAACTTAGAGATTCTTGCAGCTTAATTTAAGAATAAATTTATATAAAATCAGCAAGACATCAGTAAAATTAACTGCTATTATATGAACTGATTTCTCATAAAATATAATCTGTATTTCATTTCTTACAATTTCCTGTAAATCAATAGAAAAGTTGTTGTTTTTTTTAAAAATAAAAATACTTTATTTCATTCTTTTTCGTAATAGGATTCGTCAAATCTTTAAAAAGTTGCGTTTCTCCCACATTTTCCTACATTTTCTCATTTTTCTAAATTTCATACTGACAGTAAAACTTGATATGCGTTCAAATGAGTTTGTATTGCAATTATCTTGATAAAAAGCTTGCATAAACCTTATTTACCCCTTTATAAATATAATAGATAGAGAAGCTGAGTCTAAGTTTTTTTTATATAATGTTAATGGAATATTATTAATAGAATATTAGCAATCAAGTAATCAGTTAAATTAATAATATTAATTAAGTTATAGTATAACAAAAAAATGATAAACGATATCGCAAAAATTTAGACATTACATGAATTTGGTGGACAATTTAAATCAGTATAGGTCAGAATTAGACTTTACCTTTCGGGAATATCTGAAGTCGGAATTGGATTCGAACATTTAAACAACAAACACAATCGCTTACAGTTTTATTTATAACAATGACTTTGTTACACGAATAAAAAAAATCTTTCCCGAACAGAATAATTAAATTTTTAAAACGATTTTGAAGATTGGTGGCTAAAAGTGCTCCTTGTAGTTCATATCCAAACATTTCAGAACCCTAGCATGTATGATTCTGGAAATATAAGAGATTCAAAATAGCATTCCGTGAAGAAAGAAACAAAAATACTGACGAAACTCGAAAGAAAAGTTGAGAAAAATTTTCTTCTTTCACTGTTTGTTCAATTTTTTTATATCACATTCTGAGAGATAAAATACCCAGTATTTGAAGGACATTTGAAAGCTTGCTAATTAATTCAAAATATGAAGTGCATCAAGTCATAGTAAATACAAAGTACATGCAAAAATTATATACATTAGCCAATTTTAATGAAAAAAAAGTGTTAACCACTGCTTGACCTTATAATTTTTTGCTTTTATCTAATTTCAGAACATAAAAGGTGAAGAAGATGAAAAATCAAATTAAATTAAATTTTTTAATCACTTTATTTTTCAAGCATAATACCAATGGTAAAATATAAATAAGTGATTGAATGTAGTGAAGTAGAAGTCAATCTGTTTAAACCTATTTTCCAAACTAGCACTCAATAGATTGTGTAAAGTTATGCTAGTAGAATACATACCATTAAACTATAGAGGCATCTGTAGATTGATGATAGTAATAGTTAGAGTGCATAAATTTATCTGTCAGACCGTACATTGTATTTAAAACAATGCATAGGGGGAATATTAAAACTGTCATAAAAGCAACAAATTAAACAAATTAACGAATTAAAAGTTTAACAAATTAAAAAAACAATGCAAATCTAATTATACATTGCTGGGATGAATTAAATCCTTTGGTCTATAAAATCAATTTAAAATAACACTTACATAATTAAAATATATAAATTTATTAAAATATTTTTTTTCTCAGAATTTATAGAATCCGCTGCCCTTCTACAAAAAAAATTTCAAATTTGATGTATTGATAGATTATATTTTTATGCATTTTATTTGAATTTCTTAAAAATATTAAATAGGCTTCTAGATAGTTATGTCTTAATTAAAGAGCACATAAATCGTATAAATCACCTAAGTCAGTGCTTAATTTAATACAATATTTAACGTAAAAAAGAATAAATAAACTACAATGATACAAATATGTCTTTGAAATAATGTGATATATTTTTTTTTTAAATGGGGACTAAACAGAAGGTATGAGGTAAGATTATTTAAATTAATTAAATATTTTCAAATAATCAGTAAAAAAGTAGTTTTTTTTCAAAAGTAATTCACATGTATCATTTTAAAAATAAAAATACACTGAAAAAATGTTTGTGCATCTCAACACCAAAAAGTTTCTGGTGTAAATAAACACTAAGAATTTTCTTTTAAAATAAATTCTTGGTGTGCAGTTGCCGTCATATATATATATATATATATATATATATATATATATATATATATATTTTTTTTTTTTTTTTATATATATATAACAAAGCTGAAGAAGATAGAAATTTAATATTATAAAGCTATTTAATTCAATGGACAGATTTAAGTAAATCTTCGTATGAGAATATAATTTTCTTTATTATGCAACGAAAAGTACTTTTATAACAATTTTATAACAATTTACTTTTGTTTCATTCAGAATCGTGCGAGGCATCTTCTCGCGTTCGAGTGATAAGCAATCCATCGTAGTCCTCTGACGGTTCTAAAACCAAAATTGACAAAAATAATTCATTAGAGAAATAAGTGCACCTGATCACATTGTAATCTTTCTAATTAGTTAGAGTTTAGATTTAACTACATCCGTTAACGTGTGATTTGGTACAAACTTGAAATAACACTTATGTTTTAGAGTTTTTCAAAACTAAATATGGATAGGTATTATACCAAAGTTTTTCACAGTATGTGTAATTTTACAGTTTAATGTGTTGCAATTTTAAAATTTCCTCTAATTTAGTAGTAACATAATAAATGAACTATTTTTGGCCATTTTTAATCAGTGAAAGGAAAATTAAATCTGATTAATGTAAATAATTAGATGCGGTTCAAGAAAATTGCGATTATAACTTAATTAGCTTCGTTTATATTAAAATAAAAATCTAGATATGTTGGGGTGTTAACATTGTTTACCATTATAGTAATAATGTAACCATTATAGTAAATATAGTAATATTACCATTATAGTATTACTTGTAATGAAAATTTTTTTTTGAAGTAGCGATTTATAATTTTGTAAGATATTACCTAGTGTAAGGTCTACCGAGGATACTATACCATGGGAGAAACCGTTCACAGTAAATTCTCTTTCACCACCATAAGTAATTTAAAATTTGTAATATGGAAATGTGAGTTTAGGCAAGTCCTGAATCCGCCATGAAGTTTCAAATACTGAAAAGGAGTTTTCAAAATATAAAAATGAAAATAAAGCATCAGAAGATGACTTAGGATTACGCTATAGGGAAGTTCTCTTCCAATGATTTATTTGCGTGATATTTTGAATATTCTTTTTCAGCAAAATAAACCTCATGGCTTACTCTAGGTTTGCTTGAACCCACTTTTGCTGGACTATAAATTTTAAATTATTCTTAGAGATGAAATAGAAATTACGATGAAAAGATTCCTCTCCGGTATGGCATGCTCTTAAGAGGACGCTGTGCCTCGAAGAAACCCGTTCTTAAAAACCTTTTTTTTTACTTACAATGTTAATATTACATAATACATAATAATACATAATAAATAATAATACATAATAAATAATAATGCATAATACATAATATTACATAATACGTAATAATAAATAATACAAAATAATACATAATACATAATAATACATGATACATATTACATAAAAATACATAATACATAACAAATAATAATACACAAGTATATGTAGGTGAAACATGATTGTCAAGAAGAGTTTCTCTATTCTCTATTCTTTAACACTTTCTTCCATTCAGAGCTATCGATTCAGCTTTTTATTACATAGCATAACAGCTATGTAGCACTTTTTTAAATATCTGAAATTTATTCCTTATTCGAAAAACAATAAATATCTATAGTATTGAAATAATATTAAAATTAGGAAACAATTTTTTTTTCTAAATTACTTATTTACTTAATTATTTTAATAACACTTCCTCCTAATTTTCTTAAGAATGTTAACATTCTTCTGAGCAGTTAGCACTAAATTAGAAACAACGGAGTGAGGATTCTTAATAATTTTAGAATCATTCACTGAGACCGACATAACACTGGAAAGGAATCCCCTGCATAATGTAGTCTTTAGAATCAAGACAGAAATCCGGAATTTACATCAAATTAAAGCTAGCGGTATTTGACATGTTTGAATGGAATATATATATTTGTAACACCATCAGATTTAAATTTGAATATCCTTGTAGATAAGATTTATTCTGTGCTTCAACAAATGAAACTTTAAGTTTGTGTTTCTGCGGTATCTTAACAATTCCTGGATAATCATTAAAATGTGTAAATCTATTTCAATTTTAACACTTTATGATGCCAAAAATATTTGCATTTTAGCTAATTTGTTGTAAACATTTATCTTTGTTTATCATTTTATGCACGCATATTTGTTTTCTATAGACAAACACAAGTAAACACAGTGCAGATATTGCCGAATAATTAGTTTTATTGAAGTGCAAGATTCTATTTCCCTGAATAACTAAATCATTTACGAAATTGCTTAATAGCCAACCAATTCTGAGAATGCTTAACTAACTCAATGTTTGCGTCAAATACTGGTTTACTGAATCTTTAGTTAAGAAAAACTGAATATGGAGTTTAATGGCACTAGAACTGGAATCTAATGTTGAGAGCGTAACTTAGTAAGTTGAATCGACATTGTAATCTGAGTCAGCTGATAAAATTGTGTTACAAACAAAGCATACTGCCTCTGTGTCGTCTGAATGTGTGTTTATTCGAAGTAAGCGGACTCCATAACATTATTTAACAAACAAATCATTAAGCAAGAACTGAAACCTCCAAAAAATGAACTAAATCTATTACTGCATCATTATATATTAGACAATAACTGACTCTCATACGTCTATCGCTCTCATCTAATTGTCAACAATCGCTTTTACACAACTTTACTTTCAACTCTTCACTAAACAGACCACGTCATTTAAAATATCAAACATCAACAAACCAAAATTATTAAGCTTTCCTCTAAAACTAAAAAAGAAACACGTAATTTTCTTTAGACGCATTATTTTTATACAGATCTTTTCTATTATTTTTAGATTCACGTACATTGATTCTACAATAAGTGTGGAGTATATTTAGCTGTTTAGTTAAAACTAATTTTTATTTTGTAATATTGTGCATTTAAAATAAAAGGAAAACGATTATAAGTTTATAAAACACTGGAATGAATAAACTATAAAAAAAGATTTTAAACACTGTTTTTTCATGCTGTTTTCTAGTTGATTAAACGTGTAAGAGTAATAACAAAGGTTTTGATTGTTAAAATAAAAAAAATAAGCTCAAAATAAGTTAATGCAAATAAGTTATTACTATATACCTATATAAGTTACATGTTACTCTAGTTATCGCAGACGCAGCGAAGAGTGGGATATATTTTAACCCCAGAAGTTAAGAGGTCACGCTCTCCATTAGTCAGAAAAGAGGGATACATAAAAACAGCATACACCTCTTTCGGAAACTTATTTTGAATTAAATGGTAGTACGAAAAACTTATTTGAAATATTTAATGTTTGTAAATTATGAAATCTAATAATACTGGTACATTTGAAGAAGTTTGTAAATCAAAAAAATATTTACTTTTTTCACCCGAAAAATGGTTTTTATATAGATTATACTTTCTACATGATAGATTAAACTTTATTTGATAGGTAATTTCTTTCAGAAAATCGAAAGTCTTAGGCGAAGAACGAATCGAGGAAGGCACGATCCGGTATCTTTTAATACAATTTTTAGGAGAAGCAATAAAATGTTGCAAGCGAAAAGTTCGAAATAATCTCCCTTTTTATTATATATATGTATATATATATATATATATATATATATATATATATATATATATATATATATATATATATATATATATATATATATATATATATATATATATATATATATATATATATATATATATATATATTGGGTTGGAGGGAAAGTTCTGTCGTATTTTAAATAGGCAGGTGATTTTTCCTGTAAATAAAAAAAAAACATCTGGCTAGTGATCCAATCAGATTTTTTTTATTTTTTTAGCTGCTGTATAATATAAAAGGTACCCTTTTTTACCGTTCATCATTTACTTGTGATATTTAAAGTGAAAAACATGTCAGTAGATAAAGTGCATTTTGTATGAATTCCAAAAAGGAAGCAACGCATCGGTTGCATGTAAAAATTTTTGTGTGGTATTTGGAAAAGATATTGTAAATGTTCGTACTTGTCAAAGATGGTTGAGCAAATTTCGTTCGGGGGATCTGAGCCTCAAAGAAAGTGATCGATCTGAACGACCATCCAAGATCGATAATGATGTTCTGCAATCCATGTTGGAAAACAATCCACATTTAACAAGTCGAGAAATTGCAGAAGAGTTTGGCATTCATCAAACAACTGTTAGAGATCACATTAAATCTCTTGTGTTTGTGTTAAAGCAAAGTGTTTGGGTTCCACATGAATTAACGGAAAAGAATTTGTTTGATCGTGTAAGAATGTGTTCATCACATCTAATTAAACACAATGTGAAGCCGTTTTTGGACAGGCTGGTTACTGGAGATGAAAAGTGGATTCTTTACGAGAATATTAAGAGACACAAATCTTACAGTAAACCAGGAACATCATCAGCAACGGTTCCAAAACCAAGTATCCATCAACGAAAAGTACTGCTTTGTTTGTGGTGGGACAGTAAAGGTCCAGTGTACTACGAATTGCTGAAATAGGGAAAAACCATCAATTCAGATCTGTACTGCAATCAGCTGGATGAATTGAATGGAGCTATCAAAGACAAAAGGCCAGCAATAGCGTCCAGAAAAAAAATAGTGTTCCACCATGATAATATTCTGCAAAGGTGACACTACAATAACTGAATACGTTAGGATGGGAAAACCTAAGTCACCCATCGTATTCACCTAACATTGCACCATCTGATTATTACCTGTTCATATCTCTGCAAAATTATCTAACGGGAAAAAAATTCAAGTCTTTTTAAAGTGTTTCTAAGGCAGTTGCTGACTATTTTAACTCAAAGGACGAGAACTTCTACAAAATAGGAATTCACAGGTTAGATGAAAGATGGCAACAGGTTGTAACAAATAACGGAGCATATATACTTGATTAATATTAAACACATATTTTTATAAATGAATTCAAATATTTTCTTTAAAATACAACAGAACTTTCCTTCCAACCCGATATATATATATATATATATATATATATATATATATATATATATATATATATATATATATATATAATGCACTATATTATGAATCTCAAAAGCATTGTCTACAATTAAAGCAATTTTAGCATTTTTTCCCAGTATGACTAATAAATGTCCATTGCCTACTGTTGTTCCCTGCTGTTATCTTTTTCTTTTGACCTTAATATAGATGCAAGTCACGGAGTAGGATCTGAAGTTTAAGGTGGAGGGCTCAATATTTTTATTTAATTTACTGCAGTAATTTCCATAATATCTTAATATCTTGACTGAGTGTGGTCTAGCTTTTCCGTGCAAAAGGATGACTCAACACAGCAATTTATCTGGATGTTTTGATTTCATAGCCTTTTAAAGTTTGTAAACTTAATCAAACATCACTGTTTGTTGAAACTAGCTCAGTAGCTCTAAAACTTTTATTAAGACTGCATCTTTGTGATCGGGCAATTCATTACGCATACGCATCATTTTGAAACGAAATGAATTAAATAACAACTCCTTGTTCATCATCCTTAATAATATATTGTATGACATATACTCCATATAGCAAGGGAATCTTTTCACACCAACTTTATTTCATGAAAGTTAATAATCTGAATTAAGCAGATTATTGTTAAATGGCTACGATCTCATTACTGTAGTCATTTTATATGTTGTCCAGGTTCATGCACGCAACCAAAGTATTAAAACATCTTTTATGGCTTACCAAAAAAGCTATTATGATTTGAATAAGTAGGATAGCTGAGTCACTAATGTAAAAGAAAGAAACGTTATCAGAAATATTATGTTATTACAATTTTTTTTTCTCGATTTATCTTTTGCACATCAGGGATCTGTGTTTAATTGATAGTTAGATGATTCAATATTCCACTTTTCTCAAGAATCGCCTGTTGCGATGTCTTTATATGCTGGAAAATTCACAAACAATAAAATAATTTTTAAATCTATGGCTTTCGTTGAATACGGAGCTGTACATTGCTCGTCGGATATACAATAGTGGAGAAGGGATTAATCTGGCCATTTTTTATCATAAAAATTTGTCAAAATACCATATTTAATATAATTCTTGACGCATGAAGTATTTTTTTAAATTATAATTTGAACGTTTACCTACATTTTCGATTATATCTGGAGTTTTTAAAGTTGTTTAGTTTTTTAAAAAAAGAGATTGTTTTGTGGTCTAAAACTGGTATGGACCAATTTTATAATTTTTAAAATCATTGTTTATTACAACTCTTAAATGCATATATAAAACTAAAATTAAATTAATTTCAATCCAAGCATTGGTGGGGATTAAATTGACATATTTTAAAATGCTAATTTTAAATAGAGAATTTCACTATACTAAGGAAGACATTTTGAAGGCAAATTATTTAATATGAAAACCATTATTCTATTTGATTAATTTGAACAAAAATTTGAAATTCGTTTTATTTTATCAAGCATTTGACATTTCGTTATAAATGGGTATCAAAATGTAGTCCTAGCAGTTCCATTAGTTATTAGCGATGTAAATTCGTTAATTATTTATTCTTGTAAAATGTGATTTTTTTAAAAATTATGATTTTGATTTGAAGAAATCTCAATTAAGAATTGAGCATCATAGTCTCCTTGTCTATGAACAACTTTTACTCTATCAACATGATGCACGACACTGTTTTTTTCATAAAAAAAAAACTTGATTAGCTTAAAGTTTTAAGTTCTTTTTAAGTCAGCGTTGTCTGGAAAATCCAAACTTAATTATCTTATTCACACTTTGTAAAAACGACAGGCGGGGAATTTCTTTGTATATTTTCTTCTCTTTGAGATATGTTTTAGGTAGCTTATTTCTTCTGCATTACCAATAATAGAACCAATTTCAAGTTTAATAAATTTTAATAACCAGCTTTAGCCAGAAGATAAAATGGTCTGAATGGACAACATACATCGAGTATGGCTTAGTGAGGTTTTCCTTACTGGTGCACACTAAACAACTCGAAAAAGAGATGATTTCAATTTTAATTTAGTTTATGACAAAAAAAATTATAAAATAATAATTTTTCTACTTTAAATCAGCGAATATTAAATTATATTCTTTTTTGAAAAATTTGATAATGTATATCTTTTACATTTTCTAAAGACCCTTAAAAAGCGGATGATAAAAAGACTGCATATTACCCTTTTTGCTTGAGATTAAAACCAATAACTGTAAAGATATATCCTTACACAAAATCACTCTAACTGAGATAATAAGCAACACCAAATGTGCATTTATAACATATTCATATTTCTTCCATGCATAACTAATTCCCATTTATAATCAATTACGGAGCAAAAATTAATATCAGAGTTGCTAAAACATAATATTGTATATAACAGGTTACCACCTTTTGTTAAAATCCTTAAAGCAAACTATGATAATAAAAAAGTAAAGAGAAAATTACTGTTGATTCTTACGAGCCTTCATTCTCAAATTTCAACTAAAGTAAATCCAGCGTGATTATGGAACATCATAACAATTGCGCATCAGTGATTTCAATGTACGATATCTTATAGTAAGTAAAACAATGAGTTTATTTAAAACGTCCACTCCAGTCCCATGCCCACACTAGCCCTCTCACTCATATATACCCGTTGTAAAACATCACTTGCAAACAAAAAAAAGAAGGGACAGATGTCAGTATTACAGGTTTTTACCTAATTCTAATGACGAACCAGGAAAATGGAAACAAACAGAATGATGCCAGAACTTTCCTTCTCAAAACAGGAAAGGTATATATAAATTCAGTAAAGTAGTATATATATATATATATATATATATATATATATATATATATATATATATATATATATATATATATATATATATATATATATATATATATACATTGTTTCTTAATTAATTAATCAATTGATTTAAACAAATATTCTCTACATAATTTGAAGAATGTCATTCTAGAAAAGTAAGAATTAACATTAACATAACATGTAAGAATTAACATTTCCTTTCGTCCAATTCTGAATAGAGAACTCTACTACTTTACTGAATTTAAATGACTCAAGCAGGAAGATTCATGATTTGGTAAGATGCGGGGCTCATCGCAGCGTAGTTAGCCTAAATGAAATATAGCATGAATAATCCAAAGCTGAATAGATTGCAGTTTGTCTTGAGGCTTCTACTTTGAATGAACTCTAGTATTGAAATATTGAAGAAAGTTCAGTTACTCTTTCTATGATTCTAATTTCAGTTTGTGCATTAATTTAATAAGCATTATTTAATTAATGCAAAAATTTTGAATATGTTTTTAACCTAAGGAACTTTAAGTTTAATGCGGCTTAAATGAATAAAAGTTTTCCTTTTCAATATTCTCATTTTAAATTTCGCGTAACTGCTTAGTTGCAATTGCGATTTCAACCGAATTTATACAGTCTACATATATATTTTTTTTAACTTCTTGCCTATCTCCAATAACTTTGATAGATATTGACAGAATTCCATATTCCTTGAGAAGATTACGATGGTATATAGTAACATGTAATCTTCACAGCTAAGTGGTAAAATTTATTTCAAATCTCTCTATATATAACAACATTAAATGATCTTATCTTCTGCTAAAATACATGATATTTGACACAAGTTCCTCTTTGTACATCAAGAGTTTAGAAAACCTTGCATTCAAAACTTACATAATGTTTTATAAAGTATTATTGCATTTCATGTTTAAAAAATATAGTTTAAACTAATTCAATATTTAATAAGCCATTTTTTATATATTATTTTCGCATTCATCTGAAAACAAAAGATGAAATTTGTTAATGCGTTTTAATTATTATCTACTTTTAGTTTAATAATATTAATAATAATATAAGTATGTATATTAGTTAAGAAGATTTCATATGTTGTTGAATAAATAAATTTACAATAACTTTTTCCATGGATCAAAAAATATAAGGAACATCGCTTAAAACTTGGCGATAACATTTATAAATACATTAAGAAATGTTAATTTTGTAAATGATTCATTCAATCAATCTACTGTTGCAGAATTCAGTTTCTCTTCATTGCTTACAGCTGATTATAGTGAATAATTACTAATACTTTTTGATCATTAAAAAATCATGACGTAACTTGAAAATGGAGTTATTATATTGATTTGCCCATTTCATTTGTAATCGCTTTTCAAGAAATATTTATAGAGAAGATAATATAAATTTCCTCAAATGTAATTATCATACAAAATGTATATTTTATCATTAAAAATAATTAACGATCAGCATTTTGAGCAATAAATTTCATTCTTGATATTGCATTGTAAATCATGGAACGGAACTTAAAGAATGTTATATATGTGAAGATGTGTTATAATCAATAATTTTTAGTCAATTACTTAATAAACTATTTCTAGCAAAATACTCATCTTTTTTAAATGGTGAATTTAATACAGATGATTCAGCTTTTCAAAACAAACAAAAAATTAAGTGATTTTTTTAATATGTATAATTAGTCAGCATTTGAGTAAAAAAAAAAAAGCAATATGTTTTTAAAAGCTGTTTTAAACAAAGCGTGAAAATCTATCCAAGTTTTATGCTAGGAATTCTCTCCTTGAAACATTAATTTATCACCCTGTATTATTAATTTTTTCTAACTTTATGAGATAAGAAATTCTAGGTTTTTTTTCCCGTTTACGGTGAATGATTATTTAATATTGTTGATTATTTTAGTTAATAAAAAATTCTAATGGAATAACCAAAAGTGCTTACAACTTTTTACACTGATGCACTTTGCTAACTTTGATCATTAAACGAAATAAATTAATGTAGGTGTATATATTCATTTTTTATTCTTCATACTTAAGCTTCATTTTTGCTCATTTGGTAGTGCTAATGATTGTTTACTTTATTCATTAGAAAATTACAAAAAGGGCATTTGATTTCAATAATTGTTTCTGATATTTATGATTGCAAATAAAGTGATCAACTGAAGTAGAACAATTCATTTATCTAACTTTTCGTGTGCTTGTATGTTGTTTGTTTATTTATTTTTAAAAGAAGCTTTATAAAAGAAGCTTTATAAAGTTTTATAAAATTGTAAATACAATAAAACAGTTATATGCAATTAAAAATACCAATAGCATGTAAAAAGGCAAATATGTTGCTGGGAACTATTAGATCTTAGCTGGGTGGACTGAACGTCTATCTTATCTATCTTTATTTGCAGTGACATACTCCTTGTACCACCGCACTTGTTAATACCTCACAAAAGAACATACAATAATATGTAAAGGAACAAAAAAAGCATTTCTCATGGAGCTAGTTGACTTAGAAGTTTTCCTTCAAAATTTGTTAATACATAAATGCAAATAAATTAGTGAAAAAACAGTTTAACTTAAAAACACGTCATTTTCATATTAAATAAAAAAATAAAAGAAAGCGGCCATATTAAAATATTATAAGTGAAAACAAATACCACATCATTATTTAAAATTTTATTTAAGGTGAAAAAAATACAGAAAAATATGTTTTAGAAAATAAAAAAAAAATGCGTTACTGCAATATTCAGAAAAAAATTTTCCTGTTTAGAAATGTAGAAGACGTAATGATTTAAGAAACTTTACTTTACGTAAAACTCTAATTTCACAGAAAATTCTTTCTTCAATGTCAAGATTTATATAGAGAACATTATTTTGATATTTCTTGATAAAACAAAAATATTATTTTCGTAAAAATATATATATTAAAAAAGTTATATATATCAGTTACGAATAAAGTAATTAACTGGGTTCGTAGAATGAACTACGCTTTTCCATTTAAATTCTTGTTGAAACTTTTCTTGGAGGGGCTATTAAAACCAGATGTGCTTTTTAAATCACACCTGAATTTAATATCCTTAATGGGATATTAAAGTACTATTCTGTCAACAAAAGTTACTTTTCAACTAAAGGAATTCAAAAACCATGAAATAAAAGACTCATTATAAAGCTCGAGACATTTCCTTAATTAACTACATTCTTATATTGCAAGTGGTGTTTTTATTTTAAAAATTACTTATACCGAAATTATGTTAACCGTGTTAGAAATTCCCAGAAAATATTAATAAATTAAAAATGAATAGAATTCTTAAGCCGTTTTTTTTCTTTGTGCGCCAATTTTTTTTTTCTCTTTTGTAGCAGATAAGAAAATAATAGTAAAAAGAGTTACATAACATATTGTTTTTTTATAACTCTTTGTATTTAATATAAAATAAAAAAATATATCTAAATTTGTTTTAAATATAGCAAATAATGAAAACAATAGTAAAAAATTAAAAATTGAAAAACATTTAAGCAATTCCATTTTTTTAGTAATAAACAATAAACGACTTTATCGATACAAAAATTCTTAAATCCGTTTTAAATGAGATTCAGTTTACTTAATAAGTGCAATATATATTCCCGCAATCATATTCCAGAAAAATTAGAAGTAAAATAAAATTTTATAATACCTAATGGTAAAAATGTGTGCCTTTACTGATGAGAAGTTTTTGATTTACTGAAGAAAAAAAAGTGTCAAGTTTGCTAGTAATAAACAAATTGTGATAAAAAATAGTGATTAAAATAATGTATTGAAAGTTATTGTAAAAAATATATCACAATATTTGACACTTGATTACAAAATCAAGTCAAAGTTACAAAAGCAGTGTAATGCAAAGAAATAAAGAAACAAATGGACATAAGATCCGAATTTACTTAAATTAAAATACAATGTTCAAAAATTTTTCTTGCTATGTGTGAATTCTAGAATTGTTTGTGATATCAGCTGCAAGACTTCAAGGGACGAGATCCAAAATTTTGTTAGTCCGAACAGGATAATAGTCTGAAAAATGATCTAATAATCTGTTATCATTAGACATTGTTATAAATTAAATATGATAAGACAAACACAAGTTTAGTTAAACAAATAGTTAAAAGATCGCATCTGCGGTGTAGAACAGTTAGCTGCATAGGTGAAATTAAGACAATTAATTCGTTGCTTTAGTGCAGAAATAGTGCTAATTGCCAGAAATAGACTAGAAATATAATACCAATATATTTAAAATATATATTTTTCATTCAGGTGCCCCTTCTAAAAATTTTAAAAAAATAATATATAATATAGCTATATTTGGTATTTTCTATAAGCAGAAACTTTTAAGCCCTTCACATAGGTAAAAATTGTAATACTCCTTTGAAAATAACAAAACTTTGTATTATATATATATATATATATATATATATAATACAAAGTTTTTTTATTTTCAAAGGAGTATTACAATTTTATAATTGTTTATATATATTGTATTTTCTGTAATTGTAAAGTTGTATTATATATATATATATATATATATATAATACAACTTTACATACCAAATTGTTCTGACTTGAAATATCATTACATAGTATCTTAGAAATAACAAATCATTATCGTAATTATTTGAGATTTACTTATTATTCAAAATGCGTAAATTATTAAGTACTATTGAACATTAGGAAATGATATAATGAGGAAACTTCGATCGTGTGCTTCTGGGATTTCCTTGAAGCTAAACATACCTTGAACAAGTATTTATACTCAATATAAGGACCCTAAAGATATTCTAAATTTAGAGATATGTGTTTGGAAATACAAACAGATATTTAAGAATTAATAAGTAAAATAAGGAATTACATTTAAAATACAAAAAAAAAATAATTAAAATTTTGAATTAAACTAAAAACAATCAACTGAAATAAATATTTAATAACTAATTTAGTATTTCAATATATTTGAGGCTGAATGCATCGTAATGGATATGGGAGGTATGCTCGAATTGGACAAATAAACTAGGCGGATAATTATAGACAATTAAAAAACATAACTCAAAATCACGTTATACACTTTAAAAATATATATTATTGAATTTTTTCCTCTGATTTTTTTCATAATAGTGTTTTCCTTAAATGCAGTAGCATAATGCAACTAATCTTTATTCGCTGATACTGAACTGATGAACTTCATCAATATTTCATGTGTATAAAATAGCAATATCCTCTATAAAGGCCAATTTGCTTTCATGGTTGATCTAAGGGTGCTTCAGTCTTTTTATTTTCAATGTTGGATTTACAATTATAAGGATACGGATATGAACATAGCATGTTCAAAATCTGAAAAACTGTCTGTTCGAAGTCCCTTGTAAAATAAAATAACATATAAAAAAATTTCAAACTTAAAAAAAAAAGAACTGTGATCGCAGCAAGGCAGTCACAAATTACCCATTGGCAAAATGGTTGTTGTCCAATTTTTTTTGGAAAAGCAGCTTTACTGTTTTTTCATCTTGGGCAACTTTAACTGTTAATCATGAACTGTTCGGTGCATAATTTCGAAGACATATTTGAAGGCAGCTCAGACACATTCTGTGTAAATTCTTTTGATGATTGAACAGACATTGAACTGCCAATCGAGATCAGTATTTTTGGATTGGTACAATGGTGTTTGAAGGAGATTGTAAGCTACATCATACACCAGTTTCGGATACGCAAGTTCATACATGAAATAGTATTTGAAAGCTAGGCTTTTTTTTAATTCTACATGAATAGTGAATGAATCATTTATATTACGTGAAAGACAGTCTACGATCTTGTGCAAGACATTGGGTATGTTAACAATGTATCATTTTATCCCTATACTAGTCATCAACACACAGTTCTCGTATTTGCAAGAAAGGGGTTCGGAAAGCAACCATTCGCTCTTCAATTCTGTCAGCCAATTTGGTACTTTTGTGATTAACGGGCTTCATGCTCGTGCTTGCGAACGGAATCCTTTCGTTTTTCTGTTTGTGTATAACGCTTAAGGTATTCCCGCCTACGTTCTTTGGCTTTTTCTGGCTCGGTAAGCTTAGGCATTGGCATAATTTTTTTCTTGCTTCAACCGTATTATTTGGGATCATGTCAATCAGTTTTCGATCCTCTTTATTTGTGAAACTCACATAAATTAGTATTAGTAATTAGAAAATGATCCAGTTTGAACTGTAGGTTGGAATTTTTTTATTCTAATTAAAACAGCAAAAACAAAAATATCGTTCAAATTAGGAAATTCTCTTTTATTCACAACTCAAGTTTTATGGAATCTCTCTGTTGCATATCTCAAAAATAAACTCACCAACTTAATGTATAACAAAATTAAAAGGGAAAAAAAAGAATTCTAAACAAATTATCAAACACTAGCAGTCGTCATACCAACGCATGCAATGATGACGCTTGCGCACTATTTATTATTACTCTTGAACACATTTGAAAAGTGTGATGAAGTCCAAATAAGATGCGCACGCCAACAAACCCAAAACGAGACCCATTTTGCCAATGGATAAAAGTATAAATCAAATATAAAAAAAAATATCAGAAAATGTAAAAAGAATTAATTTTGTATCTCTTTCAAGGAGGTATTTTTAAAAACATATTCTAAAATAAAGCATATTTAATTTGAAAATAAAATTGCAAATTAATAAAATTTGTAGTACTGAAGTGATGTACACCAGTATTTTACAGACGATTCATCTATGAATTACAATACCATTCTTTTTCCTAGCATTTTTTAATTGAAATACATAACTCATTTATAGATAAAAAAATATCGCCCCCTCCATGGATTTTTTTTTATTCATGTTCGCTTAAACCACTTTCGTGCTCAAATTTATGCATTTATCACAGGGGCACCTTTGTGGCGTTGCACGTCAGCAAGCAATTGTCACAGAAAAAAGTTCGTGGTCCGTATCTCAAAAATATAAAATATTGTTCATATTTCTATACTTAATTGAACACTACACACCTCTCAATGAGTCGCAGTCGCGTGTAAAGCACTTCTGTGAATCTCTTCCAAACGAAGGTGATTAATTCTAACTTTATGTAGCTTATTTTTCCTCAAAATATATTTAATTCTCTATGTATTTTTTATGTATTACTATGTATGCTTTAATTGATCTATGTATCTGTCGTCGGCGTTGTATACTATAGAAGATGCTCTTTGCGCAAAATATGATGTATTGTTTGGCGGATGTAAATCACGAAGAAAAGAAACATTATATTAATTAAAAAATTACTGAGCGTGAATTTCAGCAGAATACGAAGTACTTAAACGTGTTTCTTATTTAAATTATTGAGGAATTTTTAATAATTCCTAATGTATAGCTTTATTTTATGCATTGAATAAAATACTTGATTTCAAACTTTGATCCAAACCTGTCTAAAACAGAATTTCTGTGCGCATGTTTTTTTTCTTATAAAGACTCTGACTTCGTCATTTTCAACGTTAAAATTCCATCTGGTTATTTATTCACTAGCTGTAACAGAAAGAATGAGTATATTATTGACTCTATATCTCCATTCAATTAAAAATAAGTTTTCTTCCCTTTTTATATACCGTTTTTATTTATTTATTTATAGATTGTTACCTACGTTAGGTAAACACAAATAAAATGAAAATGGATTCGAAATGGAATTGAATAGAATGGAATTTTAAAAAAATACCGTAAATTACGAATTTGCTGGGATGGAGTTACAGAATTAGTATTTTGAGAAATATATGAATTTACGGGTCATCTCTGTTAATAACTAGGCATCTGAAACATGTTATTATTAACCAAAGTATTGTGAGATCAAGAAGAATGGCTTCCATAAGGAAATATGGTTCAATTTATCCAATCTTTAAAAGACAAGAATTATTTGTAGATGTTTTTCCATTTAGCTCACAAAAGTAACTATTCACCATCGTTGTTATTCATACCACTATAAATACTCATTCCGTATTAAAATTTTTCACGATATTGTAAAATGTTTTATTCTATGTTCATGAACTATAAAACAATTACTTAAATATTTTAACTCAAGCTTTTAATACTGACCTAATTAGAAAGCGTTGTACAAATATGAGAATCTTTGAGAAATTCAACAATGTAGCATTAATAAATCCATTACTTTATGAACTAAATGATAGCTCAACTTGAAAGGTTATTCGATAACAGTGTTATTAAAATTGAAGAGAAAACACTTTTCCAAGAATGAGTAAAATGGATTTATCATTCCCTATGTCAGATAGTTTGTGTAAACTTTAAAAATTTGAATTTCCGATTTTTAAAATAAACGTTTTACGCACTGAAAATCTTTTACAGTTCTATATTCTATGAAGGATGCGTTCCTTATTTATTGCAATGTATAACTTAAACTATTATAAATATGTGCATAAAAATTAAATAAATTGGTTTGGTAAATGACTAGGAAAACTCTATAATAGTTAACTTCAGAATAGATATTTTAGTGACACTTGTAAACGTGTAATGTTAAATATCAATGTGTGATATTTTAAATCATATATAATATCAAAGCGTTCAGATTACGAAAATCCCTGGAAAGATTCTGACGTTTATTGTGATTAAGAATTACAAAATATAGTCTAATTTTATAACAAAGCTTGTCATTAGATACATTAAAGTATTACATAATACTTGTGTTTCAAAATCAGACAACAAAAAAAAAAAGACAAAAATAAAGAAGATAAAAAAAAGAAAAAAAGGTCCCTAGGCATTTTAGAGAAACTGTTGGTTATATCATATACATAATTTTTTATAATAATAATTATTATTTAAAATAAAAATGAATTATTGTAAATACAAGCACAAACATGCAAGCACACACATCCTGAGAAAAGCTGAATAGTAATGATTGAATATTTTTCGAAAAGTTCCTAATCAATTTCAATGCATTGAGTCTGATGATAATAAAGCCAAATTATCAAGCAAATTAAAAAACGGTGATGCCATTTTCAATTAGCTTTGTGCATTTAGAAATACGGATAAGATTTGTTAATAGCTGGTATTTTTAGTATTAATGAAACTGAGAGAAATTTATCTAAAGTGTTCAATAATGTCTTACGCTTAATGTTCGGTATAAATCCTTTTTATAATGTAGATTCTGATAATGTTATTTTGCTAGCTTCTGTTAAGAGTCCTCTATTAGGAAAAAAGGATATTATATAGTTCTCGTGTGTTTATTTTAAATATTTCGTGTTTTTTCATATTCAACTGTTTTTTTTTCATTTATTTTTTTTTATTTTTGAAATTCCTAATGTACAAGAAAAACCACTTTCAGCTAGAAAATTATGAAAAAAATAAGAATTTGTGCACAAAGAACTATCCAGCACTAGACATAAGAGAAAAATATATTAAATGTTACAAATATCCCCATCCTTTATGATTTCAAGAACCTCATAAATGACTCTAGGTAAGACATTAATTTTTGATGGTTTCTAACTTTACATTGTAACAGATATTCCCGGAAGTGTACTGAAATAATATTTTATTGCAGTAAAGCGTGCTATAAAGGGAAGAAAGTGAATAGAATTTTATGTCGAAATAACAGTTAAAACTGTTATATTACTAAACGTTCGATTATTTCTTTCATATGTAGTACAAATTGTTTTCAGAAAAAAATTTATACATATTCATTAAAATTCCTTTGTAAAATTATTATTTTTTATTCCATGTAATTGCTATATTGCTGTAAAGCAAAGACTAATTGAAGTAAAAATGTGAAGACATAATATTTGATTATGTATGAATGTAATTATTTGTAATTTAAAATCATAGACTTTTGAGTTATGAATTATAAAATGAGCACAAAAAATATTTGCAATATAGGTCAATAAGTCTCAAATAAGTAAATTATATATCTTAATTTGGATTTTTTAATACGTATTTTTCATTTATATTTTTAATAAAAATAAATATAGGTTTGCAATTATATCTATATGTATTATTTTATTATAACTATTTGCCTTTCAAACAAGCTATAAAATATTTTCAAAATAATAACATTTAACATTACTTTTATATAAGTTTTATAATAAGTTTTATAAATAAATCGAAATTTTACTAAGATTTACGCTACAATAACTTAGAATACAATATTTTTTGGACTAAATATGTGAAATTTTCACATGCATTCCTTCATTATTTATTTAATTACACCATATTTTTCAGTGTATTCCGTTTACTACAATTCACTACTTCTATTTTTTTAAACTTTCAGTCATTTCAAATACAGTAAAAATACTTTGGTCTATGAAAAATATGCATCGCCAGAAAAACTAGTTTAAAAAGGTCCAATTAAAGCATTTAATTAAAACATAACATCAGATTCATGTTCTTTTATTTTAAAGTTATTAGATTATACTGAGAAATAAAGTATCGTTCAAACTATGAGAATTTTCTGATATATATATATATGTATATATATATATATATATATATATATATATATATATATATATATATATATATATATATATATATATATATATATATATATATATAGAGAGAGAGAGAGAGAGAGAGAGAGAGAAACGTCTATATTATAATGTACAGTTATGTTACAAAACTATTTTATAACTATAAAAATCAATATTTATTACATAAAACCTGCTTCATTTTTTTCCTATTTATGTTTTTTTAATTTTTGAAATTTCAGAAAAAAATACAAGAGAAATGCTTGCAATGAGATTAAAAAAAGTGAGAAGTGGATTAAAATCGCTGATACTCTAACCTTTAAGCCACTTATTCTTTCAAGTTTAAATGATTTTTAAATTTTAATTATTCTAGCATTATTTAAAAGTTTACTTCTTCGTTTACGTTAGTAGATTAAAATGCACTGGCAATAGACAAAAGAACTAGAAATACCTAGAGTAAAAAAAAGGGATATATTAGCATACTGAATTAAATCCTATTATTTCAACTATGTTAGGTGATTGGGAGAAAAACGGGCGCTGACAACATTTTTTTCTTAAAAAATGACAGAAAAAGATTAGAAATTCAAAACACCTGACTTAAATAAATTATGTACATTTATTTTGAATTGCGTGTAAAGAAATTTAAAGTTTGTACCAAAAGTTAGAAAAGGGAGTTTAAAGGTATTCTACAAGTCTTTGCGGGGGAAGTTGATCAGCTATGGGAAAGTCAAGCATGATGTATCGAATATTTAGGCACTCGTATAAACATTTCAAATCCTTAGAACCTTAATCCTCTGCACACAGTTCATGTAAACCATAAATATAACAGGTTTGGCATATAAATATACATTTCCTGTTTTTTCACATAGAAGTTGGTTTTTTCTCCTGTTCTCTTAAGATGACAGATAATAGATAACTTTTTACTTTTTCTCATACTGCAGTATTAACTGTTTTTAAATTTTGATCATTCAAGGCTTGGTTCTGGAGCTCAGGATATGCTTAAACAATCTGCCAACCTATTCTAAGAGCTTTACCAGAAGTCCTTTTATTACCACGTTGTTGTTCATGGTAAAACATGATTTAATATAGCAATAACACGCTATTTTTATATTTGTTAAACCAGTGATTAATGTTGTTGATTTCGGCAAAATTAAATGCTAATTTTGAAAGATCACTTCCATGAAAGTATGTCTTTCATTTTTATAAGGAAAGTGATTTCAAAATGTTAACCTCATAAATTCACCAAAACCTTTTAACATTTCATGCTTATTGAAACTAATAGGTTAGTAAAAAAAATCTCAAATCTATTCTTTAGCATATTCAAAAATATTTTTCAACCAATTTAATAAAACAGTGATTGTTGCGTACGTAAAAATGAAATTTATACAAAACGTAACGTTTAAAAAGTGTATGTTTATAGTAATAGTAAATTTATATTTAATTTAAAGAATCTTAAATAAAGACATGATAGCATGATTGCATATTTTTCAGTATTTTCTGTGCTTTTGAAATCTTTGCAATTTTGATAAGTTCAATTAATTATTTAAATTTTTTAAAATATATAAAATATTTTCTGTATTAAAAATCTAAACTCAGTCCTATTATTTTTATTAAATTTTTTCTTGATGGAAAACAAGATTGTTTCTAGTCTGAGTAAATCATTCTTAATATTAAAAACTAATTTAGAATTGTTTCAATTTCTATACAAGCTCAAAATTTTACTAATTAAAAATCTTTGTTAGATATTTAATTGAAATGAATATTCATAACTGTTGTCTATTGAAACTTTTGAATTTCTATCGTAAGCTTTTCAAGAAAGATAAATCGATTCAAATGTATAATTTTTCTTAACATTGAAATTCCTTGAGTAAATATGAATTTCTGACTTTTTCTCATCAATCAAAGATAAAAATTATTTCTGCAAGGAGAATATTTATTGGCATCAATTAATTGCAAGTCGTCTTAGAATGTTAGGGCAATATTTTTCTTCGGAGTGAATGGTAAATTTTGATCATTTAAGAAAAATTATTAAATTATCTACCACGCTATTCTTTAGAAAAGTACTTTGCTCGTGTAAGGTAATTTATTTCCAAGATTTCTGATTAAGAATGTGGTTCATGGATTTTTATAAAAAAGAACATTTTTTTAAAGGAAAAATTACGTGCAAGTTTGATTTTTGCTTTTCAGCTGTTAAACTGTTTTATCCTGAACCTTCCAAAGTGTGTTTTCAAACGAATAATAATTAGTTGCTAAAATAAACTTGAAACTTTATTTTGACTAACCACAAATCATTTTAAAAGTTTAGCCACAAAAAATTAAATGCACTCTATGTGATTTTTAATAATCTATCCTAATTATTCAATGCATGAACAAATGAGTAAAATTCGTCTTTAAATTACCTTAAATTCTTTTTCAAAATAAGAAACTTGGTTTTACAATTGATTCATTAATAGGGTTTAATTTGCAAAAATAAGTCAATTTTGTAGACCGTAATATATTTTCATAATAATTAGCACAATATTCTTTTCTTTAATAAAATAGTGGGTTAAAGGAAGAATAATCATTTTAGTATAGATACATATTTATTAGGCCTTCTTTAATGTTTTTAAAACTGTTTCACTGTAAAAACTATAATATAATATCTCTCCAATTTCGGTACTGAAAAAAACAAACTATAAAGTGTGTATTATTGCAAGTTTATACCGTATCACGCAATTTCAGACATAATAAAGGTAGTAATTTAAACACGAATAAATGTTAAAGTTAATAAATGTACACCAAGCCAGATTCATTTACTCCATTCATGGTTAATAATAGGCCGAAAAATGTGATGAAGTATATTTTGGAAAATAAAGGTACAGTGTAATTTTATTTCAGTTATGACTGACATAATCGATGACAGAAGACTCCTAATACACATAATGAGTGAGTTCACTTAGTTATTAACATTATTTAGGAAGATATGAGCATTTTTATTTTGCGATCTATGATGGCGATCATCGAAGTTTAACTAGGCTCTAGACTTAGCTAAACCTCCTAGTACTAAAGGCAGGGTAATCATTTTAGTATAGATAAATAATAGTATAATAATAGTAAATAATAGTATAATATAAATAATAACAAGATATAAATAAATAATAGTATAATATAAATAATAACAAAATCTAGATAAATAATAGTATAATATAAATAATAACAAGTTATATCAATCATTACGACGAATTGATTTGTAAAACTGATCATATTAACTTCTATTCACTTCGGGTTTTTTAAGCATAATTCGAATTCATATCAATATACTATCTGTGCTATGTGTATATTTGATTAACAAACTAATTTTATTTTAAGAAAGAGAAAATGATAAGGTAAGGATTCTTGCTTTTTTTCTATTATAAAAATAATTTTACTGACTCCTATGTGAAAGAATTTGATAGTCAAAAACTTTCTCTACATTTTTGCTTTCGTCAGGAACTGCTATGAAAATAAAAGTTATTTCTTAACTAAAACCTTTTGTTTATTTTATTAATAGTCCTATTTTAACTCTTCAAAAACAACGACTAAAATAAATACATATTTGTATTATCATGTCTATTGCTGTTCCAAAAATATCTTTTGAGAATAATGCTGAATGCAAAGTTTTGAATTGCTTCAGTAGTATATTTAAAAAGTAAAATGCAATTAAATATTCTTTGATAAGGTAACATTTTATATTACGTTATTATATTACATAATTATGTTGCCGACTTAATCTTCTTCCCATCATTAATATCAGACCTCTAGTTTTGCATTTAGGTAAAATTTGCCTTTGCGTAAAACACTAAAGTAACAATACACAAATAATTGAATCAAATATATACTACTTCAGTTTCTTATATATATATCATTCAGTAACAGTCTATTTTTTTCCTCGGAAATTAAAATTTGCTTTTATTTTAGATCGAAAACTTTTTTATTCTTTTTCTCACATAATGTTTAAAAAAGTTATCACGTATTTACAAAATAAGTTCTATTAATAACTTTCGTTATCACGCTTTTTTTTCTTTTTCTTTATTTACTTAAGAGATACAAAAGACGTTCTTTTTAAATAATGATACTTTTAGACATTTGAATTCACTCAGCCTATTTCAATTTTGCTTAAAATTCAATACATTTAATGTTTTAAGAAAAAATCCCGTTCCTATAGTTCTAGATATTAAGAAATACTTCAATTTTGTGACAAATATTTTGCTGTTAAAAATACAGTAAAATGAATTTCACGGTATAATTCAATTGTATTTAACTAAATTGAACGTCAAGTAAATGTAAAGGTAAAAATATTTCAAAATGGATAAAAAATCGTAAGCACTTTTAAGCAATTTTAAACTTGAACAGAAAACAATACGCATAGATACTTTAAATTCTTTAATCAAAAGTCTAACTATAAGTGTATAGCCATACATAAATAAATATTATATACTACCATACTATATAAGTATATAGTTTTTATCAGACTTGCTGTTGGTTTATTTTGTTTTTTCTTGTGCAGTAGGGACAGGATTGCTTGCTGTAATATACCAACAAATGCTGAAACTTCTGAGGATGCCGCCATGTATGTCAGTGCTTCCAATTAAATTTATTTTAAATATTTTTCCTTTTTAATAGTTAGGTTGCTATTTTCAGTGGTTCTTTGATATTTAGTTTGTCATTTCATGTTAACGATCATGTTTTTATTATGCTGTGCTGATATTTCTAATTCTCTTATTAGGTAGTAACTCATTTCATAATGTTTCTTCAAATGAATATATATATATATATATATATATATATATAACAAATACCGGCATAATGAATACCAGAATACCAGGTCTTGTAAAATGGTATGGTTTCTGTAACTATTTTACTGTTTATTCGATTAAGTTTATTTGAATATCATTTAGATAAGCGTAAAAATAACATAAGAAATACTATCTCACTCGCCTAATTGGAAATGTCATGTGCGTCAAAAATACAAAACTACAATTTTTACTCATGAACCCTTAAAAAATTTTAAATCATTATTGCTATAGGTTTGAATTTCAATCAATCCAGCGTAAAAAATTACCCCTGAAACAATGCCTTATTTTCCTAGATATGAATATGTCAATTTCTCTAATTTTTATTCCTCCACTCTCATCCTAATTTGTAAATCCTGCACCCAAAGTGTTTTCCTTATTTTGTAATATATAAAAAAGTAAGGAGACCACTTACTTTACTGATTTATAAATATATTTAGAGTTGTAATTACGAACCCTATCTGTGTTTTAAATAAGAACTAAATTGACTGGATTAACTGAATGAACAGTAATCCTTCCATTGTTTCTCGAACTAAATACGTAATTTTATTACCATGATATACAAAGACATTCTTTGCGAAATGCAAAGTTTTTTTTCTTCTTTTAATTAAGCTCAGGAGTGCTATTAATTCTTAAATCTTAAGTAAAGATCTATTCATGATTATTGTTACTTAATATACAAGCACATACAATTAATTATTTCGCATAATAAATTTTCATAATGTTCATATTCGAAAGTAAATACTTTTCCTAATTTGTTATTTTTACATCTGCATTTTCTTTAATGTATTATATATGATTAATAATAAATCTGTTTTAAGAATATTTTAAAATTTCAAGTTATCTGCTGACTTCAAACTTTACTTCACATATTATATAGCTATAGTAGTCAGGTATTTAAGCTACATAAACAATAATATTTATCGGGTTGAGTAAAAAGTTTTCCGCCAAGGGGAGATACCTCCGTGCCAGCAGCAGCCATTCCCGTTGTAGCTAACGTTTTTTGAAACGGGCTTTTGCATTTTAAAGCTGAAAATTGGAACTACACAACTGTGTAATTCGTTAGTCAAAATTGTATCATCTTGTGCACCAAAAAATTGTTTAAAATGGAGCTATCACGTCAACAGATCAGAACGATTATGTACTATGAGTTATGAAATACACTCAGTGCAACTGAATGCCACAAGAAAACGTGTGAAAGTTTAGGTTTCAATACAGTTTCTTATGATACAGTAAAAGTTTGGTTTCGAAAGTTTAACCCACTGGCGGTTAAGGAAATGGGCGAAAGTTTCTCCCCTACACACAGTTCCCCTATCTATTAACATTGGAAAACCGGTTTTGCTATGCAGTGAAGACTGCAGGTTAAAATACGACTTTCTACGTGCAGAACCGTCAGTGGGTTAATAGTGGAAATTTCAACATTGAAGATGAACCACGTTCTAGCCGCCCTATTGAGGTTGATTGTGACCAATTAAAGCAAATTATTGATCAAGACAGAAATGTTTCAACACGAAGCATTGCGTTAGAGCTTGACATTTGCCAAAAAACAATAGTAAATACCCTCTAACGCATAAATCTAACATTTAAGTTTAACCGCTGAGTGCCTCACAAATTGACTGCTGAAGACAAGAGCAAAAGAAAAGCGGCCTGTTTGGTTCTGCTCAAAGATCAAAGAAAAGAGAACATTCTGGACAGAATTGTGACCTGTGATAAAAAATGGGTATACTGCAACAATACTAGTCGTAAAGGAGGGTGGTCAGCACCCGGGGAATCAGCAGGTTCGGTTGCAAGACGAGCGTTAACTAACAAGAAGGTCCTTCTCTGTATCTGGTGGGATTGTCGTAGAATTATCTACAAGGAGTACCTGAAAAGCGGGCAGGCTATCAACAGTACAATATACAGCAATATGCCAATCAAAGTTAGCGATGCCATTCCCGAAAAACGAAAAAACGAGTTCAGAAGGAAGGTGGTTCTCTTTCATCAAGATAACGCCTGGCTACATGTCAGTGCAATGACCGCCTGGACCCTCTACACGCTGGAGTGGGATTTGATGCAACATCCACCATACAAACAGACATGGCGCCTTCGGATTACTATCTGTTTTCACATCTGCAGCTGCATATTTATGGCACAATCTTCCGTTCAAATGACGAGGTCATAAATGAGGTCGATCGCTTTCTGGACTCGCGCACCCTCCAGTTCTTCGCAGAAGGGATTGAAAAGTTGCCAAAACCTTGGCAGACTATTGTTGATTTGAATGGAGATTACTATCCTCATTAGCTTTTCTGATTTTCTATGTATTTATCATTTTACAGGATTGTTTTATTTTGGCGGAAAACATATTATATATATATATACATATATATATATATATATATATATATATATATATATATATATATATGTCCCGCAATGAACTGATCGTTAAGACACGGTTCCCAGCACATCACCGAAGTCAAGCATCACTGGTTGCGGTCAGCATGCGGGGAGGGGGGGTGTTGACCACTTGGATCAGTCTCCGCAGGGACCGAGGGTGTGCTGTATTAGTCCTCGTTAAAATGTTCGACCGTAAAGTGCTCGACTTCGCGTGCATCGGACTATCGAAATGGGGTTGCCATCCCCTCTACAGAGGATCAAAGTTGTGATGACATGACTTCGGATCATCCTCAGGATGTTTCCCAGACGGTCGCCAATAGCCCATTGTGCAGCTCTAGTGCGATGTAAAAGAACAACAACAACAACAACAACAATATATATATATATATATATATATATATATATATATATAATATATATATATATATAATATATATATAATATATATATAATATATATATATACATATATATATATATATATATATATATATATATATATATATATATATATATATATATATATATATATATATATATATATATATATATATATAATGATTTACATAATTAATTAAATGTTGAAATTGACAATTCAATTGCTAAATTTGAAAATTTTAATGATAACTATAGCATATTTTACATTTTGAAAACTTATTAATCTAAAATTATAATTCTTATTTTCTTTAGAATTTTTCAACATTTATGGTTGGATTGTTTTTATTTCCTACCATAACTGCACTTTAAAATTGGTTGGTTCATACTAATAAGTAAAATAAAATAAGAATAAAATATTCAATCTTTTTTTTACAAGATAAGAACATGTGGTATATTTCGTGTGTCGTCTATTTCGTTCCCTTTGTATCATTTTATGAATTATATTTACAGTTAGTGTTTCACTGAAGAGGATAAAAAGGTCAATAATCTAATTTTGTGACGGAGAAACGGTGATAATAAAAATAAAGTACTATATACAAGAAAAACAATAACCAATACTTGTTTCTTTTGAAATTATACAGAATTAGGTGCTGCTAACTTTGGGATTACTATTAATAAAGTGGAAAACAATTTTACTAAGTAAAATCCAATAATAGGAATAAATATTTTTATAATAAACAAAATTCCTTCATTTGTAGTTGAACATAGGTGAAAAATAGAAAACTTTTAATACATATTTTATGATTCCTAAGCGGAAGGAGAGTGATTTAAGTGTTTAGTAATTGAAAGGGCTAAATATTATACTTTTAATTTGATTTTATTAAGAAAAGTAAAGAAATTCGGTCATAGAAAGGAGCTCTCTATATAAGTAAAATTACCAAGATAGTTTGTATTCAAAGAAAAAAAAAGGTATAGTGAGTGTAATAATAACCTAATGTTAAATATAATAATATAATGTTTAACATAATATGTTAGCCATTTTTGATGTATCATATATATATATATATATATATATATATATATCTTGCATGAATCTATAAACCAAACTTTTTTTTAAAATTTTTCTTTCATCAATGTTTTTTTATGGTCATTTTTTTTATCATAATACCATTTTGAACTTAATGTGGTATAAGAGTACTATGACCACAGCAAATTGTGTTATCAGTTACCCTTCAATGAATTTATATAAGGAAATAATGTTGATTTAAAACACACGAAATAGATATAAACAGGAAAAATAATTTTTTTTATTTTTTTATTTTATTTATTTTTTTTTTGTCATTTATTTGCTGTTTGATTTGGCCTTCAAAGACGTTATGTTTTACGCATTCATATTCAATTAATATCAAATGAGGTTATTTTTTATTTATGTCAATTGGATCTTGTGAAAGTGTCACGTATCATGTAAGATTTCTTTTAAAATTTATTTGAATTTAGGAATTTCTACTTCAGGAGTTCAATCCTTTGCTAATGTCCTTAAAACTTTTAAAAACAGTTAGAAATTTATTAATTATAACAGATTGAATTTATAAACTCCAGTTTATATACATTTGGATATTTTACTACCATTATTATTTACTCGTAATATTCGTTCACTATCATAGTTTTCGTATAATGTATTCGTCATTTAATATTATAACTACCAATGATCCATTATAATTAGTAAGAAGTCATTTAGTAACGAGTTATTTATGGACAAAAATTTGGTCATGAGAAGCTAGATTGTAGACCACTCCTACAAATTATCAGAAAAACGAGTGCTGCTAAAGAATACGATTAAGATGACCACATTGTTTCTAACGAACTTTCATAGTTTTGATTGCAACATTAAGGAAAAGTAAAAGTTTTTAACATTTATCTTTTTTGCATCAGTTGTAAATAAAAAGTTGTCAGTATTAAGTTCCAACCTTCTTACGTTAAAGTATGTTGAATAATTAGCAAATATTTAGTAAGACTTCTCGTGACATTACCGAAGTTTATGAGCAAATGCTAATGCTATGCTAATCAGGAAAAATTTCAAATTTTTAAAAAAAACATCAGCTTTTTTATACTATTATTTTATTCGTTTATTAACACTAATTCTGCATTATGCTGAGCTCCTTGCTAAAGTTTTTATACTATGTATAGAATTTGCATGATGACTGTAATCATAAATATATTTTTTAATAATAAAAGTAACATCATTTATTCATCGTAAAAAAAGCAACAGTTAATGAAAACGTCTCATATACAGTATTAAATAATACAACCGCGTAAAGAAGGAAATAGAAAGTTAAATTTACGCTATAAGATATTTTTTCATATTGTTGCTGACAGCTTTTAATAGTACACAAAGAAAAAGAATGTGGTAAATTTACCATACTTATGGTAATGGCATTGCTGGTAAAGCAAACATTCTTCACAATAAAATAAAAAAATACTGTACTTAAACGATTCATTTAGTATTTTTTTTTCAAAATTATATTCTTTAATTAAACGCATTACGTGAAAAATACAAATTAAAATTCAAATCGTGTAAATAATTTTTAAGTCATGCTCTAAGGTATGATGGCAAAATCCCCAAATTTTAACACGTTTACCAAATTTTATCGCATGTTTTCAAAACATTTTATTATTCATTTTACCAAAACCATTACCATATTGGTTAAAATTATCGAGATTTTTTTTGTGTTCCTGTTGTAAACGGTAAATTGTACCATATTCTGGTAGTTTTTGCCATACTTTTTTTTGTCAGTCTAGAATAGCTCTTTTACGCAGACCCAAATATTCTAAATAAAAATATTGATAATGACTATTGATGATAAGATTATCTGGATGAAATAGTTGCTTTATCAAAAATGCACTCAGTTGCTTTTCTAAATTTTTAGTTAAACTAGTTTTTGAAATACTTAATGACAATTGTCAAATTTTTGGCACGCAAATCATTTACTTAAAAAAATCTTAAACTTTCTAGAGCCCTTTTACAAAAAACCTGTTAAAACACAGCAATAAATCGTGTGTTTAGCTAATAACGGATAGTCACTTTATTAATAATTATTTATAAACTCTTGATAATAAAAAATGAGATAGAGAAAAACATTTTAAAATGTATCTGATAGCAATCATTTAAAAAAATTTATCCCAATCACCTTGAAACATTTTTCAACAAAGTAGTAAAGTGCAAATGGTAATAAAAAAAGTGGGAAAATATATTTTTCATTTTTACTCACTTCGCTTCCTTATCTCAATTCTCGAGATTTTTTAAAAGAGTTCAGATATGAATGATTTATTCTCGACGGTTTCACATTGGCTGCATTCCAAATCTTGAACTGAAGTTTAATGGGTTTCATAATAATGAAAATTGTTCATCACGATAATGGTAAATTTTGACTATTCTGTTTGGAGTGTGGCATTTCTTAATTTATGTAACGAATTTTTATGCACGACGAAAATTCATTTATTCCATCCGGTATTCAATTAAAATTATATTTACAGAATTTAATGAAATTTTGCAAGCTTTGAAACGAAAACTCTAAAAACGTGGTAGAACTTATTATCCCAGTAATAAGAATATATATTATATATTAAATCTCCTAAATTGAATTCTACTTAGATGTTATATTTATTTTTTTATTTTCAATTTATTTTTCTTATTTTTGTTTGAAATAAGAAAACTAGAAGGTGCCATTACTATAAATACTTAAATAGGTACATTGTAAAAAATCCAGATTACATTAAGGTTAAAAGTACCAGCCGATACTTTTTATCATAAAAAAATAACTTGCATCCCCTAAGTTGGACTCCGTGGTGGGTGGTGCCACTGTTAGTGAAAGACAGTTAATTTTTTATGGTAGAAATTCTAGTAGTCTTATCAAACCAAGGTGTTATAGACGCGAGTGATATTACAATTGAAAAAGGTGCAGAAATAATAAATACTCAATACTTAATAGTACCATTCAATGCTGCTCAGTTACCTACTGATGTCAAAGCTAGTTATTGTAACTCTGAAAACCGTTTTTATATTCCAAATCCAATGTGCTGCTTGAAATACCAAAATTTTGGTAATTCAACTTGTAACTGCAGAGGGAAAGAAATTTGCTCACGCTACAGCCAACCTGATCACATTTTCAAAACATGTAACCTTCCAGAAAAATTCGTCAACTGTACTGAACACCATTCTACTAATTCCCGTAATTTCCCGAAATGGAAACAAGAAAAACAAATAATAAACTTGAAAGCAACTCGGAATCTAACTTATTGTGAAGCCAAAGCTAAACTGTTAGGTTTTAAACCAAAGCTTAACGTTTCATATAGTTCAGTAGTTGCCAAAAAATCATCAAAATCTATAGGAATACAGAATGTTTGGGAAATAGATTAAATCGGAGGTAAATAAATGGAACATATTGTGACGAGAACATTAATATGCATCTGAATAGCCTGTAATGAGGTTTTCAATGGGATGCTGACAAAATACAAGCTTTTAGTCGTAAAATCATGACACCACCGTTTCGTCGGATGCGGTTATCACATTCGTTACGGAAACACTAGTAATTGCGAAAGAACACTAGTTAAAATTTTCGAATGGTTATAAAAGTGTATCTAGGAATAAAATGCATGTAGGTTAATAACTAGAAACTACATCTCTGATATCAGTTAAATTATTGCGAATACCACGACAATTCCTCGAAATTAGCGTTATGACCATTATGCCGCGGCTTGTCAGATTTTTATGATCTCTTAACTTAACCGAGAACAATCCAAAAAGCTCCATTCATCTTTAGATTAATCTATAGACACATGCTAGTTCTCTTTCAGTTTCTGCAAGGCACCAGAAACTGAATTCGCTTACGGTGTTGAGGGATTGGTTTTGACTTTATATCTTTGCGCTGTTGTTTCTTGGGGAATTAATAGTTTTAATCTGATTTAGCTGCTTTAGGAGGCGGAGAAGTAGGAGAAGGCGATATGCATGGTGATGTAGATGATGTTGCATGATTCGAAACATTAGGTTTTGATACTCTAAAATGAAAAATAGGCTGCTTGGTAGATGTTATAGAGAGAGGAGTATCAGTTTGCGTACTGATCGAGCAATAGGCTGCCTTTGCAGCCTCAGAATATGATACGCCAGAGTGGGGAGTTCAAGCGGTAACCATTCGCCTTGCTTTATTAAAAGTAGAGTTTTACGAAACTTTAATGGAATATCTATTCGCATGTGACCATTTTAGACAATTCTTGGAGTAGACAGCATTATATCCATTGTAATCGATGCAAAGGGGCAGCAACTCGCAGTAAGAATCAACATGGCCACGATCAGAGCAGTGGGCAGAGATGGATGTTATTCTAAATGTCCAAGCCGTTGATATCGGGGGTATCTCAAAGGATTTGGCACATATGGTCTAACCAGACATATACCGGTCTTTTCCAGACAATCTTTACTTCAGATTTTAATTTCGAAGCAGTGAAAGTAAAAAAGAGATGTCTCGTAGGAAAGAATTGATAATTTTGATGAATCTTAAGACTAATTTACGTCAATAACATGCTTACTCAATCGATCTATAATAATTTTTTCTGCATCATTGATAAAGTCGGATTGTGATATTAAACCTCGAAAGGTGTTCAGAGTTTTATGAGGTGAGCCGTTTACAGAAAATAACTTTTTTATTGCAATACAGGTTGGCAGTATAGTAACTTTTTTTTCCAGATGATTCTTGAACTATGCGGTCACCTGAGTGTAATTTTCAAACTGACGCTTCTTCTTCTAGAATGGAAAGAAAAGCTTCATGTATTGACAATGGTGATATTTTGCTATACAAAGTATTAGGTGCAGGGGAATTCCAAAATGTTATATTAAAATCACGAGCGTATTCACGCAGTGCTAAATATGCTTTGTTGTTTCTGTTTGGGTGTACCTAACTGAACACCTGTATATTTATAGCCAAAGGAAAATAAACCAACTTCCACTGCACCACCTACCACGGAGTCCGACTAAGAGATGCAAGCAAAAGATATGAATCTATTACTTAACACTGATGCTGACCAATAGCTATACGCCCGAAAGTCACCCCTGGAGCAGCATCCGCCCTTAACGGGGTGCAAATTAAATGACCCCGGCCTTGGCTCTGTCAACAGCTCGTGACGAGCCGATTGACGCATAAGGACTAATACACTTCGCTTGTTGGGGTACCAGTATGCCTCTCAATTAAATAATAAAAAAATAATCAAATCCCCTTTTCAAGGGACACGAGTCTTTACATACGGTGAAAATATGGGTGGTCTCTTCCCATCATGGTTCGATACAGCAGTATGGAAATCGAACAAACACGGAAAGCCATCAATTATAAATTTGGCAACCACGACAAGGGGATAGAGAAAGAGGAAAGTAGGACTAAAGGAAAAGGAAAATGAAAGGTGGACAGATTATTAGGGTACCACAGAGGCGTGAATCCTAGATTTTATCTAAAGAAGGTAAACCCCTTCAGGGGTCAAAACAATGAGAACAATTAGCCAATATAGTAAAAGCTGCTTAATTTGAGTGCGTAACACATTTCTGCAATAATGCCATTGGTCACAAAGGAGCGAGTGTTATCCTGCATAGCACCACTGGATGTTGCTGAAATGCTTTACTTTTATTCATAAAAAAAATCGTGAAAAAATTTTAATCTCGAATTCGACCTTCGTCATTCGCCTATTTTCTTTATTTTTCAAATATTTTTCGTTAGTTAGTTGTTAGTTTAAATATTCCTTTTATTCTACTAGCAGAATCTGAAGTTTTTGCTTGAAAAAAGAGGACATCTACATTTGAGTGGGGCTTCAATTACGTTCAATTACTTCAATTACGTTGTCTAAAATTTCTCTTGTGCTACAATCATAATGTATTCTTGATTATTTTGCAGATAAATTTGTAAAATGTTGTTGCGGTTTGTAAAATCATGATCAATCAGAATTGCTTGAAAATAATCCCAGAAGAAGGATCGTATAATTATAAAAGTAGATCATTTTTTCAACATGATTCTAAGTTTTTTTGTTGAATTAATGATTCAGGCATTGCGCTAGGCGCTTTTTGTTGAGTTCAAGATTTAAAAAAAAAGAAAAGAAAAAACGTCAATATAAAAAAGTCTCTTTCTATTGCCAGATTTCTTAGACATATGTCAAATTTAGTTAAAGAGAAAGAAATAATTATATGTGAGGCATCAATATTAGGCGTACCATATTGTATAACAGTAATTTTACTGAAATTGCAGTTGCTGAATTTTGATGAATAAAATTAAATAAAATTGTATGACTATCTATATAGCATAAATTCAGCATTAATATAGCATCTACAACAGTGTAAAAAAGAATCTCAAAATGAGTAATCTCAAATTATTTCAAAATAGGTTCGAAAATTATCTTTAATTATAATTTTAATTTTACATTTTGTTTATTTCTCTAAATCTTAAAAATATATAAGCGAATGAAATATGTATGTCATAAAGTCTAATTTCGGCGAATACTATGTAATATGCCCGAAACCCGTCAGGGATATAAGACTACATTGGTTAGAGCATCGTACGAAAACCCCGGAAGTTTTTAGTTTGAATCTTGGCGTCACACAAGGATTACTCTCTCACGCATTTCTCTCTCCAGATCACTTTTGAGACTATGCATGTCATGAAAATTTATAAATATGATACACTTTTTACAGATATTCAAGTAAAAGAAAATCTATTGTAAATAATTAATTATTTTAATATTTTCTGGTGGAGAAAAAATAAGTATTTACAGCAGGAAATATAGAAGTATTCGGTAAATAGCTACTCCAGACAGAATTTACTGTATGTGTAGTATTGTATTTGTTAAACCTATAATTGTCATAAAAATATGAAATACGATCCAATTTCCTCATACTTTGAGGTAAGAAAAGCAAACACATCGTAAAACTTTCAACAGCTGAGTCACAATTGTCACCAAGGGAATAAAACCGAACAACTTGAAAAAGAAACTTTTAAAATAAATTTGACATTGTTCTCCTAAATTACGAATTGTTTATTTTGCAAAAAGAAAAAGTTTTGTAAATTTGTTATAACATTCGAAAATACTTTGTGAGAATTTTAGTGGGATATATGACATAAGATTAAACCAATTTATGCATTGCAAGTTTTAATTATTTATCTTTGCAACTAAGCATAATTACCTTAGATTATTTTTCATAAAATATTTTTAAATATTTGAATATTTTATTAAAAATGTCAATAAAATTTACGAAGTGAAAGACCACAAGAGGTGAAAACCTTGTGAATTAATTTCGTTATAACAATTAAAACATTAGATTAGTCTCTTTCTATTGAATAAAGTAACCTTTTTAGATAATTTCCTTATTTCTTATTGAATAAATAGAAATTTTGAATATAAAAAATGCTAGTGTTTTAAAGCTAAAACGCTGTTTACTCCAAGCGGTAAGTTGGTTGTCGTTTTCATCCCTCTCAGGTGGCGTGTTCCGGCTTATTCCAGATATAGGGATATTTTAACAATCGGAACAACACTTAAATTTTCTCTTCAATACGTATATTTTTATATGCACACATTACGTTCTTTAAACTTTTTGTAAAAGGAAACTACAGAATTTTAAAGCTAATGCAGCTGATGGAAAACACAGAAAGACTGAATTTTGGCACCAATTTGCAGCCATATGGAATGCAATTCCCCAAGATCAAATTCAGAACCTGTTTGATTCAATGCCACGACGTGTACAGGCTCTCATCACTCAGCGTGGTTGGCAAATAAATTGTTAATTTCCTAAGTTCTCTTTGTTTTTTTTGTTTTTTTCTTGTAAAGATGATCGTTTAATTGTTCCACTATCACTTATATGAGGAATAAATTTCATAAACTTCTGGCAGTTTTTTCATGCTGTTGTTTTTCTCACAAACATTAGTGTATATAATTGTCACTAGTAATTCTGTCTGAAAATTAGCATATTGGGCATCATAAAAATTTATTAAATAACATTAAACCAAGTTTTGATTTAATTGGACAACTTACAGTACTAAATAGAGGGACCTAATACAAAACACTGTCGAGAAAAACGTCTGTTTTATACTTAATTAAAAATAAATTGATACCAAACTCACATTTGACTCATGGAAAGAAAAAAATTTTCTTTCACAGACAAAAAAAATGACAGATTACTTACAAATGTTATATTAAACATAAAGAATTAGTAAGGAATTTGCATCGAGTTTCAAATTTTCTTTATTATACTCACTAAAAAATTAGGTTGTATTTTTAAATATAATAATCAAACTGAATAACAAATGTCAAGTAGAATTAAGTTTAAAATATTTTTTATTACGTGCTAATATTTTTTTACAATGCCTTTAAAATTGTAGCATTATACTTATCACTTAAGGGACATAGTGACTTGTTTGTAATTTTTAAATCACATATTTGGGTCATTTATTTTTATAAAAAATGTGTAAGAAATAACAACTAAATGAATAGTTTCAAAATTCATATTACTTTCACCGAATGCAATTACTCTTAGACCTAAAGCTAATTTTAGTTGTAACTTTGTTAACATTCAATACAAATATCATTCTTACTATATTTTTTTCTTCTAAAATTCTTTTCTTGGGACTAAAAGTGGCTTTTGTCATTTTCCCAATACTACTGATCACATTTTTGCAGATTTTTACAAAGTAAACAAAAAATTTACAGAATAACGATATTTTCACCAGATTTCAACTAATAGAATAATTTGCACAACCGAAAATAGTCAATCAAAGCCTCATTAAAAAACCTTTCATTCTATTATCAATTTATATACTAATATTAAGTAATTTTTATAGTTATTTATACCTTAATGATAACTGAGTGCAGTTAGTAATGCTATCATATGTATGTGATATTATTGATATCCTTATAATTGTTTCTTGCTTTCTAATTACATTTTTATGACGTTTTTTCTATTAAAACTAAAGAAAACATTTATGGAGTAAACCACTATTAATGCTATATAATTTAAAGCCAAGAAAGTAACAGAAAATTTCCTTTAAGTGGCTTACACTCATCAACTGGGAAACAATTTGAAGTATTGCTTTTCCATTAATAAAAAGTTGACACGCGAAAAGAAAAAAAAGTTTCTGAGAAAATCTTTGATTTGGAAGTTAAAGAAGAAAACTAAGTAAATACAATGTTCAGTTTTGTATTTCATTGATATTTTCTTTCTATAAGCTATCGGAAACAAATAGGTTAGAAGTAAATATTTTTTTTCATCTTTCAATACAGTTTTATTTCCTTATTTCACTCTATTTAATTGCAAAAATGGAACAAAAAATCCATTTATCGGTGTTTTGTGCTTGAAGTTAACCACTATAGCTTTTTGTTTTTTTTCTTCATTTTACATAACAAATAAGTTTAATCTTAATTTGCAAACTATTTCAAATAGTGTTGTTTATTTTTGTTGAGGGGAATTGTGTCTGATTTTTTATCCCTAGGGGTAACAATCTTACTATTTTCATGAAAAACATTTTTAACTGTAACTTTGCTAATGGGAACACTCTTTAAGCGATTTCTTTTATGTATGAGCAAAATGAAAATACTTATGAAAGTTTCTTAATAACATATGTATGCAAATGAAGTCTTCCGATCGTTTATTTCTGTATTTTAATACAGCCCTTGGCTTAACTGATAAATATTAAAGAAATTTAAGTTATATGTATTTATCATGGGAAAGGAAGAAATTGTTGAAACTAATCATGTTCAATATTTGTTATGTGAAATCGGTCAAGAAAAATAAACTGAAAACAAAAATTCTAATGTTTTCTAATAAATAAATTCTTTTTATTATTCAAAATTTATTAAATATGCAACTGCTGAACCCGGTGTCGTACGGATTCACAAAAGTAACTTCTTGTGGTGCAACTGATTTTTGATCTTTTGAAAACATTTTTTATTCCAATCTTCTAAAACAGTAACTTTATTAACTTAGATAATAACTTCATTTCGCCCCTTCCCGTTGACTTTACATTATTAGATTCATTAAAACACATTTTCAGTTGATTTTTATTGAAAAAAAAACAAGAAAAAATCCTCAGCTTTTTCAATAGTACTCATTGATAGTCTAGATTTGCTAGAATCCTAATCATTAATATTAAATATAAACTGTTACAAATTTTTATTGTTAAAGATAATCATATCTTAATTACTTTTATATTCATTTTGGCAATCTAAGTGTCATAGTACAAGCGAATTATTTTAAGAATTCGCTACTAACCTACTATGACACCTAGCATATTGTTTTACTATTTTTATTATTGGTGATTGTGCTTCCAGGGGGATTCTATTATATTTCTAAATTTATCAGAAATTGTTTTAGTGAATCACGAAAAAAAGTAAAATGAAATTAAAAATATGCAATTATTTGCTACTGTCGACTTGGAATAATTAGAATTTTAAGACAAACACACAATTTCAGAGATGAAATGAAAGCTGGGAAATAATCTTAATTATCTTTTAATTCTTGCTAAATTTATGCTTTTTTGGGGAAGTGGATAAAAATGTACTAAAAGTGTTATTATAACCAATATAAACATGTGAAATAAACACGTTCATCATAATAAATAATGTACGTTTAATAGTTTACGATATAAATTGAACACGGTATAAACTTTTATTATATTTATGTTTTTTGGGGGGGGATAGAGTGGAGGAAAAACGTGCTAAAAGTGTTATTATAACTGATATAGACATGCAAAATAAACACGTTCATCAAAATAAATTCAGTAAACCTCTGTTTCGATTTAAAAAAGCAGCAAGCTATCAAAATTCATGGGTGTTATCATTCACAGTTTAAATTGCAACAATGCATAGTGGTCATTCTTTGTGAAAAGTTGTTTTTCTCATAATTAATTTAAACAGTTCGTTGTAATTTTTTTCAACTATGCGTTAAAATTGTTTTGCTGAAACACTTAGAAGCTTGCAATTATGATGTACTCTTAGAAGTTTTATTCTAAAATTATAGTAAAACAACCGGCAGCAGTCTGTTCATCCAATTAAATGTAAGTTTTATGGTAAAAATTATTTCTTACTTTCATGGTTTTGTAAACTGTTTGCAATTAGTATGGTTAAAAATAACATGAATATTATTTATTTTTTAAATGTTTAAGACTTGCATGGATTAAAAGCCATAAAAAAGAAATATATAGCTGGACACTGCTTATCAGCATTATGGTGCTGCCACCTATGCGTGAATGAGATTATCGTATTCGATTAGCACAGGGTCTGAAAATTGGGAGGGCATTACACTGGAAACTCTTTTTGTGTTGAGCGGAATGAGCGAAATATTATGGTGCCAACGCTGAGACTCGAACCGTCGTCCCATCGGTTATAAGAAAAACAGACTCGGCCTCTCAGCTATACTATGCACTCATCTGCGAGAAACTACGTGGCTTCATTAAGTGGGTCTTGTTGGTGCGATTAAACTTTGGTTTGTAAGAGTATTAGGTGAAAGCAGATAATAAACGGTTTAACTCACAGTTAACAGTTTGAATACCATTTTTTATGGTTATTTGACTGTTTGTTTGAATATGGTAAACTAAAAGTTAAAAATGGTTAATAAATTGTTATTTAACCCTTTTTCCGAAACTTTCTAACAGTGTGGTGTTAGAATATACATCGATGGCTAAAAAGCAAACATTTCTATTTTTGTTACAAATACTTCGAAAATGTTAACTTTTAGCGAAAGATAACTAACACGTAGTGATTAATCAAAATCTATTCTATCTTATCTTATTTTGAATAATATTATATTGACGTTATATGCAATTCAGGATAATAATATATTTATTATTACATATAGATATACTTTTTTTACTAAGATTGCAAGTTGTTGCTATGGTCTTTGAAGTCGACGATTTTCTAGAATACTTCAAACACTCCCTTCCCGATAGCGTGGAGCTCTTATTCAGTGTATTTTTTGAATGGGTCACTTTGGAAGTCGTCCAAAATACTGTTACACCAATTCAGGATTATTCTTCGTGTCTTGCTTGGCTACAATGCGGAATGAGGTTGGCTATTGGTGGATACTTCTAATACTTCGACTTCAACTATTTATTTTCCGCTAGCAGGTATTGTTTGAAGGAGATAAATAAGAGGGAATTATATTGTGTGTTAAACTGTTTGACCAGAAAAAAAGACTATTGCGATTAAAAAACTTGCTAAAATTTAAACAGTATTTTTTTTAAAAAACAAATTAGTAATCAGAGTCCTAAGTTTGAATTTTAGACAAATTTAGTGATATAAATCAATAAAAAAATAAGGTCATTTTATGTGAAAATTAAATTTAAGAACTTTCATTTAATCTTGAATTATTGTTCTATTAGAATTATAGAAAAAAAAACAATTAGTTTTTGTTGTTATTGAAATCATTTTCAGAAATCAAACACTATTTTCCAATATAATTCGGAAAATATCATATTTCATTAAGTATTAAAAACCTTAAAACATTACATTCGACACAACTGTTACCTTTATAATTGTTTTCCTTTTTCCAAATTAACTTATTTGCCAATATAAACCTAACTCTCGGTAGAAAAGTATCTGACATTGCCATTCATTAATGCAACACTATAAAAGAAACACAACACTATTTTACTGACAGCCATACTGACAACAACATACTGACAGTCGATGGCCATTAGGATTTTTTAACTCCAGATTATTGTTCGATTTGTATCGAACACATCTTGCGAATTGGTCTTTTAAATTCACCGATAGAACTTTTCACTTGCATAACTCCAATCAATTGCATCAGACTTTTCAATTAACCGATTAGCAGACAACTGTTTCCATCGTTTGGTATATATCTTTTCCAAATACAACCAATTTAAAAATTTAAATCTCGTTATAAAATCGATAAACAAACTACTTACAACTTCCTACTCTAACACCAATCTCAAGATTACCGATGATTGTCTTGATTAAATACTAAAGAGGAAACAGAATTTGCAAAGTGAAAATTCTGTCTTTCTACTGTGATGTTAATTTTTAACCTGAAGTCTAGTTCACCAAATTTCTTATCCAGCAATATTAACGTATTTGAAGATTTGAAACTAACAACTTACTTTTATGGGGAATAATAATAAAAAAATTTGCATAATGTGATGAGAAAGAGGGAGAACAGTTCATGTATATTTTCACAAAAATGACGATTGGATACATTTTGAAGATTATTAAGTTTTGGCAAATCAATGACGTGGAATATTACATAATGAAAATGATCCATGCTTTGGAAATACCCTTCCTTTATACGCTCAAAGACGTTTTTCCGAATCAGCTTTAATGGATATAACACCAATCTCGAGAACCTGTAAGATTACTGATGGTTGCATTGATTGAACACCATTGAAGGTGAAACAGAACTCGTCAGGAAAAACTAACTCTTCTAACTCTTAAGTGTAATGGGATTTTTTTTAGCCTGTGGTCAAGTTCAGTTAGATTAAAGATTTGAAACGAACTATTTTAATTACTGACAATGATAATCAAAATTTGCATAATATTTTGACAAACGGGTAAGAACAATTCATATCTATTTTTAATATTTATTGGATCAAAATCTGCTACATTTTCAGGATTATTAAGTATTGAAAAATCAATAGCGTGAAACATTGTTTCTCCACCAGAGTTATTTGTGTAGAGTGAAGTAGAGTGAGTGAAGATGAGCCAGGTTGTAGAAAAATTCTTCCTTTCCGCTCGCGTAAGTCGTTTTTTGTTTGAATCAGCTTTTATGGGCAGCTTTTATCCATTCTTACTCCTTGGTTTTCATATTCCATGCATAATCTAATTTGCATAATTTGGATGGTTTAGAGCAGTGTTTTCCAAAGTACCCCCAGGGGTACGGGAGCAGTTTAGAGGGGGTACGCGTTCTTATGCGAAATATCTTGCTACAGAGGAAAATTTCAAAAAATTTTATTTAAAAAAAAAGCTAGCCATGAAAATTTACGATTACGTATTTTTCTATTGGCTATTTTTTGCAGAGTTAACAGTTAATACTTAGTGGTGTCAACCATAGAGTTGAAATACTGGTGTTTTATCAACTCTATGGTGTCAACAGCCAGTTGCAACTTTTAACTTTATTCTCCATTCTAAATAAAAATATTTTTAAAAAAAATACATAAAGTTTTTTATTAGGGGTACACAGCGTTACGAAAATTTTAGAAAGGGTACACAAAAGTCATACGTTTGGGAAACACTGGTTTAGAGAACAGCGAAAACGATCCAAAAGTTTTTGAGGAAACGTTTAATTTTTTAAAAAAAATATTTCTAGCATCTCGTTATTGCTAATGTATTTATTTCCTTTAATCATTATTTTGGAAATTATTTCTTCTTAAATATTCAACAAAATATCCTGATTAAATCATCTGGCTCGCTTTATTTTTCATTTTGAAAGACAGAACTTGTCTATCCGGAAAAAAAATTAGGAAATGCTTTAAATTTAGGAATTTTATTCATTATGCTCGTATTTTTTTTCGATTTATTTATAAGCACTTATTATGTGAAAACAAATTTGGAAATAACGAAAATGAATTTGATACGGTTGTAGAGAAAATAGTCAACGAGATAATATACACTTATTCAAAGCTCTAATTCTAATTTAACTGTCGTTTTACATTAAATTAATTCTCGTTCTTAGTGCGAGGTTTAAAAAAATTAATTAAGCTATAAATCAGTGCTGAATAACAATTAAGTATTGCTCGAAACTTAAATGTATTTACGAACGCATTTAATGAAATTGAACTATTTCCATTTTTTTTTTATTATTTATTTCCTCGTTGTCCCTTCCAATCGCTTTGCACTATTAGGTTGAGAAAAATATATTTTTAGTAGTTCATCCTATCAAAATAAACATTAACTCTATTCAGTATCATTTGGCATGAAACTGTTTTTCGATGCCAACTCACGATGGCCGATTTTGCCACAGTCAAGCAATTTTTTCCGGTTCTTACTACTTTCGAGGGGACGCAAGATCTTTATCCACCGTATCGATTATAAAGCTGCACAGTATTGAAAAAGTAAACACTATGTGTGCTAATGTAATACATTGTACATACATTGGCATGTTTTCTATCGATTAAAGCTATACCAATTTCCATACTACCAGTAGTGCATACTACCAAATTTGGTTACGAAATAATTGTATAGCAACTATTTACGTTTTTCTTAAACGAATCAATACAATTTCTCCTTAATTTTGCTTATTAATACTTAACTGAAATGTTTTATATTGCAGTTTATTTTAAAAATATTCCGTCGGGAAATAATGTCATTTACTCTAAAGTTGAGAAGAATAGATAGCTTTTCAAAATTTAATCCAATACGAACACAAGACACCATATTTTTTAAGAATATGGATTGAAAAAAAAGTAAATGTTTTGAAGTCGTGCTGTTATAATCACGCATTGCAACTATTTTTGAGTTGAAGGAAATTTTTATTGGTTGCAAAAACTGCTTATTCAATAATATCATAATACAAGCTATAATATCACAAAAATTATCGTAGTAGTTCATTTATAACGTTTTTCAATTTTCTATGTTTTTGTAGCCATTAAATTAACTTTGCCAAAGAAAACAAGAGTTTAAAATGATAGATACGGTATTTTTTAAATAAATAAACATTAACTTTTTTTCCAGAATAGGTATGTACTTTCTTGCTTTTGTACAAATCAAAAAAGTAATTTAATAATTGTTTTTTTATTAAATTCTAATGGCACTCTTAGTAAGCATCTCAAAACTATTAATAGCAGTTGAAAAATCTTTGAACAGTAAATAATTGAGCCAAACTCTTGATATATGTCTCTTGAAATAAAAGAAAAAAAGTAGTTAAAAGATAGTTATAATTCTTTTAATAAAAATATTTAAATTGAACGAAGTTTAAATCATAGAATGCCATTGAACTGTAATGAAATAAAACATATTGTATTCGAGGTAAGCTAAAAAAAGGCAAAAAAATAATGGAATAAAATAGTGAAAGAGTCACTGAAGTATATTTGATCTAAATTCAGAACTACTTCTTCAGAACTACTACGTCTTAATAAAATAGTAAAAAAAAAGAAATTATAGAGTAGTCAAAAAACTATTTGCGGAAATTCAGAGAAAAGAGAACTAATAGTTATGTATTAATAAATAATATTTATTTCATATAAACTATATACATTTATACACATTACATGAAGTATTATAAAATTTATATTTGTATATACATATCTACAATTAAATCTGTATCAAAATCTCATCAAATAGTTCAAAAAGCATGGATAAAAATTTTAAACAATCAAATATACAGTTAAATAGATAAAATAACAAAATGTATGTTTTTATTGTAAATTATTTATTAGTTTCTCACGGATGGACAAGATAATATTTGTTTTGTATCTCTATTTAGAATTCGTTTTTCAAGATTGTGATAATTACGAGAATATAATTATTAATTTTTTTTGTTAAGTTAGCGAACCGTTTCTTGAGCTATGATTATTTTATCTTGAGTGAAACATAAAATTCCAGGTAAAATTACATAACTCTGAGTAAATATGGACACAATTATCTTTTCCTTAAACTTTATGACATTAAAATTTAATAACACTGATTCAAAACATTAATGCTTTTAGATTAGGCATCAAGACCACCCATAAAAAATGATAGATACTAGGTACAATAAATATAATATTATTGAGAATAGAGGGTTAACCATTTTTTCGGCGCAATGTTGCCAGTCTGGCAACACTTATTCTAAAAATATTGCAAAACACTAAATGTCTAAAACTATTTGCTTTTAAAGCTAAATCGTTTTTTAGCAACTACTATTTTTAAAGAACATAGAGTTCAAATATATTTGTTTAATGGAAATTTATGATCAATGACCACAGTGGCTAAATTTGTGCCTGGGTGAAATTTTGAGTCAACATTTGTTGAGCTGAAAACGGAAGAAATAAAATACCTTTTATGGACAGATTCGGAAAAATTTTCTGGATTTTGAATAGAATCACATGATTTTTTTCAAACAATTCTTATATAATTTAATTTCATTTTTCTTTTGTTTCCGATTTAACAAAAAGCACTTACATTAATAATTTTTTCAATGAAAGCCGCTCTGATGATTCCACAATCTTTGTGCTAAAAAATGTTTTTTTTTTTTATAAAAATAATTATTCTATTATTTACAAATTATATTTATAATAATCCATTTTTTCTACAAAAATTTAGATGTATCATTTTTAAATTTGGAAATTGACAAAACATCAGTTAAAAAAAGCTTTTTCAGAACTTAAAATATTACATACATGTTAAGAAATAAAATAATGAGATGAAAATTTAAAAAAAATAAAAAATAAAAAAAAATAAAATTAAAACTTTTCAAAGAAACAATATGTATTTTTTTCTTAAAACATATTAACTAGATAGACTTTTAGAGTATACGTTTTTTTTAAAAATTATTACACATTAATTCCTGCACAGTATATGTCTCTCATTTCAAGTAAACGAATCAGGCAGAATAGCTTTTATTTAAAAGTTAAATTTTCCCGTATAGAGAAATAAAATAAGAGAAGTATTTGGCTAGAAATAACAAGTTTTATGACGTAGTATAACTTTTTCTTAAAATACAGTTTATAATAATAATGGTTTAAAAGATTGGGTTATGTATTGACGCATTACTTGGCTCATTGAATTATACACAATGTCTGTACTCAATATAAGCAAGCTTGCACTTCTGCATTTGCAACTGTATAGTAAATTACTTTAGTGAATCACGTGATGACAATGGGATGTAGAAGGCAAAACATCAGTACGAATTTGAGCTCTTTAACAATGTTTAAACTGGTTTTTCTTAATTTTTAGAACTGATGAATGGTTATTTTTCAAACTGGTGTTGACAACCGTAGACTTTCGCTCCTTTGATCACTCCATTGCTGGGAAGAAAAAACAAATACACTAAATAAATTTGGTGTAATAATGGCTGCCTATTGTTTAAAATTGAATCTCTGTTTGCAATATAGTTATTGTTTATCTGCAAGTAGTTTTAAAATGGCTGTATTAGGCACTTTTAAAAAAAGGTATATTAAAATTTAGCAAAAATGAGTAAGAATAGCTCTGAAACCAATTTTACCCAATTTAGAAACACCTTACGTCCATTGTTGAGTATAATGATATACTCATAATGCTTAATGTCTAAATTGATTAACTTATTCAGCTCTTTAAATATAGGAATTTTACTTTTAATTCAATTGCAAACTTTCTTACTAGATTAGATTGAATACTAAAGTCTTATTATAATTTATTTATCATATAATAGAAAAATATAAGGTAAAAAGCACGCCTTATCAAATCACGTGGTTATTATATTATTTTGGGTATAATGGATGCTTTTATTTTGGAGATTTTTGCAAAATACAGATACCTTGTTGATGACTCCATATTAAGTCTAAGAGGAAGACTTTGTTTTCTTTCTTTTCGGTACTTTCTGTGTCTCAACTAAGCCTTTTACAGTTTGTTTGCTATATGTCGCAACTCTATAAACGCGTTGTGTACAGAGATTCTGATTTAGAATGTTTTTCGTTGTATTAAGAAATATGATTATGACAAAATATGAAAATTCTATCAAAATATTAAATTGCTTGAAACTGTTTTTTTTTTACATGGAACATTTAAGCTACATTAGCAGAAAATCACTTAAAATTCACATAATATTATTTTCTTTAAATTTAATAGGTCTTTTACTGCTAAACGTTTTTTTATCAGCCCTCGTATCCATGTTTATGAGTTTAAATTTAAAAATAAACTGAAAAACGGTGAAACGTCCACTAACAAGTTCTGTTTTCTTATTGTATAACATAAGAATAATCCATAACTTAAGAATTTGGCTAAACGGGTTTAGTAGTAAAGCAGATATATTTTTTTAAGGCGGGCAGACTTGGAACTATTGTCTATAGGCCACAGAAAGTGCCAGAACTGTTAACTCTCTATTTGTTACCCAGTGGGCGCCTGTGGCGAAGCCACGGCAGTGAAGCAGCGTCGCCCACGTCACACTACCACAACCCGTCTATATGGCGGGTCACATTCACACACAAAGGAGAAAAGACATAGAACACAGATAGAGAGAAAGAGACATCCATGCCTGCCCGGGATTCGAACCCAGAACCTTTCTGATGCAAGGACAGTTCCCTGCCCCCTACACTGGCCAGTCGGCAGTAAAGCAGATATAATTTATATCAATGTAACAAAATAATACTTATACACAAAGCTAGAACTTAAACGAACTAAACGTTTATAAATCTTCCTTTTCTGAGTTTTTTCCTCTAATGGTTGCAAAACTTGTGTTTATACCATACGGGCGTTAGTCCGACTTTTCTCAACAATTTTCAGCTGGTACTTTTCAAGAATTGAAAAAGGGAAATTTTGGAATAATTTGTCTCAGGCATCCAACACTTTGAGCAATAATTTTATTCTTTACATTTAAATTTCTTTTGACGTCAACGAAACATACATCATTCAAACATTTATAAAAGATCAGAATAATTTATTGTAGTTAATTAAGTTTATTTAATTAAAAAAAATTCTAATTAGTTTCAAAATTTCCTGATATATTTCATTATCACTAAATTAATCAGCGAATATGCAATGTTTCCTAGGGATATGTCACTGTAGCACCACTTTTGTATACAATACTCAAATTTTTGTCAGTTTAATTATGAACAATTGTGCTATAAATTGAAAAATAGATATGGGCTAAATTCTAAGAATACCTGCAAAGTTGTAGGAATACTTGATATCAGTGGCGTTTCTATTGTTATCCCATTCTCTTCTACTATGTCTCCGTCAATCTCTTGCAAGATTCGCAGTTTCTTTGGAGTCTGAAAATTAATAATTACATTTGATTAAAGACTAAATATCTAACGACAGTAATAAGAAATTAAAAAAATGATATATTAAAACATTTATTAAAAATGAATCGATCGAAATCACAAAAAAAATGTCTTTATTTTGAAATTTGAAAGTTTACTTTAAATATACCAATATAAAATAAATGTTGTCAAGTAAGTTAGTTATTATTTCTAGCGCAAGAGCCATATACCTCACTTTTCATTTGATAATGTCAAACGAAATGTAGAAATTATATGTTTGTCAATGTTATCAAATTCGAACTTATTAAACTAACATAAATTACAATCTTCAACTGTTTTAATTTATTTAATTTATGCTAATTGGATGATATGAGTTACAAAAAAATGGACAAAATAAAATCAACACACTTTATTAAATGATTGTCCGTTTCAGCTTCAATTTAATCCATAACAGTTTTTAAAAATTTATTTTGTTCTTCATTATTATTTTTAAAAAAAAAACACGCCGTGTTTTTATTATTCTGGAAAGTACTTGTTGAAATCGTTAGTAGTGCTTGAAATAAATATTTTTTGTACAGTCAATTGTAAATATTTTTTTAATGTTTTTTAAAACATTTTCTTCAGAAATAAATGAATTTAGTAAAAAAAAAAAAAAAAAAAAAAAAAAAAAAAAAAAACTCCAGATCTAATATTTTTTTACTACTAATAACAAAATCCAAATTTTGAACTTTTTAATACTAATAATAGTTATAAAAATCCGAATTTTTAATGGAAGGAGTAATACCGAATATGTATTTAATTCTGTATTAGGACTATCTAAAATCATTCATAACTTTTTTTAAAATGTAGATAGAGAAATGATGTTTTTTCAGTGCATTCGAAATTGTTTGAAGTTTTATTATAAGCAATACAATTTTTTTCGATAGTTTCGTCATTTTTTTTGGGTACTGTGACCCCTTATCACATTATCTAACTTTACGAGGGTTGCTATTTATATTTCTGGCCTTGGCAACAATAAGTGTTGCTTGGCGACCGCAGACGATTTTAATCGAAAGTTTGATATTTTTAAACATAAATTCAGCAGACAATTTACCATTATAGCTTCATTTGTGTTGTTGACAGTAAATTGAAAAGTTCTTCTCTTTCAAAAAATGGAATTGAATCGTGAACATTTTCGTGCCATTATTTTTCATAACTTTCGACGTGGATTGTCAAGACAAGAGTGCTTTGATGAACTTAATTCTTTATTCAGCGATAAAGCGCCATCCTACAGCACTGTAAAAATTTGGTATAACGAATTTAATCGTGGTCGATGTCCGATCTAGGACGAATCCCGTGCAGGTCATCCAAAATCCGTTGTTGTGCCAGAAAAGATTGATGCTGTGCGTGAACTGATAAAGCAAGATCGTCATGTGACAAACCGTGAGATAGAGGCGTCTTTGGACATTAGTATGACTAGCATCAATAAAATATTGCATGAACATTTGAGCGTAAAAAAAATTTGTTCACGTTGGATCCCGCATAATCTGACAAACGCTCAAAAAAAGGCTCGTGTCGATTGGTGCAAGTAAATGTTGGAAAAATATGTTCAAGGTACATCAAAGGCTGTGTATAACATCTACACAGGTGACGAATCATTGATCTATGCATATGAGCCGGAAACAAAATAGCAATCAACTGTATGGGTCTTTCAAGACGAGGCAAAACCAACAAAAGTTGTTCGAGGAAGAATTACATCGAAACAAATGAACGCCTGTTTCTTCGGCATTAACGGTCATGTGGCAACAGTGGCATTAGAGCAATGCAGGACGGTCAATTCTGAATGGTACACGACCATTTGTTTGCCAGAAGTCATCGGAGAAATTCGAAAAAAGCTGAAGAACAGGCGAATCATTCTTCATCATGACAATGCCAGCTCTCACACATCGACTCAAACAAAGGCTTTTCTGACGGAGCGAAAGATCGATCTGATGGGTCATCCGCCGTACAGCCCTGATTTGGCACCCAATGACTTCTTCTTATTCCCACACATCAAAAATAAATTACGTGGGCAACGATTTTCGACCCCCGAAGAAGCGGTTGATGAATTCAAAACGCATGTTTTGGAGTTACCTCAATCGGACTGGAAAAAGTGCTTTGAAAATTGGTTCAAACGCATGCAAAAGTGTATTGATCATCACGGAGAATATTTTGAAAAACAATAAAACCAATTTCGATCCTACATATTTGTTTTTTCATTATTAGGTCAGAAATATAAATAGCAACCCTCGTAACCAATAACCAATGGAACCATATCTAAATTCAGGACGCAGTGACTGAGCTTAAAAAATTTTTTAAAAGCTCTCCTAAAACTTGCTGGTGAATTTTTTTGTGAGAAAATACCCACATTATTGAGATAGTCCGTCTGAACAAAAAAAAATCTGAGAAAATCTCCTTTTTGCAATAAAAATGTAAAAAATATACTCATATATAGGAGCAAAAGAGAAAAAAGAATGTCATAATTCTAAATGGTATCGTTATGAATATGATTACAGACGACAGTTAATAGTAGAAGCGAAGCACTGACATTTTCTACGATGATGCGAAATGTGAGGTAGACTTAGCAGAATAGCTTCAATGTATATATTCTGCGAAATGTTAAACTTGTGGGTGACTCGCATTTTTTGCAATGTTTGTGATTTACCGCGATGACTCAACGAATAGAGCGGTCGCCTTCCAATGAGGTGATCCGTTTTCGAGTCGCAGTTATGGCTGGTCGATATGAATTCTGCATCCGACTTGCACCGAACACAGTGCTGAAATGAAATATCTTCAGCGGTAGACAGATCATGGGTTATAGTCCTCTTTCCGTGAGGTTAAACGTGGAAGGTTTTCTTGGTTTTGCTCTCCATGTAAAGCAAATGCGGGTTAGTTTTATCAGGAAGTCCTCCACGATGGAAAATTTCTCCCGATACTTGATCCAAGAGTTCCCCTGTCTTCCGGATTGTGTTCGAAATTACAAGGCTAGTTAGTTGAACATTTGTAGTCGTAAACCCAAAATTGAGTCAACTGTTCAACGATGGTAATAAAATATAAAATGAAATATTTGTGATTTTTCTGTCCTCAATGTTTGTATAGTTTTCATCTAATCCTTTATCTCCTCCAGTTGAGCATTGCATATTTATTCTTTTGTCTGTTAAAGCGCAAAACAAGTTATTGTTTTGTGCATCAGATAGCCACATAATTGATAGAATTCAGTGTCTACTGTAAAAAAAAAAAAAAAAATCACATATTTTAATATCACCGATTACAGAAAAAAAGCTTCTGATATCTATGAAAGATGCTAGAAATCAATCCGTGGATGTTCTGTTGTCACTTTCACATCACGTTGGATAAACTGTACGCACATGCTAATGTCTAACTAATGATGGATCTAAATGCCTCACGAGAGAAAATAAGTGCAATCGTAAGTGTAACCTCATCTCTATCCGCAACTCTAAAGGTAATTTCTCCAAAAACTGCTCGAAAATCCTCGTGTGATATAGAAATCACGGATGCCGAAATATCAGCAACTGTTCAGGAAATTTTAAGAGCTACTCACACTTGAACCAATCAGATCGTTTGCTTTTTATGACGTTACGATTTCATGTGATGACGTATACAAATGTAAATAAAAATGGCGGCGACGTTGATGAAAAGGATGGTCGGATGAAATTTTTTATAGATGAAACGGAACAGTTTTTTAGTTTAATATTAACATTTCCTTTTTAATTAAAGCATTAGAGATATTTTTACACGATGAGATGACCATCTAAATGCAGTTGATATACTACCATAACAGGAACCTGCTCATCATTTTATCATTTCAGTAGCGGTGAGTTCAGTAATATATTTCCTAGATAAATTTTCTTTTAGAATATTAATTTATTTTAAACTAATAAAATTAAAACTTATCATAACTTGTTCCGATCAAAGTTATAATTATTTTAGATAGAAATAATTTCTATTTTTATATCTGTTAAGATTTATACTGGCGATAAGCTTTACTTTGAAATTTTCGCCCAACAACTCACCAAACTTTGTTGCATTATTATAATATAAAATATAATAATGATTGTTTTTCTTTATTTTTAAATTTTAATCTTTTTTTTTGTTGATTGCAAAAGCATGTGTCTGATAATTTGAAGGAAAAAAAAATATTTTATTATTACCATTATTATTATTTGTGAAATAATTATTTTATTATTCCCTAAGAATTCTTTTAATTTTTAAAAAGCTTATTTTAAAACAAGTTAGAAAATATGTGCGACAATTATTTATTTTGTCTCTCACAAAGTTACCCCATTTTTCCGCAATTATTGAAAAGTATTAAAAAAAGGTAGTAATATTGTATATAAGAATAATTTTTAAAAATACAAATTCCCAATCTCCTTATCTGTTTCTATATTCATCCTCTATCTTTTTTTTTTTTTTTTGGTGTAAAATGATTTGCATAATATTTTGTTTATTATTATTCAAAGTTAGCTATTAATACTTTACTTTTTATTTATACTTTACATTTATCTATCGATATTTTACTTTTCTACAATGGGAGTAAGTATGTAAGTTTACCTTACTAATATGTCATTATATTCTTTCATAGTCATTATATTTTTAATTGTCTTCGTTTATAAATAAAAAAAAAATTTTTAAAGCAAATTTCAGTCCAAACAAAAAAACTACAAAACCAAATATACCTGTCATCTTTCATTAGTATATAAAATAATCTTAGAACTATAATCAAAATATCTGTCAAACTTAAAATACGTTTAAAAGGAATACCTGAAGACTTAAGTGATTTTAAACTAATGGTATTTAATATCCCTTATTCTAATAATATGTTGGTAATATTTTATCAAGATAGTGATTTCTTGCTTTTATTTCAGATATTTTGAATAATCCTGTTAGGTTTGTCTGGTGAAGAAGGAAAGAGATGTAATATTTTTTTTATGAATGACATTCAAAAATAAGAAATGTAAATGAATAATGTCCTAAATGTTTCACTTGATATTAAATGTTTTATTTTTTAAACTGATTCTTGCATTATTTAAAGCGCAAAACAAAACACGTAAAAAGATATAACAAAATAATAGGGTACATAAAAAATATGCTCTTGATAAAATATTGTTTTTTCTTAGTTATGAATAAATTTAAATTTATATAATGTATATTACAATAAATTTTTCCTAAAATAAATCCTGCAATTTTTAATTAAATTATCTTATACCAAAAATAATGAATGTTTTAAATTTTACAATAATAAATTGTAAGTATGACATTAAAAATCCTCTTATATTAAAAAAAACAAACAATTTTACAAGGGAATTGGAGAAAATAATTTTCATAAAAGTGATGTTCCTGATATGCAATGTGTTGATGAATAAAAGTGATAATCCCTTAATGCAAAGTAAAAAAATTGTATGATAATAAAATTCTGAGACATTATAGTATAGACAAGTCTGGCATTACTTATTATATATTTTTGAGACTAAATTTAAAAACAAAAATATAATTTACTTGATAGATCTATTAGTTATGATGTTATAAATATATGTTATGAGTAAAAGGTAAGTTAAAAATTGTATATTTCATATATTAAACATTTATTTCTTTTAAAGAATTATTTCAAAGGACTATTTTATTTATTATAAGCGCAGAAAAATAAATTTGCAGAAATGCCTTACTTGTTTACATCGCAATGTCAGTTGCATAAAGTAATGTAAGTCAAATAATTGTACTTTCTACACATGAAACTTTTATAACTTTTCGAACTGCTAAAGTATTAAATCAGATAGCTTGGTTTTATTCTCATTTGATTTAGCGTATACATAGGTAATGATACAGCACTTGTCTAGTTAGCAATGTTATATAGTAAATATGCATAAATAAACTATACTTTTACACATAAAACATAAATAACTTCTACAACATTAGTCACTCGATTCAACATAAAATCGTGAAATTTCTAGATGGTATTTAAGCCCATCCCCCTAATCCTTTTAGATATGCAACATGGAATTCATTGATATCTTAATATCATTTGAAATTATGAGGTAGAAATCATAATCCTTTTTATACTATGCTACTTCACTAATGTGGAAATGAAGTGTTCAGAATTTTTATTTGCAGCTGAATAAAGACTTTAAAATGTACAAAATTGTATTAAAATCAATCAATATTCTACAGCGTCTGTGGTTTTCTTTTTCTCCCTTTACGAACATCGTTAAGAAACTATGACATAATAGCATCACATGAAAAAATAAAATATGAGCTAAAAATTAAGATAAATAACAAAATATGGTAACCTAACTACATGCAACCGTTCAAGCAATTAAGCAACCCTATCGGCAACTCCGAGCGGGGAAAACGCCTTAAGAGTTGCGGATAGAGTTGAAGTTACACTTACCGTTGCTCTTATTTTTCTCTCGTGTGATAGAGACATTAAAATATTAAATAAAGCGCTTGCTCCGGCGTATGATTTGCCTTCGTATCTTTTGTTCATTTTTCTAATTCATTTTTGTTCATGTTTACACTTCTGCGAAAAAACAATCTGTTATACAATACTCCATTAGATTGTTATGTTACATATTGTGTTTTTATAAATATTCATCAATTAAAAAATCTTTTACTAAAGGATAATGTCAATTTTTCATGAGGATCAAATTAACTCCAATTGGTTTTAGGTATTTTAAGAATCTGGCTGTTTTAGTGTAAAAATAAACTTACTGATATAAGCTCTGAATCATCTGAATATGTGACACCTTGATATTCACTATAATTTCGTAAACTTTTATCACTTAAAACTGTGGACAAATTTGCGTCATCATCTAACTCACACGATTTAATTTTGTCCTCAGATCTATCTGTGGAAGACAAAAAGGATTTTTAACACAATCGAGTAAGAAAAACTTTTTCATTTGAATAGCAATGAAGTATGTTACATTTTCAGTTGTATTAATTTCTATTTTTTAAAATTCTTTTTCAGTTCTTTTCACATTACAATATCTGAATTGTTTTTAATCCATTTGCTATGTTGATTTATTTTAAATGAAATACGTGAATAGAAATGCATTCTATTCTTAGTTTATCAAATTAAAAATAAATAAAAACAGGGAGAGAAAAAAACGAATTTCTTATAGGTGTCTCCCTCCTCTGATTGAATTAATTATTTTTCTTAGTCTCAAAAGAATTATGTCGGAAGTCTAAATATATGAATAATTTGAAATAACGAGAAGGCATTATTGAACAAATAAAACGCCCTCGTGTTATAAAAAAATTAGGTTGGAATTCAATATGTATGTATAATTAGAAATAAAGAGAATAAATAATTGAATAATAAATATTGAGCAAATTCAACCATTTGTGTCCCTCGAAATGTATGTAAATAATTAATGTTTTATTAATAAAAAACATTTTGTGAACATCTATGCCTAAAAAACTTTACACTGATATTCCGAACACAAAATGTATTATTTTATTATTAAAAGAATAATAATAAAAGTTTTATTTCTGATTGCACCTGTTTTAAAATTAATAAACTTACAACGTGACAAGCCAATGAATAAATTAAAGTTTTTAATGAGAAACTGAATAATTAATTTTCAGTACTAAGATTGGCATTTTTATCTGCATAAAAAAAGTTTTCTTCTCATATTTACCATGAAAAAAGCTCTTTTCTGGTATAATATCTGGGCCTTGGTTATTTGGTATGCATGACTCTTTGCAGTCTTTCATCAAATAAGTGTCACATCTAAAAAAAGCGCAGGCACGCATTAATAACTTTCAAGTAAATCGTTTCAAAAATTGAACTAGATTGAATTGTGAAATAAAACGTTTTATTTAAATACATTTTGCTAAAAAATGCAATTTTATTTTATATTTATATTTAAAGTAAAAAATAAATATTTAGGTTCATTAAAGCAGTTTCATTATCCTACAATGCCTTTGAGACCCAATTCTAATATATCTTAGAAATTAATATATATATATATATATATATATATATATATATATATATATATATATATATATATATATATATATATATATATATATATATATTTAGAATATATATATATATATATATATATATATATATATATATATATATATATATATATATATATATTTAGAAATTAGTAAATTCATAAATGCGAGAAAATATTTTCAATTAATTAAATTTTATCAAAGTTTTTAAAATATAACATGAAGAATAATAAACTTACTTTTTAGTAAATTTTGCATATTGCAATACATGTTTGTAGGGTACTTATCCTGTGTTTAATAAAAAACAAAATTTAGAAAACTCAAATAATTCGGTATTAATATGCCATTAAACTGTTCAAAATGTTGCAAATTTCTTTTCGTCAAATTCCTTCATTATATTTTAAAATTCTGAAAAAGGAGAACTAAACTAATTATATTTATACAGAAACAGTCGCTTTGTAAAAACATACACACAGAAGAATAAATCTTAAAATACTCAGACACTGTGAAAAATTGAGGGCCTATTGGTTAGGCGATAATATACCTTAAGTTTTGCTGTTACCCGTATTTGGCCCGTATTTCTTTGATTATGTCTACTTCGAGTTACCTCAAGTTCAGTTTACCGTTATGTGAATGGTATTCGGTTTATTTAAATGCATATTAGCTAAATTTTTTGCCCCCGATTGTAAACTTATTCTAAAAATTCTTAAAATCTCTCACAAGCATATAAGCATTTTTCTAGAATTATTATTTTAGGACAACAAACCTTATTTAACACTGAAAATACTGACATTAAAAATACCATAAATAAATCTAACTTACTTCTCCTGTTCCTTTTGATATGGCTGATCTAGATTAAAAAAATGAAAACGTGTCACACTTATAACAACAAAATTTATCAGTTTAAAATTTATTCTAGAATTTGTTTTTGTAAATTTTATTTTTACTTTTTATTTATCTACTTATTTTTGAAAATATTTTACATGTATTTTATCGCATTAGTAGCTTTAGATACTAATGCATATATAAAATTTTAAAGAACTTTGGACAGCATTAAACACTTAATTCATTCTTTTGCATTCTTAACACTTTTCTTACTGGTTAGGGAGATCTCTCTGTTTCGTAAACTATCAGTACAGCACCAACCGATGAGGTGTTCCAGTTTGGTAATAGTTGTAATTTAAAATATGCGTGGTTGCTAGCTTTATTTAGGGTTAATTAGTTCGGTCAGCAAGGCGTTAATATAGCACTTAGCCGAACCATATTATCGCACTTTTTAAACATAAATACACATTTTATGTTTCAACTTTGAAATCACTTTCTAAAGCCTCAAGTATCAACTTTCTGAGTATACACGTTGGTAAAGAGGATGTAATGCAATATTTTCTCTCACATTTATTTTTGTTTAAAGTTAGACTTTGTCTACAATATCTTTAAACGCTTTATTTGTTTTAATACATTAAGAGCATTACTAGAAATTTATCTCACCTTTAACGCATCTCCTTGCACGTATTTTAATTGAAAATGCGATGACTATTATAAGCAGTGCTCCAATAGACAAGGCTCCGATAACAATTCCAAATACAGCGGTGAGAATATCTGTTTGATCAGTGAAATCTAAAAATAGATCCTTGATGAATACCCAATACATGAATACGTATTATCTAAATAGCTGAAAAAAACTCAGTTTTTTTTTATTAATTATAATACAAATATTGGTTTACAACTACATTAAGCAGTAAAATGGAGCAAATATTTACTCAATAACAATAACGAATGAAAACTGCATTTATTTTTAACTAATATAAATGTAATATATGAAAGCTAATTATTAGGTCAAAATATATAAGGATAATTTTACCACACTTCGTTTTTTCTTAGTCCATGCATATATTAATTGTGCAAAACTATACAAAATCCGTATTTGTGTTTCTAAACTACTGAAACTGCTACTGTTACCAACTACTAAAACATGGTTTGTACAACTTAATAGATAAGAAAAAGTTTCTTTTTAAAAAAAAATCTATTTATTAATGGCCAAAAGAAAACGAAACCTACAGTTTCATTTCTTTTAAATAATTAACTGTTTCAATAGCACATTTAAAAATCCTTAATTCGTATTTTAAACAAAAAAAACTTTCTAGATGTCCATGCTATAATTAATATAATATAGATTTTTTTCTTAAAAATTTGTTTACATTTTTAAAATTTTTCACAGTTTTATTATCATAATATTGATGCTTTAAATGAAAAACAAACTAATTTCAACATGTTTAGATCACAGATTTAAGCCTTTAATTCAATTTAGGTTATAGTTAATAGATTAGTTCAAAATATTCTACTCAAAATCGATAGCAAATAAATATATATTTTGGTAGAAATTTTAGCCACGCTTCAAAAACAAATTCTTCATGACACATTATGATTTCGCACATAATTTTTTTAAATTTTCCAACACAAGAATTAGTTATCTTTAACCAAATAATCGCAGAAGATATTTTGCAAACAAAAATGAAATTAGATACGCATTGAAATTTGAAATTCCAAAAACATTTATTGAATGAAGAAGAGATCGTTGTTTTATATAAATTACGGTATACTTTGTTAAATATTTTGTTAGACAAAATGATTTGGCAAACATTGTTAAATATCCCCAGATGTTGTTTTAAAAATAAATAGCTCTTCATTGTTTGAAGTTGAAGACACTAATGCTGCAGCAAATTCTCCTAGACTCTGCATTTAGTATTTATTTTTCTACCATAAAAGAAATTTTATATCTAGAGTACATATCCCTTTTCAGTATCTTAGGGGTATTTTTAAGAAAACTTGGAAAATATTATGGCCGTAAGTAAACTATTGCGTCGTAAAATCTCATTAATGTTTATCAAAGCAATTTAAAATAAGTTTAAAATATTGTATAAGGTAAATGTTACTTAATGTTCATCATTTTGCTGTTTATTTTAAAAGTTTAAATCATTTGTTTCATTTTTTAAAAACCCGTTATGATTTAATGAAAAACTTAATTACATAGTTAAATAATAAATTATAAAAATTTTAAGACTTAATACGTGGAAATAAGTATGAAACATTAATGTTTACTTGCCGGTTCAAAAATCAATTAATTGAATATATGTTATATAAATAACTAAGTAGCTTTTTTCTGTTTTTTTAATTATCCACTTTAATATACCTTTCAAACAAAATTTTAACATTTTAATGCTTAGATTTCCACATTGTTTTATAGTTTTAAACATATAAAAACATTTCACTCCTTAAGTTATAATCAAACTGTTTTGTTCAGCTATTTCTATTCAAATTTATTTATTTATTTAAAATACTACATTATTTTAGGGGAATATCTCAAAGATACTAAAAAAAAAGATTGTTAAGATCACGAAGAATTTATAAAAAGTATCGAGCACAATCTAAAATTGGGTAAAGGCTTTCAAAATTATTTATCAGTGTTTTATTTTTATAGCCAGCTATTACATAAAATTTTAGTTGAAAATTATGAACATAAATATAAAACAGCTGTTTTTCTGACTTCAAAAATGTAATAAAAATCACATTTTAATCTTTGAAGAGTTCAATAAATATAGGAAACTCTGAATTAAAAAAATATTAAACGGAATATTATTTGAACAAAATATATGTATGCTTTGTAGATGTAATTTTATATTATTATTTTAAGTTTAGCTCAGTTAGACATATCTGCTAACTTCACTTATCTGCTAACTGCCTGCTAACATATCTGCTTACTTCACCGGCTTTTAGCCAGAGATTTTTCTCAAATGTTTAAAATGGTAACATAATTTCTGTTTTAATGTTTGAGGAAAAGGAGAAAAAAAAACCTCAATAAGTCATAAGTTTTTAAAAGATATGCATGCAATGTCCTAACAACAAGCAGTATTTAAGATTATGAGGAAAATTAAAGGACCTTCGCTCTCATGATTATGTAACTAATCGGGAGAGCCAGAACTTCCAGGTTAGCAGTTCTGTATAAACATATGGTAGAGTCGTCTAAAAACGCATATGGAATAAAACGATATGCCTACAGAATGGGCTAAGCGTATCAAGTCATCAAATTAAAGGAGAAAAAAATACCTCAATTAGTCATAAGTTTTTAAAAGATATACATGCAATGTCCTAACAACAAGCAGTATTTAAGATTATGAGGAAAATTAAAGGGCCTTCGCTCTCATGATTATGTAACTAATCGGGAGAGCCAGAACTTCCAGGTTAGCAGTTCTGTATAAACATATGGTAGAGTCGTCTAAAAACGCATATGGAATAAAACGATATGCCTACAGAATGGGCTACGAGTATCAAGTCATCAAATTAAAGGAGAAAAAAATAAATTGAAAAAATAGATGCAATTATAAATATATCAAGAAATAATCAAAATATTCGTATCGATGAACATCTAATGTTATATATTAGTTAATTATTAGTTAAATATTAATTAATTAATGTTATATGATAGTTAATTAGTTAGAGTTCTATATTAGCTGTCGTAGTAACAGTAAAAGGCAAATAACTGACTAAGACGTATGGCCGAAACTACCAGAATATGGTAATTTTTATCGAAAATGACTCTCTGGAAGAACCAGAAAGTTCGATAATTTTTACCGAGGCGCTTTGGCAATGATTTTGGATGAAACTAACAGTGAAATTGTTTTATAATAGGTAATAAAATTTAGTAAATGTAGTAAAATTAATCATGATACCTTAGAGAATGGCATAAAAACCATTTATTTGTTTTAATTTACTTTTCAGTTTTGTATAAGAAGTAAAATTTTGCAGACCCAAATTTCCCGTAAACTGTTACCATATTAACCGAAAAATTATTAGATACCAAGTACAAATTATCAATTTTCTTACCATATATATATTTTTTTTTATTAACATGAATTAGGCTTTTTTTCCCCAGAAATATAATTACCATACAATAGGAATATTGCAGAAGTTTTTTCTCCCTGCAAACAAATAATGCTCTTCACTAGAAATCACTTAAACAATTTACAAAGTGCTTAAATAAAAAAAAATAGTAATAAGTCAAATTAATAAAGAAGAAAAAGTGATACCTAGCATACTTTAATCAAAAGAGATGTTCGACTTTATTTTTAAAATTTATTATTCAAATTTATCCTTTTAACATCAGATAAAATTTTCTTAGTTCACATTATTTTACCAATGAATATAATAGAAGTACTAATTTATATCTTTATCTCTATAGGGAAGAGCGACAACACCTGCATGGAATTTAATAGAAATTATATTTTAGTTTTTACTTACTAAGCAAATAAAAAATTTATTATTCAACTTGCCGTGGAAGATGAAATATAATGCCTCTCTGTTTGATTTTATTTAGAAGTCTGATTTTCTAGTTTAAGCAAAAGCTTGTAATTCAAGAAAAATCGGTTGTACAATTCTTGTCTAATGAAGAGAAAAGTAGACACATCCCATGTTGCAAATTTTCTTTGGAAGCCTATTTATGTTTTTCTATTATTAGGTAATAATAAATTTTGAGAATCTAAGAATTAGAAAAAATATTATATATATATATATATATATATATATTGTTGCCTAATTTAATGAATGATATTAATGAATTATCTCAAAATATCTAATAAAACAAATGAAATGTGGAGTTTAAGGCTACAAAATAAGATAAGCAAAATTAAGAAGCCGCATTAAGTTCGATTTCTTAATTATCTTTAGATTAATCGGAAATGATGGGAACAATGTGATAATGATTGAAACAATGCATTGAAATGTACATTGGTGATGCATTTTAATACACTAGAAAATAAGCCCTACATTCAATTAAAATATCATATTTATTGAATGTAGGGCTTATTTGCACACGGTCCAGAAAGGACATGCTATATCAAACTCATGATTTTAGAAGCACTTAATTTGTAAAATGAAAAACATTTTTAAAATTAGGAATAGAGGCGAAAACTCTAAAACAATATAGATGTAAAGGTAAATGCATGCATATATTATTAAAACATGATAAAAATGGTTACCACAATAAATCTGTTGCAGACAATTTAAAATACCAATGAAGCGTAGAAACGCAAATATGTTAAGATACATTTTATTATGTTGTTCCAATCGCTTCGCTAGAAAAAATTCCCGTAGCGATTTTTAGTTTCAAGCAAGGGGTTGAGGAAAAATTTAAATATCTATTAAATTGACTCACCTTCATTTGTTGAAAGGTATTCTAGAGTACTTGAGCGAACTGTGACAGGTTTGCTCCTGCCTTTGCTGTTTACTGAATAAACTACAAAAATAAAAGATTCTTTGGCGGGTAAGGAACACACTTTAAAGTTCGGTGAGCTTCGGGATGTGAGATTCGCAATGAATTTATTAGAGTTTATGTTCATTACTTCCAATTGAAATACTTGTTGTAATCCACCATCTTCACCCCTATCACAGTCAACAACAATGCAATCTGATGTTCTGTTTGTCACCTGGCAGTTTCTTGGCTCATCTGGCACACCTGTGATTAAAATTAAATATACGGGGTATACTGGAAAATGTAAACGTGAAGATAAATGAATATAAAAAACATTCTTTCAACCGTTGCTTCAGAGCTAAGGGTTAAATGAAGGATAAAACGCAAGAGTCTGTTAACTAACAACATAATTGTGACAATAGGGTCGGCAATGCACATAATCCGCATTTTCTTCAAAGACGAGCTGACACACATCGATCTGAAACTGAGTAGGCTTCAAGCCATAGGGTCGAAGTTTAGATTCTAAAAATGCTTTTCACCACGGAGTCAAGACGGGTAAGACTACCGTTGATAAAATGTCATGAGTTGTTAAATAAGGAACATTTTTTATGAAAAATAAATGATGTGAGTCAAATAGAGCTGCTTCATGATTATATCTAAAACAAATGATATTGGGAATTTTAAGCAGAGCACTTGAACATCTTTCTCTTAATGGTCCTGTAATATTTTTTTTTACAAATGTTTATGCATAAAAACATTTTTTTATTTTAGTATTACGATATTTTATTTAGTCAGTAACTGAAAGGTTTTTGTAATATTTTTAAATAATATGATTTAAAACCGTAAATGAAAAGTTTTAATGAATATTTCAGAAACACAAGCCAATTTACAATTTCAAATGATAATATTTAGATGTAATTAATATTTTTCCATCGTCAAACATTACGAATTTTAGTTTTTGCGTTTTAGAAAATCATTTATAAGATTTTTAAAGTAAACCGTCGGCACAAAAACTTTTCTTAAAACCTTTTCGTTTTTAATCAAAAATGTGAGAAAATGGGCAATTTTTAAGTGAAACATAAATTATTTTCAAAACTTTTTTTAAAAATAAATAAAATTTTAAAATAAAAGCATTTTTAAAAAAAATAAAATTAAGTCAATGTTTGAAATATTTTATTTAGAAAAACAAATAAACCAGTCATGACCAATTTTTAATTGAAAAATAATGATTTTTTTTAAATATAATATAATTAATGAAAAGAAAATAATATATCATAACAGAAAATTACGACCTGAATCAATTATACAGAGTCAAGGGAAAATGCTATTTCGTAGTTTTTAGTGAGATGAGAACGAAACAAGTTTATCGGATTAATATGTTGTCAATAAAATCATGTTTACTTAAAGAAAACTTTTTTTGTAGAAAAGCTTATCTCACAAAATTTTTCTTTTAAAAAATATCTCTTTTTATTTAAAAAAGGAGAAATTAGACTAAAATAGAGAATTAAAATACCATTTTCCATTTTACCTGCAGGTATGATACGAAAAGAGCAGGGCTCTTTCTGAGGCCCTATTTCGTTGGAAGCCCAGCATTGTAGTACACCGTAGTCCTCAGGAGCTCTTGGAGACACAGTTGCAATGCTTTTAGTGCCGTTACTTGTATAAAAAGCAGCTGGTAAAGGTGAACTTTTATCGGGATTGCTGAGAATCCAAGAAAAGTTAACTTTAGTTGGATTTGCATCTACAGCGCACGTAACACTAACTGATTCTGTTCTTCCAACACCGTAGACACTACTTCTTACAGATTCACAACGAGGTGCATCTAATGAAAAAATAGAATTTTTTATTACAATTCTAATCATTAAAACCTTTAGATTGTTTACTTTGGGCTCAGCAAGAAATTCAATGTTTTACACATAGAAAATCTATATTGATACATTTATAAGACCTTAATACTTAGGAAAAAATAACAAGTAAAAATACATGATGAATCATCAATACAAATAGGTTGATTTATTTTGATGAACGGCTGTAGATATAGTAAAACTATATTTTTCCAGCGTAATATTTCTTAACGATACCTGTTCACTATATAAAATACTTTTCAAACAAGTATGCAATTGAAGAGAATAATCCGATAAATTAAATATTTATAATTAAACAGTTTTCTACAACAATTTTATTTAATTGTTCTATATACTGTTCTGTATATAAATTTTTCTTTTTTGGTATATTATTATTTCTTTGAATAAATATAAATAAATAAATAACCACATTTGTAGGCATTTACCAATTAGCAATTAAAAAGTAATAATCTACTTAATCTATAAAAAATTGCAAAATATTTTGTGTTTTAATAATTTCATTGTTATAGGAACCAAAAGAAAAAAAAGTATATTAGCATTAACTATTTTCCCTCAACTAAACATAATACATATTTTAAGAATTAGATATCCACAAATTGAAAAAAATATTAGCACTAATCTTTTAAAAAATCAGTGTTTCTTTTCCTAGGTTTTTTCGAACTGAAAAACTCTTTGTATCATTTTTATTTTAAGCACATTATTTTTAAAGTTGATCTCAGAAAATGAAAAATATCACAGGAAGTATAACTCTTTTAAAAAGTAGCTAAATAAATAAACAAAAATAAAGCGCAATGCAACATCTTATATACTTCAAAAAGTAGATAAATAAATAAACAAAAATAAAGCGCAATGCAACATCTTATATACTTCAAAAAGTAGCTAAATAAATAAACAAAAATAAAGCGCAATGCAACATCTTATATACTTCAAAAAGTAGCTAAATAAATAAACAAAAATAAAGCGCAATGCAACATCTTATATACTTCAAAAAGTAGCTAAATAAATAAACAAAAATAAAGCGCAATGCAACATCTTATATACTTCATGAAAGAGTTTCAGTAAAGCTAAATTTAATCCCCCTTTCATATATCAACGGGAAATTCATTTAAAAAATACACTTTAAAAACAGATTTTAATATTCGGTAGTTTTATTTTTTTCGAAAAATCAAAGAAAAAATTAAATTATATAAGTTAGCTTTATGCTAATAAAATTTTTGTTAACAATATATAATTTATTGATTAATTACATATCACAACTACTTATGTTTAAAATATATAATATATAAATGACGAAATATTTTATTTCCATTCTTTTGTATTAGATGAATCTATCAAATAATGTGTTTTTTTGATAGTTTAGTCTAACTGAAAAATACTTTATCTTGCAAAAAATAAAGAAAAGAAAATGAAATTTTTATAAAAATGGCACTAATATAGTTTATTTAAGTGCTACCTTCTATCTTTGATGATATGGTATTTAATCAAGCAAATAACGAATTCAGTTGCGGCGCCATTTCTAATTGATAATAGCTTGTAGCCCATTATTATATATTCAGTATTAAATTAGGTGTCCCAACTCTTAACTACAAATTTTTATGTTGAATTTAACTAAAAGTTTCCATACCATCAGCTGGAGAATACTCTTAATATAACAGCTTTAGAGCTTTTTGTAAAGTTTTTATAAAATGTATATACTTACAAAAGATATCAAGATGAATCGGTTCACTCATTGATCTTCCTTCACTATTTGTACCCGCACATTGATATACTCCTTTGTTCTCTGGCCCGACTGACGGAATTTGAAAAATCCTATTTGAAAAATTCGCCTTTGCTGGAGGCCCTAATAATCGCCCATCAATTAACCATTCAAGTTCTGTTATAGGTGGGTGTGCTTGCACATCACATGTCATGGCCACGGAATCTTTTTCAGTTACTGGTAATGGAACATCTATTTTCACAATCAATTGGGGTAGATCTGAGGAAGGAAATTGATTATGCATTTATTTTACAAAATAAAGAATTTGCTTTAAAGAATAAAGAATATCAATAATACTGTTTAGTAATTACAAATGAGTATATAATATTGTATATAGTATAGTATTAGTCTTTTATCGTGCCTATATTTTTTTAATGAAATCGGTTAAACAGAACAGGCATATTTGAAGGTTACAGATATTGAATGCTTATCTGAAATTGTAACGAGCATTTTCTTTAAAAAAATATAAAATGACTTTTAATAAAGGCATAAATGTGATACGGGTCAAATGGATCCTAGTTCTGATATTGCTTTATTTATGGTGCAGTGTTAGAATGTTGGGCTCTTAACAGGAACTTTAACTATATATTGATGGTTCGTTTAGCATAAGAGGTGGAATGGTAATATTCCAATTCTAAGGAAATCAAAGGTTATAATTTTTCTAAGGATGAATTAAATTCTTCATTTCAAGTCGCATGAGGTAATAAGATGTTCCAGACATAGATAGGGTTAACCACTCTTTGAATGAGAGCAGCTTGTCTTTAAAAAATTCATATTATTTTAAAACTGTAATTTTGGGTAAATTACAGTGTTTACATATTTGTTATTAAATGCGGATCATGTAAAATAATTGTGGAAACTTCTATAATTTTGCTTGAATCTTTTGAAGGTTCAAATAATAAGTATTAATTGAGGGGGACTCCACCCTGAATATTTCAAAAATTCGAAAAAAAATTTATTGCATTTTTGGAATTTTTGTACCCTTCATAATGTCTGTCTAAAACGATTTCTCGGTTCCTAACTGAGTTTGTAAGTTATACCGGAAAATAGAGAGTCGCCGCTAAGCAGGTAGAAAGACCCGTTCGACCGGATTAGAAGGGACGACATTCTTTCTGTGTCTCATCCATTCTGTTGACTGTATATAGAAACTTATTGTAGGCATTTCATTTACCGACCATTATATATATGGAATTAAACGTTTTCCCCTACCGTAAGTCAAAACTTTAACCACGTGTTTCTCAAAACGCTGTTTTTTGACCTGGCCTAATGTTTTTCTCATGATCTATGCAACGAAATAAGCTGTTCTTTATTTTAAATTACGTAAAAAATATATTCCTTAGAAAGTAGCATAGAATTTTTTGATTTTTTTATATTTCGATTTTATATTAGTATTTTAATGAATATTTTTTAATGAAAAACTTAACTTGCCGCCGCTTAAGTTGCCGCCATTTTGGTAATTTTGTGAATATCCAAAAACCGCTACGCTACTTCTTAGATAATGTCTTTATGTTTCAGAAAATCTAAACAAAATCGTTTTCCTATGTTTCAGGACTTCTAAATCCATGAGGCCAGTGAGGTGCTACTTTTTGATGACCAGCCACACACGGAGCTGCCACCATCTTATTATTTATTTATTTTGTAAAAGAAAAAAAAATTAAAATAGACTTAAATTGTAGCTAAATAACATAAAAAAAACAAGGAGTCTCTGCATTGTCTCTTCATTCAAAAAAAGCGTTAATATTTTACCATCTCAAGTTGGGGTCCCCCCTTAACTAAGCAAATGAGCAGTTCTCACCAGAGAATGAATACAAAATGTTTCACTAAATGAACAGTTAATTTTGATTGTGGAATGTTTTAAGGCACTAAATGTGCTTATAAGTCATACAAATACCTAAAAACAAATTTTTTTCCTTGAATTATAACATGTAATTATAATTTATTTTCAAAAATTTTATATTTTTTCTCAGTTTTTAAATGTAAAATAAAGTTGATTAGAATGCAAAGTTAAAAAAAAATGTGTTTTTTTTTCCGCCTGATTTATGAATGCTAATCCTTGTGTCACCCGTTGATGTTTTTTTCTTGTTGCTTTACTACTTTCTTGTTTAATATATCCGCTTAGCTCTTCCAATTTTTTAAAACTTTTTTTATAATATTTTTTTTAGATTTTCTCATATACTTTCTTTTTTTAACTCTCTTTTAGTTCTTTCAGCCTTTTTCTGATTTTAATGCAAAAGGACTTTTCTCCTTTTTCTTCAGATTTGGACCTCTCACTTATCCAATATCTGATCAATGTAGATGATCATTCAAATTTCTTTTTGTTTTCCCCTTAAATTTCTAGATTTCCACATCTGAAACCACACAAGTGTAAAGAGTTCCGAAGTTTGAGGCAAAAATCCTATCTCGTGGATCTATATCTATCCAGTCTTCAACTGTACTTATTATTTTCTCACTTTGAATATTTATACAATCATTTGTTTCGTCAAATAATAATGAATCAATCAAAATCAATAAATATCAATCCATTATCAATATTAATTGCTTCAACTTCAGTGCAAAAATTTTATCAAACCAATAGTTTTTTTTTTATTTTTATCCTTTATAATACATACTTCTTCCATATTGAAAAAAGCAATGGTTCTTGGTTGTTTGAAATGTTAGACTCTTCAGTCAATGTTGTTTTAAAAATTTGCAACATATCTGAAAGGATTTCACTTGTAAGTGTCTGAAGAGATTATGGATCGTTACTCCTTGACTCAGAGTATACTTTTTATCATTGACCTTCATGGCTCATAAACATTTCTTCTCCAGTAGATGACAACACTAGTAACAACCCCATACATTTGCTTTCATTTGCTATCCCTCGTATAATTGTTGGCAGTGTTACTTTTGGAATTTTGAACTGGTATAGTTCTTTAGTTATTAGTTACTCACAAATTCTTAAATAATATCAAAATTATACCTAAGCCTTTTATACTCGATTTAAACTTAACTTTTTTGTTCACAAATGAGATTGTTAGTGACAGCTTCAGTGCTTAAGAGCTTAAGCGTGATTTAGCTGGGTTTTTTTCTGTTTTCAATACATACTTTTTCTATATTAAAAAAAACAACATGTTTTTATATAATTAAGATTTTAGAAACATCAGACAATGTTGTGTTAAAAATGTGCAACGTATTTGGAGAGATTTCAGCCTCAAGTGTCTGAAGATATTCTGAATCATTTCTCTCTAACTCAGGGTATGCTTTTTGTTCCTGACCTTCTTTGTTCATTAAAATTTTTTCTTCTGCAAATGACAGTGGTAGTAGTAGTCCCATACACCATTAGATATACCATACACCATTAGATAGTCCCATACTTCATTAGATATCACTCGTAGTTGTGTTGACAGAGTTGCTTTCGGAATATTGAACTGACTGCCTTGTTCAAACTGAGTTGTTTAAATCTCACACGTTCTAAACCACTATCAACTACAAATGGTCACATTATACTTTTGTCAAAGACACAAAGAGATGTAAAGAATGCCAGAGAAAGCCATGTGACCAGATAATGCAATGCAGTGCTAGATGCCAATTAATCTAAAGAATAATCTTTTAAAATCATATTTTTTAAACAAAATATATATTTTTGAAATGTTCATTCACTGGGGAGTATTCTGTCAGTGGTTGACATTTTTACAAATTGTTTTTTTTTAAAAATAAAATACGAATTAATTTTGAAGAATTGAATGTAGGGTTTAGTGACACAAGGTACAAAAAAGGCATGATGTGTCAAATACATGGTTTAAAAACAGTTAATTTTGCAAATGCCAAATGTGGGAGAAATGAAAGAATTCATTTTATGCTTAAGACTTGAGCTCGTAATACGTGCTCAAAATGTCTTTCTATTTCTACATTGGGGATACTGGTAAACTAAGTTTGTCAGATTTTATTTTAGGTCATTCAATGTGCCTCAAAGTTCATTTTTTTTCCGATAGCAGAGTCCATGGTTGAATAATGTACGATGTCGAGAAATTACATAAATATATATGAAAAAAATTAATAAATTCTTTTCAATCTTTCTTTTTTTTAAAACAAATATGTAGTAAGATATTTATGAATACTTACAATGCACATTTATGAGCCACGTGTCTTCTATTACACTATCAGTAAGCTGTGGGTTGTCCCCTCGGCAGGAGAGATTTCTGTGATTGTCTTGTATAGTAGGTCTTAAATTTAAGCTACTGATTGTCAAGTTATCTTCTTCAGCTGTGCTTTCTGTCACAGTTGTGGTCAGTTTTTCACTGTCAAGCCACCAAGATATTTGAGCAGGTGGACGAGCACCTCTGGCAACACAAACTATATCAGTGTCTTTCCCAGCTGATAATGGTTGGTAAGGACTTGTAATTCGAACATCTGTCGGTCTTACTAAAAAATTAAAAAAAAACTGTATTTTATCAAATTTGTATCTAAATATATGCATAAGTTAAAATTTAAAGCTGATAAGTCAAAAGTTAAGAACCATTTCCTAAGTATAGAATAGATATTGAATTAGATTGAATAAGCAGATTGAATAGCACGAGAAATGGCATTGAATGTATTGATTAAAAGCATAAGTGATATCGCTAGCTGTAACTTTCCTTTAAACAAAAGTCTGTAACAAAATAAGTAATTAAAAAAAATGGGAAATTTATTAGTTTAATTTTTTTCGCATGTAAGTGGGAAAAATTGGGTATGTCATGCGATATTAAAATCTTTGGTACATTTTTTTTAAATTACCCAGTGTCTCTCCTTACAAAAAAATTACCAATAGAAATCAATCAAAACATATATTGATATCAATAGAATTCTATTGGTCTGTACTTGTTTCTATTGACATTTCAACTGATATCAGTAGTGTGTTGGTATCAATAGATGTTGAACAGTAGGGAATTCTATTGGTCTGTATTTGTTCCTATTGACTTTGCAACTGATATCAGTAGTGTACTGTTATCAATAGACATTGATCAATAGAATTTTTTTGGTCTGTACTTGTTTCTATTGACATTTCAACTGATATCAGCAGTGTATTGGTATCAATAGATATTGATCAGTAGGTACTCTATTGGTATATACTTTTCTGTATTTCACACTTCAACTGATGTCTACTGACATCAGTAGGGTACTTGTATCAATAGATGTTGATCAGTTATCATCAATATCTTTTATCAATATATGAACTGATATCAACATATTTTTATTGACACCAGTAAAACTTAGCAATAAATATTGATCAATAGGTATTTTATTAGTCTATACCTGTTTTCATTAATACATCAACAGGTGCCATGGAATTATTTTACATACATCTGTTTACAATGCATATTTTTTCCGGAAATCAAACAGGTTTTGTCCTTTTCAAATTAGCTTACTTTGTAAATAACTCTTCATTATTTTATAAATCTTTCGTTTTTTTTTTCTTGATTATATACTTAGTTCCGATAACTAATTTTTTTAGATTTTTATAAAAATTCCTAAAATATATATTAAGCGCAGTGAAAACGTACACTATCTATGTGCATTAATTAAAAAAATGCATATTTAAAATTATTAAAATAATTTTATAATTTTGGATGAAAGGCTGTTTTTGAGAAATTTTTTACACATTTTGCTAACTTTAAAATCTGCTTTAAGTCATTTAATTGAAAGTAATTTTATAATAAAAGTAATTTAAAACGAAAACTTGTTTTCATTAGTTTATAATTTATTTACTTATTTATTTTTAAATTTACAAAATTTATTTTAATCGAAGTCATGATGACAAAAAAATATTATTAATTGTATCACTTTAAAATAGATTATAAGTTGTTTTTAATTCTTATTTATTTATTATAATTATTGAATTTATACTAAACAAGAACTATGTTACTTCTAACCGAAACTAGTTTATCAATTTGCTAAATAAATTAATTAGTTTAGGTTTCAAACAACCTCCTAGCAAAAGAAATATGTTTACATAAATTAAAAATTCTTATAAAATCTCAAACTTTCTACCTTCAAACATTAACCTCTCCATCATAAATTTATAAATTTCAGTTCATTTTTGAAATCTGTTTTAAATAAATTTAGATCATAAAACAAAATAAACTTTTTTGAATGAAATAAGTAAATTTGTTTTGTAACAATATAGTTAATTCAATCCAATTGAATCTATAAAAGCAAAAAAGAGCGATTAATTCTGAAACGAAAGGGGACACGCAAAAGACGGGAATCGACTTTTAGTCGTTCGTTCAATCCTTTTTGGTCGTTCGTTAAATCTATATCCAGCTGCTTACACTCCGAATTTTGAGAATGTTCCTTTTCAACAGTTTCCCCCATTCCGTTTCTCAGTCTTAAGTTACAACCAATCACATTGCTTCGTTTTACGTTCACTTTGTTTACATTTGAGCCTCATGAAATGAATGGCGCATGTTATAGCGAGAAATATTTCAGTAAGTATATTTTTCTCTTTATTTCTTACTTTTATTTACATCTTTGTTAGTTACAGAAATATTAAAACATATGCTTGAGTAGTATTTATATTTTGAGTAATCTAGACATGTAGGGGAGAGTCGGGTAGCCCCGCCCACTTAAGGACTATTGCTTATATTTCTGTATAATATTGAGTAATAATCAATATTTTTGTATGTTTCTATTGTTTTATCATCTAATTAAGTAATGCAAAAAGAAAAAAACCAAAAAAAGAAGAGTTTAACTTAAAAAAATAGAAATTTAAAAAATTTCACTACTGTATTCAACATATTTTCGAAACTATTGTTTACCGTGTTACAGGCTGCATAAATACTTGAAACTTTGAAAATAATATTTTTTTAATATAACAATTATTGTCCGATGGTCCATTGACTTGAAAAAATATTCTATACATATGAAATTGACAATGGGCGGGGGTACCCGACACTCCCCTATATTATTCTTGAATCATTACTGCATCTGCATGATACATAGGGTTACCTATGATTCATATAGATTCCATCCATTACATGAGAAGAAAGTATTTTTAATGTTTTTTTTCCTGGATTTTTTTAATGAGACTTTAATAGAAACGATTTGTTCTCATGTTATTTACATAAATTCCTATTAGTATCGCCGTTATTAAAAAAAGTAATTATTTATTTAGTTGTATGTAATATTTTTAAACTTGGCTTTATATTTGAAGTGTTAATCGCAAATTCGTCCCTTCTTACTCGTTGATTGGTACAGTAGTTGAAAAATAAGTATTTGTAATTGTATTTCCCAAGACAAAATTCAAGATGGTTTTCCATTGATGGACCAACATAAATATGATGGTTACCAACTTCAATTCCCAGCAAAAACCATCATACAGCTTGATGGGACCATCAAGCCTTCCCAACATCCCAAGGTAGGAATTGGCACCTTTTCAAGTTGGGCCAAAATAGCACTCCCATCATGTCATGATGGATTTTCATAATGGGCCAGCATAGCATTCCCATCATGTCATGATGGATTTTCATAATGGGCCAGCATAGCATTCCCATCATGTCATGATGGATTTTCATAATGGGCCAGCATATCATTCCTATCATGTCATGATGGATTTTTATATTGGGCAGTATAACATTTCCATCATGCCATGATGGATTTTTATAATGGGCAAACATAGCATTCTCATGATGGATTTTTATAATGGGCCAGCATAGCAATTCTGAAAAAAAATTTTATTGTATAAATTAGTCTATATGGTTTGGATAATTGTTTATTCTTAATTACAAATTTTGTTTTTAAAAATCTTTTATTTATTTAGTCTGTGCGTCTCAATATCAAATCTGTTAAACATCATTGTTTGAAATTTTAGATCATATTGAACTGTAATATCATATTTTTTAAAGAATTTCTGCAACATTTTAGTATTAAATTAATTCTCATCCTACAAATAAGTACTTTTTAATTTTTATTACAATTTTATTACTCATTTTGAAAGAAAGTATGGTTTAATTTAATCTTATTTAAATAGTATCAAATTTCTATGGTATTATGTTTCAAGATCTTAATAATAAGATTAAATATTGAGTCTAATTTCCAGTATGTGTCGTGTGTAGACAATAGATTTTTTTAAATGTATGACTGAACAGTTCCCTGAATATTCGTAATATTATTAATATACATACATATTTTGATTTTTGAAAGAATCACATATAATTAGAATCATATGAAATCTGTTCTTTGTGCATTCTGGGTATTTGTCTAAGTTATTTACATCTGTAACAGCTAGTTTTTGAGTTTTTAAAATGCATAAAAGTTAATTAAAAATCGGAGTAAATGTATTACCCTATTGATATATTGATATAAATAGTATTAATATTAAAAAAATAAGTTTAATGCTTTACCAATTTTCATTAAGTCATATAATCTGAAAAATCTATGCATGCTATTTGTGTAAGGGTAAAATTTATCATAATAATATGAGAAATTTAACATAATTAAGATTTCAGTTAATAAAACTTTAATTAACTGACGTTTACCATATTTTTCATTGTTTATTTATTTATTAATATAATGTAAGAAAAGTTTAAACCTTGTCAAAATTATTTACTATTTTTATTTGTTTAATAATTCTTGCTGTCAATTTAGTAATGATGAAAAAGTACACAAATGCCAAAAGTGTCAAATGGAATTAACACTGCAATATATTATATATTAACTCAATTAAATTAACACTGTAACCTCAAATATAGCATAAAAGGATAAAGCATAATATTAAAAGATAGAAAAGCATATAAAGATAAAATTGAGATTTTTAGAAATTGTTGTTTAGTCTACACTTTCTGCTTATTCAAATTTTTTTATATTAGGAGCTCTAAATAGAAGCATTGTTACTGGCTGTTATTTGGAGAAGCTTGAAAGACAATTCTACTAAGAGGTTTAGTCTGAGGTAAGTCTGGTGAGAGGTAAGTCTGAGGGATCTGAAGAAACTCGAATACCACCAACTAGATAGTTGGATGACATCGAAGAGACTTTAAAATAGACTGTTGGAACGCGAATGGTTCGCACAGTTAAGGTCTGTGAACGGCTGTTGCACTTGTGAAAAATAAAAATTTATCAAATCGAGGATGATATAATATTTAAACTCTATTAATCTATCAACCATTTGAAAGATATACTTTTGAAATCACCCACAAGTAAACTAAGATGCTTTTCAGTTACTTCACGTTATAGGAACTACTAAAATATGAAAAAAATTGATTTAATTTGATTATAAATAGAAGAACATTTTTTTAGGCTACCATGGTAATATTTATATAAATTTAGTAATTGTAATTCTTCTATCTTATAAGACAAAGTTTAAATTATGTTGTATCCTATGTTTAAAGGTTTTAATATTTTGTTGTTGTGTGTTTTTATTTGGTATATATATTAATTATATCTCTTTAAGTTCACACCAATTGTGAGGAAAAAAAACTTTGAAGATTTAGACCTATTTTATGCTTTACGAACTTGTGTCGCTATATAAATAATTCGCTCTTGATATTTGATTTTTGTAGGCGATAACTCTTTTTCCTGATTTATTTTTCAGATATTATGTGATATGGAAAATTATCATAATAATTAATTACTTCAAATAGAAAATGGTAGTATAACAAATGGAGCTTTTTGAGTAATAGAATCTTAAGAAAAAAGTAAATGGAATGACAGAGTGGAATAATTCAAAACTTTTGTATATATTAGTTAATAACTAGAGTCATTTGAGCTTTTATTAGTAGCTTATTACTACTCTACTATGTTTTAATAATTAGAGTTTACTTTTATTTAAAGGTCAAATATATCTAAAATTAAAAGGGTTCATATTTAAATTAATAGTAGCAAGAAGTACATTTGCCAAGATGTAACATAACTGTATAATTATATTTTCATTATTTATTTGTTTACTTTTAAAATAACTAACTAGTGTTTTCTTTTATTCCTATAAGGAATAAAAGCATGATATTTTACTAAGTCTTATTCCGAAGTAAATGAACAGTGTCACATTCGAATGATTTCAAACATTATTTTTGGAGGCAAATCAAACACTTGGTATATGTGTAATTTGCATTCCATTTTATCTTATCAAGTATTTAAATTGAAACCAAAGTAAGTTTATTAAAACCAAATCATAATTTTATAAGATTGTTTAAATTTATATATGTATAGATATATGCACTTCACATTGTCTCTTTAGTTTGCATGTGCATTAGCATTTACCAAACCTTATGTCAAGTCAAAAGATATGTAAAAAATTTAGAAATTAAGATTTTGACTTGTTTATTTTAACTAGGATTTTGACTAACAATAAAATAATATTTCTAATTCCCATTCCATTTTCATAAAATCTGAAGAATCCATTTACACTTTTATAATGTTGCTGCAAAAATTTTTTTGTGTAGTTTTGTAGCTTCAAATATTATTGACAATTATTTCTAATAATATTTTAATTTATTGTTAAAAAAATTTAATTAACTGCAAGCAAGTTAAAAAAACAGGTAATTTGTTTTTATAACCCTAATGCAAACTATATCTTTTGATAAAGTGCAGATTGATGTCAGTGTTTAATATCTCTGTACAAACCGGGTGACTTTACTTCAAATCAAATCCCATACCAAATTGTAGTACCCAGTATACTGGGCGTGGTATACTATAGTACCAGTATATGCTGGCTCCAGTGTAATGCCAGCTAATGAAACAACAGTTTACGTATTATACTGGAGTCAGTATCCTGCTACCCTCAAAATAGGGTACCCTCTTGAATTCACATTTTAAGTTTCTTTCTACAGTTTTTCTTTTTCTAAGGAACAATAAAATATAATTGAATTAGAAATTATATTAAAAATTTGAAATTAAATTCGAGAAGTTCACTTAAATTTACAACTAGACTAGTGTACGTATAAAGAAGTGTAGCAAGTATAAAGAAGTATGTTTTTAAGAATATAACTTGTTATTCCTTCCACTTAAGCAGTGTTTAATGTTAAATATTCAAAACATTTTTAGAGGCTTTAAATGAGTTTTTTTTATATAATGCCTTGTTATATTTATTAATTTATAGTAAATTTTCCACTGGCTGCAGCTAGCAGAAAATTTACTATACCATGGTGCAGACAAAGCAGATGACCAATTCAACTAAATATTGCATCTAAAATGTTGCATTTTCATGTTTAAACCTATCTAATATGCTTACATTAATATTGTTTTCCCTAACTTAGACCAGTCTATGTTACTGATACAGACCAGTCCATTCTTCTGATGTCACTGTCTCATTTCCTTGTACAGACCAGTTTATTCCACTGATATCAGTGTTCCATTTCCCCGTACAGACCAGTCCATTCTACTGATATCAGTGTTCCCTTTCCCCGTACATACCAGTCCATTCTACTGATATCAGTGTTTCATTTCCCCGTACAGACCAGTCCATTCTACTGAAATCAGTCTATTCCACTGATATAGACCAATACAGTGTATTGACCTACTCTACTGATATCAATATATCATGACCAGTCCATTCAACTGATCTACTCTACTGATATCAGTGTTCCTTTTCCCTGTACAGATCAATAAATTTTTTATTTATTTCTATTGATAATTTTTTGCCGGGTTTAACAAGGATAATTAAAAAAGCGTGAGGTATTACCTGATTGAAAACTTCATCTTCTTCAAAAATATACAAAATGAAATAGTAGTCGACATGTCTTCAAGGCATCAAAAATAAGCGCCCATTTCAAAACTTCCATTTTCAAGAAGATTTCTTCTAAAATTACTTTTTAACGTTTGAACATCAGTGAAAAACGATTTATAACGTTTTTTATTGTTGCAAAATTTTTTTTTAATTTTAAATAAATCTCTAAAATACTTTAATAAATGATAATGCGTGTTAAATATATGTCGCTAAAATAGTAAACAAATTTTAAAATATATATTGTCAAAAATATTGAGCAGTAAAGTAAAAAAATAATAAAGTAAAGAAAATTGTAAAAACAAATTAAAAATAAAATCGATCAGTTACTTATCTGGTTGTTTGTTATATTTTTCCATTTAAGATCTTAATAAGCATACACACTTTTAAAATTTGATTGATATTTTTAGCCTGTTTTCTATTAATAGTCCTAGTTACAACATCTTATTCTTGCTAACACAAATAAGTTGACCGAATATTTCAATAGCAGCGAAAAATACCTAAGGAGAAAAATACAAACCGAAAGTGACATCCTCGTGCTATGCTTTGAAATTACTTTTATTTAAATTATCATAACTTACGTACTATGAATTAAAAAAACATAAAATTCTTACTGCATTTAAAAGCTTAAAAACTATAAACCTAAGATCTTGCAGAGCTGAAATGTGAGAAATTAAATAAAAAATCACATAATTAAATAAGACCAACATTAGTCCCAAACACAATTTAAATTTTAAAAAATGATATAGATTTTTTTTTAACTGAAGTATTGCAATTTTGCATCATAATTTTATCTATTATTTCTAAAATAAAATATCTATGTATATTTTATTTGAAGTTTTGAAATAAAATTTTCTAAAACTCTTTTGTAATTAAGATAGCAGAGTAAAATAGGGATTGTATTTTTTCTGACGCAAATAATCCATTTTTTTATCAGTGAAGAAAAAATTCTTTTAGGAGATATATTTTTTGTGTTGTTTGATTTATATTAAAAAATAAATTGTAAAAAAAGGTTACATTCCACTAAGTTTTATGTTTTTGTAACAGTTTTTTTTTAATCTTTTTATCTAAGATAACAAGAGCATGCCGTTGCAAAAATATGCAAGAGACAGTTTGATGCAAAAACTGGTATAAAAAATTTACTCATTTATTCCTCTGATTTCTTTTTTTAATTTCTTCGTAATATTCATTTATTCTTTAGGATATTTCCGTTTAAAAAATTACAGTTAGTATTTTTTTAAATCATACTCTAAAAATATTTTTTGTTAGAAACTAAGAGGTTTCTAAAATGAATCATCATTGAAGTTAGCCTAAAAGAATTAATGTTTTTAAATAATTTTAAAATATATATTCTGAATGCATATACATCCTGTCTACTATCAAAATTCCTTCAAATTAAATATTTTTTGTAATATTTTTTTTCATGCATTCAGCAACAAAGGACGTCAATTGCATTATTTAAATTTAAAAATTTTAGGAAAGATTTCAGTGTTGAATAGTGTTAAATAGTTTCAAATTAAAATGGGAAGCGATTGCAAAATATAACTACTATATTTAATGTATTTTATACAATCCCATATTTGTGCCTCTGAAATACTGATTTTCAAATTTAAATTACAATTATTTTTCCTTTTCTTAAAATCATCTCCTACAAACTTACATGTTTAAATAATTGATCGTTCGATATTGGCTCCCGCGATCAAAGGTGCATGACATTACTTTGTTGTACTACCTTTGTTGTACTTCTTTTTTGTACTACTACCAGAAATTGTTTTGATAAATTAAATGAAGATATTGCTACGTGTGTTTTACGCTTTTTCCGTTAAGAATTTTTATGAGAATTGGTGATCAGAGGAAATAAAATTAAAAAATCATTTTTTATTGAACAAACAAATATAATTTATTCGATTTCCTAGTTCGTATTATCTTAAAAATACACTATCATAATAATTTTTCTTAGCTTTTGATTTAGGGTTTGTAAATAAGATTCCGAATACAATAAAGAATTTATACACTCTTATACTTACAGTTCATATCTAAGCTAACAGTGCTAGTGACTGGTGATGTTAAGTTGTTGTTGTACACTTCACATGTTAGATTTGTCAGCAAATCTTTTCGGTGAAGATTTGGTAGTTGGACTTCATTTCTTGCAAATCCTTGAGGAGTTAGAAAAAATGTGTCATCTATAAGCTCATTACCTTTCAGCCACCTTACGAATGGTGAAGGATCACCTGGAAATGAAATTATTATAAAAATTCAAGAGTAAATTTAGAATTTTACTTTATTAATATATGCCTTTTAGAGACCTTACTGATGGTGAATGATTACCTGGAAATGCAATATTAAAAATTTAAAATTGCAGTTAGAATTTTAGTTTATAAGAATATGCCTTTCAACCACCCTATTCCTTTTCTAAATATGTGAAGGAATACCTTAAAAATTTAAAATTGCATTTAGGATTTTAGTTTATAAGAATATGCCTTTCCAGTACCCTAGTCTATTTCTAGGAGAAGGATTACCTTAAAAATTGAAAATTCTATTTAGAATTTCAGTTCATAAAAATTTAAATATAGGGGAGCGAAATCAAAAGAAGAAAGAGTTTGTTATGAATCTTGGTATTTTTTTGCAATGCAAATGGTACAAGAAAAATGAAATTTTTTAATTGATTTAATTTTGAGATACTGACTTGCATGATGTAGAAATTATAAAATAATTGGAAACATTAGTTTTAAGTTAAGAAAGAAGAAGTTTAGGTCTGAAATTAATTTATGAAGGATATATTTTCTGTTATATCCAAGTAATGTTTAAGTAAAAATATCACATATTTATTTGTGATAAACAATAATTATTTATCGTTAATAAAATGCCTTTGACCACCCAAACTAACAAATATTTAAACTATTATAAATGAAAACAGACTTGGTAATCAGAATGTTAATTTTTTAAACTTCACAAAATATTAAAAGAAAACTAATTAATTTTTATCACTACTGATTCTTGTGTTATGTGAAGTGAATTGTTGCAGAATATGGAATTAAAAACTGAAGTAATGGAACAAAATAAAATAATAAAATTATACACATACAGTATTAAAAATAGGATAATTTAAATAATAAATAAAATTATATATGCATTTTTTTAAAACTTGCGATATTTTATATATATTCATGAGTATTTTTAAATTTAATTAATACGCAATTTTTGACGGCATATTTTCACAAATAACTTATTTTCAAGCAATCTTTGTCGTTTTTGCGAAATTTCGCATTTGAAATTCAAAATTTGTGCGAACGATTATTCTTTTATTAAAATGAAAATAATTCGCATAGAGTATACACAAGCCAAATATATATCATTCTAGAGAAAAACTCTACCTCAAAATAAAACCTTTCGTACTACCAAAATCAGATTTTTATCAGAAATTCAAATGAATTTCCTTATTATTTGAATTCTTACAAAGGGATTTTCTATTCGAGAATAACTGCAATAGAATCACAAAAGACAAATTATTCTCTGGCGTAACAGCTGATGGAATAATTGTACACAGTTGGGAACTGAAATATTACGCCATTACACACAGAAGTATAATTAGAAGTTTGATGGTAAGTTTTAGATTTGAAATAAACCAAGTGTTATTGTGAATCCTAGAAATATTTCTTAACATTTTGAATTAAATTGGATTACTCCAGAATAAATATTCTAGTTAAATTAGTTAATTAAAGCTGAACATTACATTTTATCAGTTAATGCAGATACAGTAATTTGTAATGCGATAGTAAAATAAAGTAATTAAAAATATTCAATGTGAAAGAAATTTTACTAAATGAAAATAATATATATATATATATATATATAATATTAACTTAAAATTATATAACTAAACTTAATTGCAATTTAATTGTTAATCTGTCTCGTTAAAAAATTCCTAAACTTAATTCTGCATATTCTTTGGTTTTAATTTTAATAAAGAAATAATTTAACTTTGCGCAAAAATGATCACATTTCATTTTATCACATACTTAAATTTAATATTAATTAAATTAGAGTAACATTTTTAGCATAAAAATAGATTCTCAAATGAATGAATAAAAGCTGGAAGCAGAAATATCACAATTTACGAATTTTAATCCAATAATTTAATTAATTGAAGTCTTTAAATTGAAAGTGTTTTATTAATTTATCTTTAAAGTTTATTACGTAATGTTTTGTTTTTAGAACACTTATGTTATAAAACATCATAAAATATCCATTAAAAATCTTTTTTTTTGTAACTTTAGACAACATTTGAGACGTTTTAAAAGGAGTATTAACTTTCTGGAATATATGGTAAATGTTTGAAAAAACAGAGAAAGATTAAAGTTTGAGGTCAATTCATTATATAGTTTATTTCTTTGAGATTATTTTTATTTTTTAAAATGTTATAAGAGGCCTACACAACATAATTTTATAATAGGTCTTTAATTAATTAAATCATTCATTTGTAAGAATATAATAATTTTCATGAATTGCATATTTGTATAGTTACTGGTAAACAGTTATTGATCTCCATTTTGGACCTAAGTAAATTTGAAGTAGTAATTAAATTTAAAGTAATAAAAAAAATATGAGAATGAAAATTAAATTAAATAAGAAAGATATATAATCAATAAATTAAGATAAATAAGTTAAAAATAGAATTATCCAAAAAATTTTTTAATTAAATGTAACAGCATATTTTAATGTTTTTCGTTCTTAGTATATCATTCTTAGTAGAATTTAACGTAAGCAGAGTTAAGTTATTTCATTCAAAAGATTAACTACACCGTGATAATGATGTTGACCAAATATACTTGACATTTTAAAAGCTAGATACATTAAAGAAACTTTAAAAGTAATCAGTGTTAACACGTAGCACTTAAAAAACGCTTTACTTGCATGCGTGCATTTAACTTGCATCTGTACTCAAAAGCTGGATGAAACTCCATCAGAAAAAAAGGAAAAAATTACTATTTTCTAACAAATGCTTTTTATTTACATATCCATATGTTAAAAAATTAACACATATAATAATCATATGTTAAAAAATACTGTATGCTAACGTATTTTGAAAACAACCCGTTCGGCAAACTATTATTAAGCTGTGTTCACGCATAAAAATTCTGTGCTACCATCAAAATATTGAATTTAAAATAAAATAAATTAAATTGAATAAATATATTGAATTTAATATAAAATATTGAATTTAATATAAAATATTGAATTTAATATAAAATATTGAATTTAAAATAAAAATATTATGTATAAACAAGCACACTGATGAATACTTTTTCACACAATGTCTATTCATGACAGAAGTATTAAAAGTGAGTATATCTTATTCACCTCCCTCTCCTTCGCAGATTAAAGAAACAGGTTGATCTTCATTGTAAGGCCCGATTATTCCATGTAAATGCTGTCCAAATTCATCCATTATAATTGCTTCACTTGGAGGAACTAAAAGAACAAATGAACATACATGTGATAAAGTAATATTGTTTACGAGGAAAATAATGGTTAATAATATTTTCCTTACTTAATAATTTTACTTTTCCTAACCCTATAACGATTTGTCGAAATTTGACTGAAATTGTCTTATGTCTATGAAATACTTTTGAAAAACATAGCATACTTTTAACATTTTTTGTTCAGTATTATTCACATTTTATTTTCTGTTTTTTTTTAATATTTTCCTTGCAATTTTTATATGATAATATTAGCTTTGAATATAGTTGTTTCGCTTTGCTAAGTTATTATAACTTTATGTATTTTGCAGAGGAGTAGTATATCCGTCTTTTTTTGAAATATGGTGATTAACGCAACATGGCTTTTTCATATTTCCCACATTTAATTCAAATCGATTTCTAGGATCTTTGATATTTCACGTAAGGAAAACATTCACAAATTTGGTAATTTCGCAACTTTCCAAACTTTCTGCCTTTTTTATTTTAAATTAAACACGCACAATTATTAATAAAAATAGCGTAATATTTTAGATTAATTAAATTATTGAAAAACAAGTCATAGGCATCACTTTTTCATTGAAAAGTACACTATTCATCCAAGTACAGAATAAGTTTCGAAATCCTTTAGGCAAAAATTATTTTAAGAATTCACCACCATAAAATGTTCTTAAATTTTGCTTTAAAAAAATTAAACAAAAATAAATAAGACAACTTTTTTCCCCTCAGAATAGTTTGATGTCTATAAAGAAACAAAATGCTGAAATTTATTATTTGAAAGAAATCCAAAATCGGTAAAAGAAAAAAAAACAATTACTAGAAAATGAAAACTGTAACTGCGTCGAAGAAGGTATGATTTTCAAAGAATAGTCATTAATCAAACCTCTTCCTCGATTTATCCCCATGCGATAATAAAAGTCGATGCGTATTTACGAGGAAAAAAAAAATTGGTAGCAAAGCATAGTACACATAGCTAGAGTGTTCATTATATATTTAAAGATTGATGTGTGAAAAATAAGTTTTATAGTTTAAGACAACATTTTTATTTAATTACTAGCTGTACCCTGCGAGCGTTGCAACGTTTTCAGTTTGAATGTAAATTTTGTATTTAAGTGTGAAAATGAGATTTTTTGCGTTTATGATTTGATATGAGAAATTTATTTAATGGTCAAAAAACCAGTGATAGTCTCAACAGTTAATTCTCTAGGATATCGTTAGTGCATTTTCATGGTGATGCACACATGTATGGTGATGCACACCGACCATGAAACATATTTAGGATGATGATCTGAAAAAAGTCTGGATAAATGGCGACATCAGGTATTTCTGCTGATATGAGCTGACTAATTTGTCATGGTGTGATTTTTTCAATAAGCCAAATCATGTGGCAGTTCTCTTCTTTTATCATTCAGTAGAATACATCAACTACCGTATCTCTCCAAAAACATGACTTTTCGCAATAAAACCAAATATAGAGCTTAAAATTTGTTTTAACTCACGTGCGGTAATGCATCATGAAGATCCGATGATGTTTGCCTAGGTTACAAAAACTCTTTAATTTTAGCTCAAGCAGGATTGCATGTGAATGTAATAAATAACTCTGGCCGCCCATATGCGCACCGATACTTGTAGCACCGAATGAAGTTATTTGGAAAAATGAATGTACTGACATATATTCGCCAAGAAAAGTTTCTATTGATTTGCTTGACCCGATAACAACGTTGATAACGGCTCGGCTGGCGATGTTAAATCTGGTAGTTTCACTTTGCCTCCAGAACAGCAAATTCCAGCAGTCGCATTCTTAAATTTGAGAGCACTACAAAACATACATAATTGATCAATTTTTCCGATGATGACGCTCGGTTGAAAGACTATAGTCGGTAGCGAAGTGTGTTCTTGATTGATTTTCACTCTTGCATCCCGTTGCTCTGATGTTTCTGACGAACGGGCTTGAGTAGTGCGTTCTCGATCGGATTTCATTCTTGCTTTCCATTGCTCTCATGTTTCCGACGAGCGGGCTTGAGGAGTGCGTAGTTGATTCGTTAACAGTTTTCTTTCCCGTTGGTCTGATGTTTCCAACGAACGGGCTTGAGTAGTGCGTAGTTGATTCGTTAAGAGTCTTCTTTCCTGTTGCTCAGACGTTTCTAAGAACCGGGCTAAAGCATTGTGTTCTCGATTAGTTTCAAGTCTTTTTTCCCGTTGCTCCGATGTTTTTGAAACACGGGTAGATCTCTTTTTGCGTTCTTGAGATGTTGATCGACTAAGAGCGATTCGTTTAGACGGCGTATTTTTGCACATATTCTCTTTCAAACAAAAAGAAATGTAAAAGTTGACAGGGGTCGCAAATTGCTGAATCGAAAATTCACATATTTATTTTAAATAATAAAAATGAAATAAATTAAATAAGAAATATGATAATTATAAAATTTGAAACAAAAATCTATTTTTTAAGTGAAAGAAATAAAATGAATGTGAATTCGTAAACTTTGTAATAATAAACAATCTAATAGTTTTCAAATGACAACTGTCAGCAATGAAACCTTCAAACACTATATTCAATTGTGCTAATCTAAAAGTGCATACTAAATATAAATAATTATTAAAAACGTGCAATTTGAATAAAATTTGGTTTTGCCTTTATTTTTATTAAACAGTTTTCACAATCCGCGATCGCCACGAGCTATAGAGGGCGTTGTTGTATGTGCCGAATCCCTGCGATTTCCATATGAACAGTCATTCAGTTACACTGGAGACGTCTTTAATGTAGTGTGTAGCATTGTAACGTTCCATCTTTATTTTGGCTGATTAAATTTAAAAAAGAAAAATAATTGTTTTCTTTCTTATGCAAACGAAAACAAAATGCTATCTCTTTTTTTTTTAGAGAAGGAACATCCAGAACACATCGGAAAAATATTTGTAAATAAAGAGAAAAAAATATTCTTATAATAAATAATAAACTCTAATAAGAATAAAATAATTCTTATAAGAGTTCAAACCTAATGCCTGAGAAATAGTTTTACTAAATTTAATGGTATAACATAAAGGCCCATTTAAATTTTAACGTAAAATAAAGAATGCTTACGAAACAAAAAAAAAGAACCATTCTTTTTTTGTCGCCATTTTTCAGTGTTACGAAAATGCGTCTTTGGGACTTAACAAAAACAAAACAAGATGCAATTTTATTTTTTTAGAAGCGAAATATTTTATGGAGTGAAATATAACGAAAATGTACCAATGTCCATAACATGAAACTTTATCTTAGTAAACGTCCGTTTTGGAAATGTTATTTCATTTTGAATCTTATTTATTAGAGTTCATAATGGCTATAGAATCAAGTGAAAAGTTTGTTTTGAATCTATGCTAAACTCTATATCGGCCCATTTTCCTCCGAAATCCGATTGACTACTTTGATTTTAAACAAAGTGTTTCATTTTAAGATCTTTTCCAAAAAGTTTAAGTGTAGATTGGCGGCACTTAGAAATCTGCCAAATCTGTAGCTGTGGTTAATACGTAGGTACCGAATTTTTCTTCCATACTTTTCTGAATCATATTACTTCAAATATTAGAATATGCTAGGAGTATACATAAACACATAATTTAATACCATTTAATTTTTCAAAAAAGGTATTTTGACAACAATTTTATCAAAAAATTATAAACTAAAAAACGTAAAATAAAGAATTCTAAGGATAAAAACGATTTTAAAAATTCCTCATTTTTCAATAAAAAATTTCGTATTGTTCCTTTTTTTTAATTCTTATAGTATTTAATCAGACGTAAAAAGACCATTCTGTAGAGAACTATCATCAAGTAAGAAAAACAATTATTTACAAGCAAATTTTTTATTATAAAAATCATAACACTTACCTGATTTATAAGTCCGGAGAATTCCAAAATGATATGTTCTTTGTTTGAAAACTTTATTCTCAAATAATATGCACATAGTTTATCCCTTCATACCTTTAGGTAACATACCACACATCAAAATTTTATAATTGTAAGATCTCGATATGAATTTTAATATGTAGCTTAAAGACAGAATAGCTGAATTCTAGTTGAAATTCTTTCAAAACTAAAAAACACTTACCAAGAAAACGATAAAAAATTTATTTATAATCAGCACAAAAGATACTTTTTCAAGTAATTCGGATTATTCTTTATTGTTGTTTTCTGAATTATGTAGATACAGAAATATATACTATTCTATGAAGAAGAAGAATATTTCTATAACTATTACAGTTCTGTATGGAATTCATTGGAACACATTTATTCATTGGAATGACGAAAGCAATGTTGACTTCATTTTAACTTGTAATGAATTGAAGACAGAAAAATTATTTTACCGCAATACACACATCTGTAACAGCAAGTGATCATGAAATCATTTTATGTTGTTGGTAATAGAAAGGTAAAAATTATTGAGAAGTTGTTCTTCAAATGCTTGGCATGTTCTGCTTCAATGTTTGGCATGTTCTGGTTAGTTTTTTCCAAGTTCTTCTACCTTTTCCTTAGGGAAATTTTGCTTCTAAGAAAATGGCGTCCGTCATTGCCAAAGGTTATGAGGGAACTAATGGTTACAGGCTCCCGCTAGAGGTCGTATCGACCGTTGCGATCGCGAATACTAAATCCGTGATACGACCAATAATTACGAAATCTATTCTCGTTGATTTTACGTGCTTGTGCTCACCTGACATAAAGAAACTTGCGCGGATTATAATTAAATATTAAAGTATTAAAGTATATAAAGATAGAAAATATCACTGTTGTATCTTCAAGATATTTGAAAACTGAATCATTTGTAGCAAAATTTAAAACAATGGCTATCTTTTTACCAATCAGAAAATTCCATTTCAATTTTCGCTGATACCGCTGGAACGGTTTGTCGCAGAATGTTTTAATGTCGACAGAAACCTTCATCGTGTTTTGAACTATCTGTATGCCAAGTTTCATAGTTCAAATGACCAGGTTATTCAAAAATCGTTATATTTGCTACATACAATTTATGTAATGCATTTTTATTAAAAAATAGCTCCTAACTGAAATTTATTTTAAAAACAATGATTCTAAATCGGTTTTCTATGTTCTAAGTTCTATGGTCTAAAACATTTTAAGAATAATTTAATACATCTTCATAAACTTGATAATTCAGAACAATGACCTTTAATTGTTTTACAAAAACAACGTACACCCAAACTCTAATAAGCTTAGAAATTGAGCCCTGTAACTATATTGTCATTAGTTAGTTCCATTCTACATGTTCTATAAAATTCTATAATGAAATATGGCTTTCCATGACCTCGAAGTAAATGGAAAAGAATTTATCATCAATTAGAATGTGTAAAGTACTGTGATGGTGGCCGAAATATTCTTTGAAATATTATTGAAAGTATTATATAAATTAGTGGCAATTGATTAGAAGTTTTAATTGGTAAAGTTATTATAGACAAAGTAAGTTAAACACACATATTTTTAAGATTTCTTAAAAGATTTCAAGCGGATGCAAACTACATCAGGCTCAAAAGGACATCACAACACCAGGCCAAAATATATCAGGCTATTATAAAAATACGACTTTTAAAATTTATTCGATAATCCAACTAATTAATATAATCTCTACGATAGAATAAAATATAGTAATAATAACACACTAAACTATTTCTAAATTTTATTGAAGGAAATGTTTAATACATCTCTGCGAGTAGAGCTCTGCTTTAAACACTTAAAATTAAAACAACCCCACAAAATATAATTTGAAAATGTATGAAATCTTATAAATGAAGGCACAATGAGAGTTATAGTCAGTTGAGAATAAGTATGATACTATGATTATTCCTTTTTTCTCTTATGAAACATCCCAATAGCGTTTAATTTAAAAGGAAATTATTACATTCAAAAAGTTAACACAGTATTTAAAAAAATATAATTTTCAAATTATGATATTTGAATCGGATCAAAACACACCCTGTGTTATGCTGTAACGATCGATTGATTTTTTTTTTTTTTTTGTGAGTAAAAGTGAATTTTAAAAATTTTCGTTAACACAATATAAAACACTTTTATTTTGCTATTCAAAAAGATACCAAAAGTCTAAGTTCTACAATATATAAAAACATGTACATATTTTGTGTTTTAATAAAATAAAATTTGAAAAACGTGTTGTTGCATTTTCCGCTCACATACTTTATTATTACCAACCTGCCAACCTATCAAAATGTAATATAATACACTGATATTACCTGATTAAAGACTTCATGCACTTCAAAAATACGTAAATTGAAAATAACAGTCGACATATTTCAAGTGACGTGTCAAGACATCTTGAGTCTGGCAAGTCTTGAAAATGGACCGCTATTTTTGAGCGCTTGAAACGTGTCAACTGCTATTTCCTTATTTATATATTTTTGAACTTTTTTTTATCAGGTTCGAAGGTTTTTAAGGTTTTTTATCAGGTAATATCTTACCGCTTCAGTTTATTGGGAGTATTAATTTAATAATAGTAGACCGGTGTTTGCATTTTTAATGCCGAATAGAAATTTTCTATAGGTGTAAAATTTTAACTTCGTTCCAATAAAAAAAATGTCAACAAGTAATGAATCAAAAAATATTTTTTTCCGTTCATTATAAATATTTAACTCAAAAAAATAATATTAGATTTGGAACTAGCCCTTTCAGTATAATACATTTTAAGAATAGTATTCTTTTATTCTATGATAAAACTCACCTATCACAAATAGCATCAATTCCATAGTCTCCGTCCTTGCTCTTCTGTATTCTACTCTACACCGATATACTCCTTCGTCTTCCTTCTGTATTCCATCAATTCTGAGGAAGGCGGGAACAGCTGACGAATTGAAATACGCCCTGGTTTCCATGTGGACAGTTGGAAAATGGGTGGCAGTTGGGAGAGGAAGATCCCTGGCGTCAACACTGTATAGAGGACTTCCTGATTCATCTCTGTGCCAAAGTACCAAAGAAACTTCGTCTTCCGTTGAGCTGACATTCAAGTCACATGGGAGTTCGGCTTTTTCTCCAGCTACGAAATAGTATGTGGGCAATCCTGGAATAAAATTTATAAATGTACAGAATGTTTGCAATAAAGCTAACACTTTTTTTCTTCTTTAAATCGTTTTTTTTTTTTTTTTTTTTTTTTTTTTCATTTTGGTTTAGAATTTAGAGATTACTTAGTACGTATTTGCTTTCAAATATATCTCAAGTACGGGTTGATTTGAATGTGGGGCTTAATGACAAAAGAAATACATCAAAAAAGAAAATGAAAAATACTAAAAAAAATTTTTTCTATGTAAAATTGAGTTAAAAAGATGCATACACAGTTCATACTTAATTTCTGGAGAAAAGAAAATCTCCTAGTTACATTTGAAACGATTCTAAAAAAAGGGAAAAATAATAATAATACACTAACAATGGAATATATCAGTTAAAGAAAACATGAGAATAATATTGGGATAAAAAACAGAAATAAAATGTTTAAAAATAAAAAATTAAAAAGTATATGAGGAATTTCCCAAATCGTACCACCTGTGATTTATAAGCACAACTACAGTAAGAAACGAAATCGTAGATAAATGAAGAAGAATTGATAAAGAAGTTCGTGACTAAATTAAGATTATTTAAGTTTAGTACAGGGTTTTACAAGTTTTCAATGTAATTTTTAAACACCCTGTGTTAAGATGTAGAACTAAAGTAATATACAGAATATTAAATGCATCATTGTTAAATGATTTATTTTGTTTATTATACTTATTTTCTTGCAAGCTAAATATTGTTAAGGGCTTGGAATTACGCTTTGTTCAAAACGCTATGGAGTTTCCTAATACGCAGATAGTTTGTAGTCCCAAATGTCGTTTATTAAATCTTTTTAAACTGAAATATACCCAAGCTGTTGTAAAGTGGCTGAAATTTATTCATGGACTCGCTTTCACCCAAAACCAATAATATTATCTCGTAATTATGGCTCATAATTAGACTGCAGCGATTGAAACTCTAAAATAACTGCAATACTGATAAAATGATTTAAGGCTTCAATCTTTAATCTAAATTTTTGGCAGCAGAAAATCTCAATCTATACGTGAATTTATGGGATAGGAACAAAGCTATTTCAATAAATTCGACGAGATTTAATGTCATTATGATGAAGTTTAGATTTATTATTTACAGAAAAAAAAAGAGAACTTATGAAAAGCATCTAAGTGATGAGCCATCTGATTAATTAATCAAATGGTCTAATAATTATTAGTAATGTAATTTGATATTCCAGTATGAGCTACATTAAAGGACTAACTCTGCATTTAATGCTACAAAAAGCACTACATTAGTAAATCTGAAGACGAGATAAATTGGTTATAGATTTTATAGCACGTAAGATCACGTTCGATTTATATTTTATAGGTTTGATTTAATTTCTTAGTACATACTGCACAAGTAATATTACCAAAAATTATTTATGTAGCTAATAAATGTCTTTAAAGGATGTAATTGTCAATGATTTGAGCCGAATAATTCTTTAAATGTCGAAAAAAAGATTTCGACAACCCTCCTTTGTGCATCAACATCAGTGGAAAAACATGATTATTCTTACATAGCATCTGGTAATATAGTATTGGAATTATGATGTACCTGCACCTTTGAAAGACTTCATATCAAATTCTTGAGTTTAAATAATTCCAAGCATTTTTATGATTTTCAAATCGGAGACTTAATTATTAGCCTCTTAACCTTGAAAAAATAAACATTGAGTTTAAAAATTAAAATTAAAAACTAAAATTAAATTCACGTTAAAAGGAGGAATATAATGTCTATTTTTAACGTGACCAAAATTCAAACATTATTCGAAATAATCTTTTATAAAGTTTAAATAAACCTTAATCTTACTGTAGCAACATGAGAGAGGGATTAATGTTGAAAATTTTACAATTAATGGGGTCATTAGTCAAAAACTACTATTTTAAATATATATTTCTGGAATTTTAATTTTTCTAAGGTTTTAATTTATTTCTGCAGGTTTTTAATATAAATTTCAGTCTCCAAATTTTTAATTTAATGTTACATTTCTTAAATTTTTCTTCTCTTCCTTTAGGCAAATAACTCTGCACGTATAAGATAAAAATTTTAACCCAGCTATAATTAATTCTATATAAAATATCAGTGGTGCAGAGAGAAGCAAATATATTAAAATGATGAGTTTCATCCAACAAATCTGATATTTATAAAATATGACTGGTGTAAAATATAATTATATTATAATTATAACATAATATAATTATAATAAATTATACAATATTATAATTATAATTTAATTATAATATAATTATACTATAATACAATTATAATATACAAGATGATGGTTGAAAGCAAAAAATTACGAGCATTATGTTTCGGAAGAAGTTTCCCAACTAATAAAAACAATGTCATCCAAATGTGTTCTAATTGATGAAGAGTAATTCAATTATAGAAAATTGATATAATTATGGTATATTCGGTATTTATTTTCAATTCTTTAAAATTTCTCTTACTACAATCCTTATGTATATATCTATATTTAATTTCCTGTATAGCCATAAACAAAAATGCTGTAATGATTTTTCTTTTAAGTTTTTACACCACACCCAATTACGTCGAGTGCTCTCTTTTATAAAGAAGGTGCAAAAAATCCTTTAAAATTATAGCACATTTATATAACATACATATTTACATTTTGAAAGAAATAATCATTAACCATTTATTTTATCATTCAGATTTCATGAAATTGTTAGTTTTCTTGATGTTTCCAAATATTCCATGCAAATTTGCTTATTTTGAAAATGCAAAAGACTACAGTGAAATACAAAAATCAATCGATTCTTTTTAATTTTTGTTTTCATTATTGCATTAAGTTATTACAAAATGCTTTCTTTCATTTAATTAGAATAAAAAATAGTATAAGATGCAAGGCAATAGTTCAAGAATTTTTTTTTTTTTTTTTTGAGGAATGATTTATTTAATGACTAATGGTGAAAGAGCATCATTTAAAGAAATATACAATATAAAAATAAAATATACCTTTAATCTTTAAGTACGTTGATGAAATTTCACAAGTTTAAATGACACCGTATAAGAAAACTCGCGAGTTTCTCGAAAAGCTTTTTCCATGTTTGTTTATAACAGAAAAATAGAGATGCTGTTTACGTGGATGTATCTTCTTAAAATTAAAGCCGAAACCTTTTTAGTACATGTAAAATCGTTGAAAAGGATGTGTACGTTTCATTTATTTTTTAAAAGACTTTTTGCACAAACTCAAAAATAACTAAGTAAGGAAAAGAGAGCGAAAATTGTTTTTGACTAAATTCATCTGCTTTTTTGATGTCCTTGCATTAAAAAAAAAACCTTTTGAACATTAAAGTATATATATATATATATATATATATATATATATATAAGCCGTAACTCTTCTTTTTGAAATGGTATCTGTTTTCATGGGTTTTGGACAAATTCTGGTACTTTTCATCATGACAATATGTTTGTTATCTTTTTTCAATGTTTATTTATTTATTATTTTTATTGATGCCTCGCCTATTGTGTTTGAACACTCAAACTCCTAAATTCTATTTTCTGAGTAACTATTTTTGTTAATTTTAAGATTTCACTAAATTCGTTGAGGCCTTCTGGTTGGGGGAAGGAAATTTTTGAATCTTGGTGAGGTCGCTGCTCGGCGCGCTCGGCGCCCAAACTACATAAACCGGGGTTTTCCCTGGAGTTGCTTCTGCCTCCCTTGCTTATTTTTCTGACGTGTTGCCATGGATCGCCACCAAGCCTACCTTTTTGAATCCTCTTTTTCTTTTGCTGAGAGGTCACGTGCGCGAACTTAGAGTCTACAGTATGCCCCTGACATGGGATGCCCCCTGACGTGGGCGGGACGGGGTTAAGCTTTGATATATATATATATATATATATATATATATATATATATATTGCCATGCATACATATATTAATTGCCATGCATACAACAAAGGTCTATACATGCCATGCATACTAGGTCTAGTTAAGTGCCCCTGCCCGGTATACCCTACACTGATGTTTTTTAAGGCTCAGTGCCACGGCCCGGTATACATTTGCCCGGTATATCCTACACTGATGTTTTTTTAAGATCAAGTGCCACTGTCCGGTATATCCTACACTGATGTTTTTTAAGGTCAAGTGCCACTGCCCGGTATACATTTGCCCGGTATATCATACACTGATTTTTTTTAAGGTGAAGTGCCACTGCCCGGTATAATGATTTTTTTTCCAACTTTGGCTGATCTTCCCATGACAATTCGCGATTTGGGCGGCCAATTCCCGAAATCAAGAACAGTTTCGGACTTTGGCCAGCCATCCTCGGCCAACTCGCGATCTGGCCGACTTCGGACTTTGGGCGTAGCATATATATATATATATATATATATATATATATATATATATATATATATATATATATATATATATATATATATATATATATATATATATATATATATATATATATATATATATATATGTGTGTCACGGCCATTTTGCGAAGTGACCATGATGTTCCGGCCATAACGCGATGTGCTCATTCAAGAATGCCCGGGCATATGTATGCCGGGCAGTGGCACTTAACTAGACCTAGTATATATTTCGGACATTTACCATAGGTCTAGTTAAGTGCCACTGCCCGGTATATCCTACACTGATGTTTTTTTAAGGTGAAGTGTCTCTGCCCGATATACATTTGCCCGGTATGCGCTACACTGATGTTTTTTTAAGGTCAAGCGCTCCTGCCCGGTATATATTTGCCCGGTATAACCCTACACTGATGTTTTTTTAAGGTTCAGTGCCACTGCCCGGTATGCATTTGCCCGGTATTTATCTTCCAGTCTATCGTCAGTAAGTATTAAGATATCGAATAAATGTAATTATATCATCGAATGAATGTAATTATATCATCGAATGAATGTAATTATATCATGGAATGAATGTAATTATATCCGGCCAATTCCCGAAATCAAGAAAAGATCGGACAATGGCCAGCCAATTTACAGCACTCTTGGCCAATTATATTTATATTTGTCAATTAATTTTCAATTCTAACTTATACTCCAGAATGTTATGTGCATTCGTGAATTGCACATTCTGTTCAATCCACTTATTTGATTAGTTGAAGTTTGATTTATGTAGCCGCTACTCAAAAATTTAATACCCAAGTTAATGTATGCGATATTTTTTAATGCTACATCTTAATATATACTTTTGGATTTCAAAGTAATTCCATTTTCTTATCTGCGTAATATGTACAATGTGTACAAAATGGATTTAGTGTTTTCATTTGAAAGTTTTCATTTTATAAAATTATCAACTGGTTGCATACATCTTATTATTCTAAGAGCGCTTTTTTATTGAATTTGCGTTAACATTACATTTTTATTGTTTAATTGATTAATTTTTGAGCTTGCGGAAATTCTCATAATTAAACTTATTTCGTAAAAAAGGATGATGCAAATTTCATAGATTTTAATGTTATAAACATTTCTATCAAAATATTATATAAAATATTAGAAATATTAGATAAAAAAATAAACTTTAAATAAACAAAAATGCTTCATAGATTTGGTTAATCATTTGTTTTTTTTTTACCAAAATGTATTATTTAATAACTGCATTACACGAAAAATTTTAAATAAATTTAACATTAATTTATTGAAAACTTATCAGAAACTAATAACAAAAAGGTAAAAATGTATAAAATAAACACAGTGTATTTTGTTAAAAACATTTGATGATTTACTAGTAAAAGTTTAATAATAAGTTTTACTAATAAAAAGTTTTATTAATAAAATTTTTTACTAGTTTGGTGTCTATTCTAGGCATTGTAAAAAAAATATTTAATTAAATAAATCAGAAGGTAATAAAATTTATAAAATAATTTAAAAAAGAAAAATATTTTTGTATCGGAAATTTATAGATAACTCATTAATAAAATATAAATCTCTTTATTGACGGCAAAAAAACCATCATATGCCCATGACAAATATTTCTTGCGACCAAGATTTCATATAAACTCTTTATAAGTTTTTTTTTAATTTTCTGTAAACTAAAGTAGTATCAGGAGCTCAATTGATACTCTAACATTTTGAATTAAATTATATTCAAAAATAGCGTAATAATAAAAAAGTATAATAGACTTTTTTTTTCATGGATTGTAACTAATATGCTTTATATTTACATTGGAAATAAAATAATGTAATTGATTTTTTTGAAAAATAATATTTTTTAGAGATTATTTGTATTAAAAAAGACATGAATATTAAAAAAAAAAATCAGAATTAAAAATTTTGATTTACTAATTTTCCTGTGCAAAGGTAATCTCATTCAGTCTGTGCATTGTATTTTGTTCTTAAATTCTTTATTTGTAAAAACAAATTTAATAGAATTTACTTTAAAACAGAAGCTTATCTCTTGTGAAACTTGAAAGCTTTTGTCAAGCACCGAATCAAAGCTGAAACTTTCAATTTCTAAAACTTCAATCTTTGTATCGGAAATCAACTACTTCAAAAGTTCATGAGAAACCAATAACAGATAAACTACTGAAAGTTCTTTTTGATCGATTTTCTTCACTTGTGTTCTGGCATCTGCGAATGGAAAGGTTGTACTTTCAGATTGCTGCAAGAATATTTGAAGTTCATATTCGTATATGATCTAAGAATTAATGTTTCCGTTTGTAGTATATTTACACATTAATTGGAATTATAAGATAAGCAAACTTATTAAAATATAAAGCAATGTATAAATGTTAATATATTTATTAATTCTATTTTATTCGTTTTCTTTAATATAATTGGTGACTAACAAGGCAACATTTTCCTTTCGTTTTCTAAAAAAAAAAGTGAATTTGGTGAAAGCATGAATTTGGTGTTACCGTTATAATAATTACTTCGCAATCATATATGAAATTCAAATGCAATTAGGAACACAAGCAATATAACTACATTTCTTTCTGTTTTTTTTTTAATCATTTATTTGCATTTATTTTAAATTTTTAAGATACGCAAAACTCTGAAAGAACAAACTACTCTCTGATGTGAAAGATTGAAAAAGCGACATCTATTTTTTGTTCAATTATCCAGCTACATAAGTAAGACTTTTTGCACCTAAATATATAAAAAAAAGTAACTATGCATATTTTTAAAAACTACTAATTCGTTGGGATTTTCTCAACAATCCATGCACGGTAATGTCATTTTCGCCTACTTTACATAAAGAATATAAGAAAAATAACTATTAAAGAACTAGTGTTGAACTCTTATAAAAACTTGTTTTTGATTAAATAGAGCACTAAACTAGCGAACATCGTTGATATTATCTTTTAACTAGCTGCCTTTGATATAAATTATAATTTTAATGGTAACCAAGCCGAATGAACAGTAAAACTGAGTTAAAATATTTTGATTTTCCAATCCATCCTTCAATCCCAAAAACGTAATTCTTTAAACAATATATAAACCAAATTTTTCACCATCTAGTGCTTTTGCATGGCAAGATTGACATTTTTAAGAACTGTCCATGATTTTGCAAAGTTATTTACGCATTGAATTATTATGCAAAGTTATTTATGCAGTTATTTATGCATCTTAGTAAGAACTTAAATTTTGTATTAAAGCACATTAAGCCAATAAAGTACACAGACTATCACCGTTAATATGAATTTAGAACTTGCCCAAATACCTGAGTTTATAGTTCACCATAAGCGAAAATATTATTTATTTTTGTAGTTTAAATTGCAACTAAGCTAATCGTATTAATACTAATCTTATTGATGAGAATTTTTTCTTCATATTCCTTCAGACGGGACAAATAAATGTTTTGAATAATTTAATAATGGTTAAATTAGAAACAACAATGATTGTGATGTATTTGGGGGATGCATAAAGATGCAGGTAGGGATCCACTTAGTATACCAGTTCAAATTCGTAATAAATTCAAGAGCGTGCTTCAAATTTTTCTGTTGCTATTGGGAAGATAAACAAATATAATTTATTTTAACAATCTGATTAACATAATTTCGCAAATTTACAAACTTTTCAGCCAGCTATTAATGTTAGTACAATAAAAATAAAGATAAACCCTACCGCGCAAAACCAGATCTGGAGAGTTTTAAATCGTTGAGATATGTGTGATAACAAAATTCAGTTTTTAAAAGAAGGGAATGCAATTATCCAGAAATGCTATTATCATTTGCTTAAAAGTACAAATTGAAACTGTTTTCGTGTAAATCTATCAAAAACGCACAATTAATAGAAAATTACGACTTATTAAATAGAAGCTTAATTAATCCAAGATCATTAATCCTTTTATTTAATTAATTCAACAGTGAGTAAACTAAACACTATTAATTCACTAAACTATATCATACGGGAAAATTGATTATGATGATTTTGTGCTAACATACATACACCTTAAAATTTGATTTAAAAGTAATTTAATTCACGATGGGCCTACAGATTTTTATTGAAATGTAATGAAAAATATTTTATGAAAAGTCTCTAAAATTATTTTTTTTTTTTACATTTAGATTGTCTAGCATCAGTTGGGTAAGCTATTTGCGAGAATCATTAAACAAAATATGTCAGAGCTGTAAGCTTATAATCTTTATACAAAAAAAAAAAAACTTTCGACAGAAAATGCGGAAAATGAGAAAAAACTGAATAAAATTAACCATTTTTTTTTTTTTTTAAATTTGAATTTCCCCAGCACTTACGATGTACCACAGGATTGTCAGTTCTTGAAATATTTGACATTATATAACGTAAATACATATTGTGATGGCGGTTCTAAATCATTTCAAATTAAAATGTATAATAGCGCCGACTAAATATTTAAAAAAAAGTATAACTCTTAGAAATCATTCGCTGAAATCAGAAAGTAGGTAGCTATGGAATCAGGGCAATATAGCATTCCAGTTTTCATATTTAATTCTTGTGTTTGCTTTAAATTTCACTCTCAAATAAAATTTTTAAAGATTAAATTATTGTATAACTGCACAATCTCGAATTTCAAATAAAATTCTTAATATATTTTTTTAAACCTTAGATAACTTTTTACTTTTACAGTGTGGATCAAAATTACTTCATGACTCATTCAACATGAAATAGCAAAATATTCATACAAAAAGAATTAAAAATCAATTTCAAACATATGATACCTAACTCTATACGCTGGAACAGCTCATTAAAAATGAAATAGAAAAATATTCATACAAAAAGAATTAAAAATCAATTTGAAACATTAGGTACCAAACCCTATACGCCGGAACATATTACGCTAGAACATTCATGAATGGGTTGCAATTTAGAAGTAATATAATAAATGCACTAAATAAAAATAATTTAAATTAAAAAAATTAACTAGAGTATTTTATCCCACATGTTACCCATTTACGACTAATTTCAATACAGGAGTTCTTAAAAAAATTTTTGAATGCAATTTCGATCACTGGATGTATTCAAGATACAAATGGTATATTAGTAAAGGTATAAAATTTCATGCTGTATCGATGTCATGCGTCTGTCGTCTCAAGACGTCAGGCCTTAACTTATTTCTTGACTAACTTATTATAACACTCGTCAATGTTGTTGGTTCTAATTCCATTTGCCAATTTTCAAGCCTGCTTGGTGCTGCATATTTTTGAAGCTAATGGAGTTTTCAATCAGGTAACACCAACAATCATCTCTACTTTTCAAATAACTCATTATTTAAACATAATTAAGTTGCTTATTTTTAATATTGTTCAACTATTATCTCTAAGTTATTTCTCAATCTATATCTCAATTAGATCTTAATGGATTCATAGTTTCAGTAGGTTATTGTTTTTTTATTATAAATATGTACATTTTGACCTTCTTCGGCCCCATTATTTTCATATTATCGCATTATCCGTGATTACTTAGGCAACTTTATGACAACTCTCTATGTTATAGGTAAAAATACACCATGTTTATATGCATGAAAGTTTTCTAAATCATATATATCAGAGACAAATAAAATAAGAGAGTTTAAATTCCTCCGAATTGTTGAGTAATAAACGTTTGGTCAGTTAGTTTTTGTTTAGCTAAAGAAACTTAAAAAAATTTAGATTTTTTTTATCTGCATTTTCCTAATTACTCTGGTAAAAAATATTTTCTGGTAAAATAATAAGCCATAAATACCAAAGCATGGTAAATTTTATCGTGTTTCCTCTATGTAAACACCAAAAAAGTCGATAATTTTTATCTTAGCACTTTTGTAATGATTCTAGTAAAATTACCAATAAAATATGATTTTATATTATATGATAACATTTGTTAAATGTAATAAAATTTGGTAATTTTATTGCGTTAATTTAGAACATGGCATGAAAAATCTTTGGTTCTGTTGAAATCACTTTACAGTTTTATATATTTTTTATTAAATTCGTAATAAAACCTATAATTTTAGAGCTCAGAATTTCCGATAAATCGTTACTATACGAACGGAAAAAGTTTGAAATGAATGGTTTAAATACCGTATACTTGGGTTCTGATTTTGGTCAGATTTATGGTTTTGTTAACTAGAAATGTCATTACTACGTAGAACGGGAATTTTGCCAGTTTTTCTTTCTCCGTGTACTATAGTATAATTCATTTTGACTATTACATCTTCTTTTATGGTGGTAAAGAAAAGCGCTCTGTACTGTTCTGTACAAAGAAAACAAAATATAGCAGTCGTATAAAATTGGATAAATTTCTTAAAAAAACATTCAAAGATAAATCAATAAAATCAATTTTGAAAACCTTTAACTTCAGCTATTGATTGTGATCTAAATGCTTCTATATATATATGCCTAATAGAAAAAAAAAACGATCAAAGAAGTACTGCTGTGAAGCAATAGTGCTAGTAAAATTCGAAGAGAAATGTATTTATATCAAACTGATGTAAGAAATAAAATACTATTAATTTTATATACTTCATAACAATATTGAATGAAAATGATTCCCAGAGTTTCTTGGGGGGAATAAAAAATTTGTCTTCTATAACTCGAGTATTTCGATTTACCGAAATAAATCCAGTCCCCATTACTTCGAATTATTCAAGGCCTATTGTATTATTCTACTAAATTTCCGAAACATTTTGAAATTATTGACAGGTCAATAGTAAATGCTCCCAGCTGCAATACTGACATTAATTGTAGCTTATTACTCATGTACAAAACAAAAGCTCCATGGTTTTGATGAGCTGACATTAATAGCGATTAACTCTCTCGGATTATTTGAAAGCATTATAAATTGCACGGGAGTCGATAAATGTATTCGATTTGAAACAAACAACTACTTATTCACAAAACTCAATACACTGTTTAACAATATGAACTTCTTAAGCGCTTGAAAATGTCATTAAGTACAAGACTAGGCCATTTATAATGTCACTACTTTGATTTCACTACTATTTATTTCCGACTTTAAAAAAGTATGTGTGGAATAATGGAAAACAATTAATCACTGCAGTAAAGGAATTACTTAAGTAGGAAGCAATTAATCATTACACTAAGCGTCTGATCATAAATTTTATCATATGATCTATGAGTTGTTTTTAAGTTAAAAATGATTTATAATGTAATTTATTTTCATACCATTCGGACAAAATTGATCAAAAAAGTTTATTTAGTCTCTAAGATACGACAGTGATGTGTAAATGTAAGCCCGAATATTGCTTTTAATTTTTAAATTTTTCAGCAATTTATTTGTTGACTACAAGTTTAAATATAGTTAGTCTATATATTGTCTCAATTTTATTTTATTTTATTTAGTATCCCAATGTTAATAAGTTCTTTTTCTGTAACACTATAATTTTATCAAAACTGTACATAATTTGGCTAACATTTTTGAACTTTATATCAGAATATAATTGTAGGATATAATAATAAGGATAAGGATAAGTAGGATATAATAGAAATGACTAAAGATTCTTATTAAATGAAAGCTAAATGCTTGAACACGACTATAATGCACTGAACTCAAATAAAGGTATACTTACAATAAATTACTCAAGGAACTTAATTTTGCTAGAATCGATATATAGATAAGTATGGGCTAAAAAGTAGGTCAATAGAAGACTATGATAACTGGAATTCAAGATATATCAAATGTAATTAAAAAAAGTCCGTTAAGGCAAGAGTTTTTCAGTACTTTTTCTTACAATTCAAGCAGTCTTATTTTAAATAATATGAAGTTGTCCAAGATCGCACATTTGACTATTTACTCAATACTGAATAAGAGTTTTGTACTGACAAAGCAAGTTACAATCGTTACTCGACTTATACGTTCAGAAATCATATCACCAAAAAATCTATTGGCGAGCACTAATTTTGACCACTTAATGAATTAAATAAAGCTCTCAAGTTTTTAAAAAAAGTAATAGATGCTGATTTAAAGTTACAATTTTTTTCTCAATTGTATATGCAAAATTTATCATTTTATAATAACGAATCAAAACTTTTAACATTTTTATTAATACCAAACAAGCACAAAATTAAATAAATAAAAATAACGGTATGTTTATTTAATATTACTTTTGCCAAGTGGATTAAAAATTAAAATGTTTTTTTTATACCAAAAAATTCAAACGAAGGGTAAAACCCATTTTTCAGGGAGTTAATTATTCTAAATTCATTATTTTTATTATTATTATTCTCATTATTATTATTCTCATATTATTATTCATTCATTATTATTCTCATTATTTTTAACATTGCATCAACGTAAAATAATCATACCCTCTGCCCTAATGTCCTAATATAAGAACTCATCATTACATTACTCTGTAGTTCTCAGTTTTGAAATTTTTAACGGGAAAATCTTACTAATTATAGATGAGCGAATAGAAGTATTCTCTCAAATTTGCCAAGTATATGAACTATAAAAAACTCCGGATAAAATAACAGTAAAAATTACTGGCACCCTTACTAAAGCATCTGCAAAATCCATTTTAAGGTAAAAAACATTTTTACAGCAAAAATTTTGCATCATTATTCTTACAGTAATAGTTATTTATATACGATGTGTCATATTTTTCATTCTGTAAAATACGGCGAAAAGTATTGGTACCTTGAGTGCCGTTCTACTACTTTTTACCGTTATTTAATCCGGAAATATTTACATAGTGGCAGCAAGACCATAGCGGAGAAAATAAAGGAAGCTTCTAGCTATTTGCATTTAAAAGATAAATGTACTATCTATAATTAGTTTTCAAAATAAAATTATAGATATTTTCTTGTGAATTAAAAATAAACAACGAATTAGACTTTTTATGCCCCATTTGGCACTTTTAACTAAAAAAAGTAATTTAAAACCTATTTGAAAATAAAATTCTAATAAAAATATTCTAGTGTATGTATAATTTGAGAATTTTAATAAATATTTTTTCATTAAATTGTAAACTGGATTTTTTTTTGCTGTTTTTTTTCTCCCAATTTTCAACATTAAAATGAATTTTTTATTACTTTTTAAACAATATGTGGAGTAAAAAGTTCTACTATATGCAAAAGATATTGCGAAGATGTAAGACATGGTGGGATAAATCGTATAACTGAAAAATGTCAAATGCTACAGAGATGTAAGTTAAAAAGTTGTAAATACAAAAGAATTTCATTTTGTGAGAAAAGTAAAGCATTTTTAGGTATTCGCGCACAAGAAAACTGTTTCTTAAATGTTTTAATTTTCTAAATAAAAGCCTTGTGTTCTGTTAGTAGAACCTTTTTAATTAACTTGGTAATTAGTAGACAATTATAATGTTGCATTTTTAAGATACTTATATATATTTCAGTGTATCTAACCACTAAAAACTTTTTTACTTGCCTGATTCATAATTAAGGTCGAAAAGGTAAATAAAAAACTTAAACTTGTAGTTATGTTTTCTGGCATATACAGGGTGTTTATAAAGTCCCGGACGCATTTTGATGTTTAATATCTCATAAAATAAAAAGGATAGATTGAAATTAAGAACATAAATGGTTAGATAGGCTCAAAAAGTTTCATTACCCTTGTCAATGAACCCCTTCGTCGCACGGAGAATATCAAGTCGATAATCAATTTCACGCTAGGTAGCGGCAAGCATGTCGGCATCCACAGAGGCTATTGCGGTTGTAATTCTGACTTTTAGGTCATCAATGTTCGACACGATCCTCCTGTAAACATTGTCCTTTATAAATGCCCAAAGTAAAAAGTCCAGCGGCGTTATATCAGGTGATCTGGGTGGCCAAGGAATTGAACCTTCTCGCCCAATCTATCTTCCTGGAAAATGGTCATTCAAAGAGCTACGAACTAAGATTGTTAATCGCCATAATGTGCGCATATGGGGATCTGAAAACCCCCATGAATACCGTGAGGCACGAATGGATTCCCCAAAGGTTAATGTGTGTGTGTTTTTTACAGAAAAGACGGTCTCATCAGTCGTATACTAAGACATGTTGGAAAACTTCGTATTTCCACAACTAGAAGAGCTTCAGCCACATGTCTTATTGCAACAATATGGTGCACCACCTCATTCGGGTATCATCATTCATTGTTCTTTGAATGACCATTTTCCAGGAATATGGATTGGGCGATGAGGCCCAATTCCCTGGCCACCCAGATCACCTGATATAACGCCGCTGGACTTTTTTTCTTTAGGGATTTATAAAGGACAATATTTACAGGAGGATCGTGTTGAACATTGATGACCTAAAAGCCAGAACTACAACCGCAATAGCCTCTGTGGATGCCGACATGCTTGCCGCTACCTGGCGTGAAATTGACTATATATTCTCCGTGCGACGAAGGGGGCACACGTGGAAGTTTATTGATAAGGGTCATGAAACTTTTTGAGTCTATCTAACCATTTATGTTATTAATTTCAATCTATCTTTATTATTTTATGAGTTATTAAACAACAAAATGGGTCCGGGACTTTATAAACACCCTGTATAACATAAGCATAAATTCCTATACTTACAAAACTAGGTTAAATAAAGACATTTCAGCAAATAATGTTTCCTCTTGAAAATATGTATTTTTATTCTTAACACATCGTTTAAACAGTACAGTTATATTATTCATTTTGTTTAACTATTTATAAAGTTGTCGTTAAAGTTATCTTTTAACCCCGTAAAATATTTAAATATAAAGTTAAAAAATATTTAACGATTTTATTTGAAGAATTCCTATTTCAAGTAACTTTTTGTTTCAGTTATTTTTATTTTAAATTTATTCCGAAATTTGTTTTTTAAACCGTGTCAAATAAGGAAAGATCAAAAACTTCCTTTCCCTTTTTTCAGTGAAAGTAGAAAAAAATATTTTTCTTGAGAATGGAAAAAAAGTCAAGTTGATGCAAAAGATATAGTATTTCTGAAAAAAAAGTTATAAGCTTTACAAATACAAGCACGAAGTTGTATTTGTATTTGCAATGTATTTTTCAAATAAGTACTTAGAAAGAAACATATTTTTTGGACAGTAAACAAGTTTTATCTAGTATTTTTGAACAATAAAGTAGATTTAGTTAATTTAAAAATTTTTGTCTGTTTTTTTCACGACTCAAAGAAATAATAATGATGTTAAAAAATAAGTAAACATATGCCATCATTTTTGAATTTTTCATGCTTAAAGTTAATCTTCAAATGGTCAATGAGTAAATGGTCTTAGCATATTTAAGGTTTACATTTTATTGGATTCAGGAAAAAAGCATGATAAAAACCAATAGAATTTGGTAACCGATAGAGTTTTTCTGGCTCTACGGGAACACCAATAAGCTCGGTAATTTTCGCCGAAGCACTTTGGTAATGAATTTGATAAAATTAACAACAAAATTTAGTAAATGTGGTAAAATTTGATATTTTTATAATATCTTAGATAATGGGATAAATTTATTGTTTGGTAATAAGAACTAAAATTTTGAAACTCTGAATTTCCCATGAAATCCGACACCATACAAACGGATAATTGGACAAATGAATGATTTGGTTTTATGATCCAGAAATATGTTTTTTTTACCATAAATGCCATGTTTATATAATATGGTAATTTTACCAGAATTTCTTTCAACGTTCAGTATGCTGATATTAAACCTAAAACTTATTCACTTCTATTGATAATATTTTTTTTAAATTATTTTTGTAAAAATATAACTTTACGATTCTGTACAAGAGTTTCTGGACTCGCTATAATTGTTTCAGACATGAGATGAAATAAGTAAAAAGGAAAAACTTTATTAAAGTGACAAAACTTTCATACGCTTTCCTGAATAAACTATTCGATTCATAAATATTATTTTGAGGGTAAGAAAACAGAACAAAAAGGTTTATTAAAAAAATGTTTCTTTATTCAGAGAGCTAGTAATTTTTTTCGCTGATTTTTTTGACTTAGTATGCAAATTAATTTTTGCAAATGGTAATTTGAATCTTTATAGAAAAAAAAATTATGGTAATATTTTTAAAAATAAAATCAGGATAGTTTGTTTTAAACAGTATATATATAGGCCTGATTACTTTAAGAAAGAGCCCACTAAAATAATAGGATTTGATCTACTTAAGACTGTTTTTCGAAGGCTCCCGTCGTAATACGAAATTATGCTTTTTTGCGAATATTATGCTATTTCTATAATTGTTTACAAATGTTACTCATGACTGTTAGGTCAAGTTTAGCCTATCTAATGCAAGCGCTTTAACCCATATTTTGAAATGGCTTATTTTGAAAAAAAATAAACGTCAATATGGAGAAAAGTCACAGTTTTCTGAAAAAAACAACATTTAATTTTTTTAATATTGAAAAACCTCATCCAATGCTGCATTACTTGAGATTATTAAAATTTTTCAAAACTGAGAATAAGACAGTGGTTTTGATAATTTTCATCTAATTGGGAAAATGTAGCCAAATTGGCGCTTTTTAAAAAAGTTTAATAACTTTTAGCATAAAGTTATTTATCTGTTCTAAAGCCCAAAAATTTCTTCACGGAATAATTATATATATATATATAGTTTAAAATCATTGCATTGCTTCAAGTGTAAAGTAATTAAACTATGGTCTTTTTGTTTTCCTTGGCGACAGAGCTTCGAAAAACAGCGTAAATCATAATAAAAGTAAATTTTATACAAAAAAATAAAACATACTCTTTTAAACATTAGAATTACATTGCTTAGAACAGAAAGTTTCAATAGTTTTAAGAGTAATTTCATAATTGGATTATACTGAGAAACTCATAATTATGAGAAATCATTGTATAGAGGATTGTTTTATATCGTGCAACTCTGTAAAAACATTCAGGATGAAATTACGGTAAAAAGTGCTGGCATTGAGGGTGCCAATACTTTATATCGTAATTTGATCCGGAATTTTTTACTGTGTATTTCAAGGACAAATGAAAATTAGCCTTATCAATTTGATATTTTCTTCATAATATTATTTATTCATTTAAAATGTGTTATCAAGTTCAAGACTTCTTTCAGTAAATAACTTTAAGTGTCATTTCAGTAATCTTGAAACAAAATCAGAGTGTAAGTTGCTCTTATCATATTTGTACAAAAGACAATTAGTAGATTAATCTCCAATTCACCATTTTAATTTTTTAAGATTATTTTGTTGTTATTGGAATCGATGATTTTTAAAATCATATCAAAGATAATTCGATAATTATGAAACAACGAAATCCTATCCAACAATATTTACTGAAAATAATTAAGACTCTTGAATTTATCGCCATAAATATTTGACAATAAAAATTTTTTAATTAACTATTATTTTTATAAAATGATTGAATTTCCTAAAAGTTCTAAGCAATGCATTCTGTGGGTAAAGAAAATTGCCAGAATATGTATATATTTATTGGGTGGTCCCTAAGTTTGAACTATCAAATTTAATTTTTTTAGTAACTTTATTAATTAAAGTAAAAATATGTTGAGTCATAAATTTAACTGTCTTTCAATTCTTCTTATTTTAAAATTAGATCTTTTATTCATTGAAAATGAAATACACCCACAAAACTGTTTTTTTTTATTATTTGAATTTGCAATTTTGTAATTTTTTGAACATTACGATTTAACAATATAATATTAATGTAATATGGACTTATAATAACATAATTTTTTTTTCCAATCACCCTTAGAAATCCATTTTATTTTATTTTTTTCTGTTGCTACGATAAATATGGTTGCAACTCAAATATTTAAATACTAGCTAATACACAATTTTAATTAAATTTCAAATTTTTAAGAAAAGATTTCTTGGAAGTATTACATATACAACGAAAAAGGTAACTGCATTTCTTTTGTAAAGTGATTTTGTCACTTTATCAATAAATATCTAACACAAAAGGCATGTGAATCACTCAAGACTATAAGGAGTGTTACTAAGCAAATCTTTTGGAAGGTTTTATTGAATATTATTTTATATTGATATGTAATGTTCAAAAAGAATTTTTAAAAAATGCATTAGTTTAGAAAATTATTAAGCAATTGTAATGGAAGATCTTAAATCTAATACTAATTTAAAAATTACTTATTTTATTTCCTGAATGCAAGTACGCAAAGATATCACTTTTCAAATTTGATCAATGCAATATTTTCTACTATTCAATACCATTTATCATCTCCTTTTAAAAACGCAACACTTTTTGTGATTGCTTTCAGAAATTCTGAATTCAGTGTAATCTTTTTTCATTTGAGAGGCATAAAATTCAAAAACAAAATAAATGCGATGCAGAATACAAACCGCCCTTTCGAAAACTGCCTCTGACCGGAATATCGTGATTTAAACTTTCTAGATATTTTACATTTTATCATTAATCATTTCCTTTTCTAGAATGGAAAAATACTGGAAAAAATAAAATTTATCCAATTTTAAACAAAATGGTATTGCATAGTGGAATTGCGATCATTTTTCACAGAGCCTGTGGCTGTTGAAAGGAATAGAAAATTGAGATTTGTATTTTGCTTCATTGGTTCACTGAAGAAATGCTAATATTTTATTGATGAAAGCAGATCATGAATTCAAAATTACTATTCTTATCAAATAGAGGAAGTAAGCACAAAATTACATTTATTAATAGTTTTTTTTTTACAAATTGTTTCAATTTATGCAATTTTTTTACTATTGCATACGAGTTTATTTGTAACCTTCGGAATTTTAAAGTTAGGAATGAAAAATGAATGCATTTGAAATACGCAAAGTACTGAAAAACTTGTAAAGAAGTACTTGAAAACTTGAAAACTTGTATAGAAGTTTGATCAAAATTCAGAAGAAAAACAAATTTGTTTGATAAAAAAACTTTTATTTTTTATACATTAAAATAAAATGTAAATATTAAGAAAGAACAAATACTGTTTGTCAAGTCAAAGAACGTGTGCCGACACAGTGTCTGGGCCTACCTTCTGCTGTAGAAAAATAAGTTATACGTAGGTATACCTTATAAGTAGGGCGCTATAAATACTTTTTAAACTTCACCTCCCCCCTCTAATTAAAGTAGTTTAACCAAGTAGCCAGAATCACTGAATGTTCTATTCAGTAAAAGGTCTTGATTTAGACAGTAAGGCTTTCATAGGTGTTGCCCGTAGCCTGTATCATTTCGTTTTCCTGAATTTTTGGAAATCAAGAACTAATATTACATTCCTATCTTGCAGGCACCCACATTTATATAAACAGGAATGATGTTAAAAACCATTATATATCCCTCACGGTTGCAGTTACAGTGACAACATTTCGAAACATTCAAACAACAACAGAAAATTTTTTGGTCGAATCTTTATAATAAAAAACCCGAAAATAAAATCGGGAAGTTTTTTTTTTTTTTTTAAAGAAAAGAAAAAAAAAAAAAGCTATACCTCGCGGCAAGTTAAGAATAGACCATTGCTGTATAGGATTGAAATAATCATCCGTGACTGAATATAGTTATGTTTTATTCAGCTATTAAATTATATAAATATGCTTTCAAAACAATATAAAAGCTTTTAAATGTTATATTCACCGAACAGAAATTTATTTCAGGCTATTTTTAAAAGCAAAAAAGCCGTGCTACGTCGTTTCAAGAGTTAGCCATGTTGATATTAGTTCGCTCGTGGACCTTGGCATCCATTTAGCTTACACTTAAATGCGAACAGGCTTTCTCCCCATGGATAATGGTTTTTTCCTACCTTAAAACAGATTATAGGCGTTTTTAATGTGTCGCAAATTTGCGTGATAATTGGCAAGATCAGAAAACCAAGGTATAAACCGTAAAAACAGAGAAAAAATTACAAAAAAATTTTTTATATATATATATATATATATATATATATATATATATATATATATATATATATATATATATATATATATATATATATATATATATATATATATATATATATATATATATATATATATATATATATATATATATATATATATATATATATATATATATATATATATATATATATATATATATTGGTCCATAATTACATTTTTTCTTTAAAGGTTTAACTGGCTTGAAAAATGAATCTTGAGAACTTCTTAAGAGAATCGAAAACATTTTGCAGACATTTGTAAAGTTCATTTAGCCAAAGATAATCTTAGGCGGAAAAAAAAAGAAAAAAATAATCATTATTATTTTTTATTCCTTTATTTTCTAATAATCGGTAATAAGTGTTGTATTGTAAGATCGACATTTTTACATCATTTAAAAAATGTTATTTTAATTGACAAAATGAAAAATTTGGTTGAAGTAAGTCAATCGGCAGAATTGATCTCGGGGATCTTTTAAAAAAGCATATTTTTTTTACGAATAAGCAGATTATGAAACAAATTTACTTTTCATCACCAATACTGTAAGGTTTGAATACGTTTAATTTCATTACAGCGCTGAAAAGTTTAACATTAATATATACAAAAAATAGCAACAGAATATATATACAAATAGAACACTTTACTTTAAAATATATGTCACTTTGTATTATTGTTTATTAAAATATTTTTTTTTAAATATCTTCTCGCTTGTTAATTATATTTAATTTAAACTAAATTCCCTGTCTTGCAACCTTACCTTATACTACACAAACGCAATATTTATCAAATTCTTACTACTTAAGTTTAAAGTAGTTTACGAAACTAGAAAATAGAAAGTAGTTAATCAAACAGGTTAGATAAAGTTGGAAGCTTTACCATCTAAATGCTATTTAAATGGTTTTAAAAAATTTTCCGAATAAATAAAACGCATTTTAGTTAAATTATAAAATAATTTTAATATCTAGTATATATCTAATGAAATCTTAAGTGATTCGCAAGCCACTACTTAAGAAATAAAGTATACAGTACATTGAATATACTAGTGAAATATTAAATGCTAGTATTTTGTCGATACTTTGCAAAACATTTAGTTATATAAATGCATTTATAAGTTCTACTAAGAAAAGGCACTATATATTGAAAGAGAGTACTAAATTGATATACAGAGAGAGTACTAGCTAAAATATATATTATAATGAACAAAACTGTTGGTTTAAAGTTTCTGAAAATTTATGTTTTACAAGTGCTATGAAAACTCAAAAAAATTTGAAACTCTTCGAAGTTGGAAATAGAAAGCTGCTCATTCCTATTTCCAAAACACGTATCGCGGATAAACAAGTCGAAAAAATCTCATGCTCTTCAAATTGCAGTCACGTTCTCTCTCATCACTTGGTGATGCCACTTTCACGAAGAGAAATGAAGCTTTTGTTGCTCAGCAGTTGACAAAATAGGGGAAATGGAAACTCTTTACTTGTCCTTATAATGGGGATACTATGGAGCTTGAGCTTCTTGAGGCTTAAAAACTCTGCATGCCAGGAATTTAGAAATAAGCAAATTTGGAGCAGAAGGTTATACGTTTTATTCAATAGTTTAAACTAATTTGAAAATTTGATCTTTAAAAGTGCATTTAAATATTTGTGACGTAAATAAGTGATTCTGAGGTTTAGAATTGTAAAATTTTGAATTGACTCAAATTTAAAATCGCTTTTTCCCCTGTAAACAAGCTAAATTTTTATAAAAAGCATAGACAATATTGTTAATATCAATGTCTACGTCAATAGGGTATTTTATAACCGTTGATGAACCCTCGCTACTTTTGTACTAAATTCAGAAGACAAAGAAACTCCTACATCAAATATTGGGAGAAATTTGCCTTCGTAGAGGTCTTTTTGATGTAACTAGCCCGTAATTGCGTTACATGGGGAGGAATAGCACAAAAAACTCTCACAGTTATCCTGACGGCAACTCTAAACCAAGAGGATATTTTTTCTGTCACTGAGGGTATTTTGAGTCTGCACTGCGGTTAGAGTGAGCCGTGTGCGGAATTCGTATCGATTAACCACCTCTGAGATTCGAACCCGGATAACTTCATTGGATGGCACCTCAGATGGAAGACACCTCATAGGCAAATATTAAATTTATATATCTAACATTAAATTAATAGTTAAGAATAAATAATAAAGAATAAGTTCCGAATTAAGAAAGGGTAAACCGAATAACCTGAAATTTGATAACCATATATAAACGTAATAAAACTGAAAAAAATTGGACGCAAAAAAAAGTTTAAGTGTGTTTTTAATGTTTTTATTATTATTTTTTTGGAGCATTGCGTTTGGCAAGAATTTCTTTTTTTGGATGTGATAACGATTGCTCCAGCTGCGTTTTAGCACATATCTTCCTTCGGAATAAAATGGTATTCACTTAGAAGACCATAAAAATGTAAAATATCATTTCGGGTAATAGATTAATAGTTTATATTTTAAATAGGGAAAAATGTTTATACGTTGGCAAGAAGTTCTAAATAATCGTCAGGAATATTTTTTTAAAAATATCTTAAGAGGGGCACAATTCAGGCGATCAGGGTATTTTTGCACAATCATATCCTTGGTTTTTTTTGTTTTTAATTCTGTTATCTCATTAAATTTCGTTTTCTTATTTGGTCTTACAGTTAGGATTTTTTTAATTTAATTTTCTCCTGACTTAAGGTTTTTGTTTATCAGTTAATCCATTCGAATCTCTAATATTACGTTTCAAAACAATATTTCACAGACTTAGAATGGCATTTCATGTTCCAAATTGTCCCCTCTTTTGTTTTACGTATAAATTAAAACTCCTGATTCATTAGGTTTTAGCTGACAACTATCAAAATCTTCCAAATATGAATCAGAAAATTTTCCCAACGAGATCATTGTTTGTTACATCGGTATGCAGCGTTTATACATGGAGCTAAGAAAAACAACATTTGTAAATGAGACAAATAAAAGAAAAAGCACACTTTATTTCATAAAAACTAAATTTATCACAGAATAAATCACAAGAACCAGAAGATATAGCTATCAATAACAGGAATCTATTCAATATTACCGCTTGGAACACATAGAATAATCCTTTTGATGTTTATATTTGAATCATTATAGTGTTAAATATGAACATCAAAGGGATTTTATTATCAAATAATTCTTCAAGTACCCTGAAAATAAGCCCCAATCTTATGCGAAGGAAGTTCTTTTCAACAGTTAGAATTTCAACAAAAGAGAAAAACACTGAATATGAAAGAATACATATCTAGCTTCCATCTCTGTCTTTCATTTATCAACCACCTGCAAATTCATGAAAATAGTAAACACGTACATCATAACTTTTTCCATTCACACATCATTATTTATCTTGAGTAAATGTCATAATACCAATTGAGTGAAATGTACACAATATCACTTAATGAACCACTTGAAATCTACAAATAGAACCCTTGAAAAGCTAATGTTTCAAAAATGGAACATTAAGTTTTTAACTAATGCTTCAATTTTAAAATATGAAAATTTAATTTCAAATCAGATGCGTAACACAGAATAAAACTTTACAAATTTCAAAAATTCATTTAAAAAAAATCGATTAAACTTGTAAACAGAATCAAACAAGTTGCAAAAATTACTTCATTCTGTAAATTTCGAAACTTTTTAAAAATAATATTATTTGAACTTAAACTGATCCGGAAAGGTCAATGTTCATGTTCATTTTTTGAGCATTGGCGTATAAACGGTTAAAAAGAAGAGTAAGTTTTTTGTAGATATTACACCTACAGCTTAGTTTATATATTTTTCTATTGTTGGGTGATTCTACGGTGGATAGTTTCATCCATGCTTGTAATGAATATCAAAAAAAAATTATTTTTTCATGTATTTATATTTGGTTAAAAACTAATTCCAGATGTTTAAAAAATATTTTTTTTTCATAAATATATCTATTAATGACTTGCGTCTTGAGAAAGACAAACCTTAGAGTTGTCCTATAGCACAAAGATTAATTCGATCCATAATAAATAATAACGCTGGGATAGGAGAAAATATGTATTGTTATCGATTAAGCCGGCGAAATTGAAAAATACAAGAGAAGTTATTGTTGATTTATATGTTATTCGATGCGCTGATTACGAAAATGACCTTCATTTTTCGCAATCACATCGGGATTTTTTGTAAAATCGATATTAATGTTTTTACTAAAATCATATTTGGAAGGGAATTCTCTCAAACAATTTTGTTTATACTATCTGGTAATTGTCGTATTCATTCATTTTGATCTATGTAAACTTTAATCTTGTGAAAGTAAATTGATTTTTGAGTGATCGGCTAATTTTTTATTGGTTAAAATGAATACAAATACTGTTGCCAGATCGCACAAGTCACGTCTGGTCGAGAGAAAAACAATTAGTTCCGTGTGTTTTACATCAGTTTCTAGAAGAAAATCACCAACATACCATTTTAATTAATTTTTTTAACATAACTTACATAAAATTGACGATTGAGCAACAATAGCAAATATTGTGTAGGTATATACATGAAAATTTGAAACAAAAAACAAATCAAACAAAAGAAAAAAAATTATATTTAGGTACATACTCGTTTTCCTCTTAAACTTATTTTTGATGATCTCCTTTTATGCTTAATCTCAGGTCTGTCCCGAGCAATCATCCAACAGTAGTCGGCAAGCACGTTTTTGCCCCATCTTAATTGATATTTACGCTCCATATCTCTGATAACTTGATGGAACCTTTCCTCTTGTTCTTCGTTGACTGCTCCTAAATTTTCGGGGTAAAAGTCCACATGTGAGTGAAGGAAAAGCATTTTTACACTCATGGAGCAACCCAAAATTTTTAAATTTGTCCAGCATTTTCATGACAATTTCTTTATAATCAGGATCCTTGTAGTTATCCAGAAATTTACTGACGACATCTTTGAAAGCAACCCAAGCTTCTTTTTCCGTGTTTCTGTCATCATGTTGGTCCCAAAATCTATCTTTATCTTTCATGAGTTTGTGGATATCTGAACCAACAAAGATTCCCCTTTCAAGTTTGCTTGGGATAAACCTGGAAACTTTTTGCACAGGTATTTGAAACAATTGCCATCTTTTGGAACAGCCTTGACAAACTGCTTCATTACACCTAATTTTACGTGTAGCGGAGGTAACAATACTTTTTTTGGATCATCTAAAAAGTATTGTTACCTCCGTAGAAAAGTATTGTTACCTTAAGCTGTTTCGAATACCGTTCTTGGTACATGGGTCAAGATTTTGTCCTTTCGGCCATTCTTTTTTAACCCAATATTGTGTCTTTTTTAACCCACGGTTGTCCCACTCAACATGGGAACTTTGTAAATCCACCTTGTTGACCAAGAAGCATGGAGATAACTTTTAAATCACCGCAAAAGGGTCAACTGAGGTAGATATATTTTCTTTTTCTAGGACGAGAGCCAGGTGTTCATAACAGTCTTTTAAATATACCGAGTGTCCAATTGGTACACATTCATACTGGCTCCCATGATGAAGAAGGGCAGCTTTGAGGCTTTTTTTGGGTGAATCTATAAACAGTCTCCACTCAGCTTTATCGTAGATGACATTAAATTTGCTCATCAACGTCAGAATAATAGACCAAGTTCTCCTCTTCATCAAAGTACTTAATAAATTCCTTTCCTCGATTCCTGTACCAATAAAAAGATGCTCCTTTAGCCAGTAAGTGTTTTTCTTTCAATTTGGAGCCTAACAATTCAGCTGCCTTTTTCAAAAGGCTCTGATCTCTAGTCACATCATTCAGTAGAACCTGAGAGAAGGGCTGAGGCGAACCGGCTACAGATGGCTTATATTCGATATCGGAGCTCTGAACTTCCGGAAGTTCCGAGTCTGAAGACTCTAAAGAGATGACTGGGATTTTAGTTGGCGGCAAAGGCATAAACACATCTGGTCCATGAGGAACGGGGCGTATGTTATCAGGATAAGAAATTAGTCTTTGATTTTTCGGTTATACCCAAGACCATGGCAGGAACAAAAATAACAATCATCAAAGTGGTTTTGGGGTTCTCTCCATGTCATATTAATTCAAAATCGTAAAGCAGACTTCTTTCTTTGGTACCTTAAGCGTAGATCATTGAGACACTTCACACAAACCTTATGAGGAGTTTCTTGTTTCATTTCTCCGAGTTTCATGCCAAAATGTGTAAGATAAAGTTGTATTACATACTTTGTAAAGTTCCTCATGCGATTTTTAGCAACACCATATTCGCCGCATATATGATAAAAGTCATTTGGAAATTTTCACAATGTCTCGAACTCAAACTCCCTATTACACTTGATAGTGTTCCTGATTGGTCAGCGAACCTAGATAAGAATTCTCGCGAAGGTATTGGTGGAGAGAGATTGTGATGGAGAGTAAAATTGTGATCGAAAGATGTCATAGAGGGGTATTTTTGTAGATTTAACCAAAATCGAATGCTGGTCAGGCAAGAAATTAAAAAACGAAAATTTTTTTATGGTAAATATTCATAAAAAATCCAGTAAAATAATTTTTTCAAAAAAACTTGACGTGATAGAAATTTTTCATTATTGTTTTTCATTTCAGCACCAAAAAATACATAAAGTTCCGCAATCAGACCCCCTGTATTTTTTTCATCGCAGGTCTGTGTTATTTGTGTAACTGGTGGACTAAATTTTCCAAAACAGCTTTTGTATGATCTTTAATTTTTTTTTTTTTTACATTTTATTAAATGTAAGTTTGTAAAATCAGTTTCATTTAATACGAGCTCTCACTCAAATGCAGGTTCGATAACCGTTCATACGCAGAATCGTTCAACCGCCTATACGCCAATGTTTATATATAACAAACTGCACAAATGCTTTAAAAGAGTGGTCGATTAAAAAAGAAAATAAATTATAGTAATTTTTGAAAATGTTTGTATCATTGTTCTGCTTATCAACTGGAAAAAAACAGGCTTAAAGAGTATTAGCTGCAAATATGTCTCAGTTTAATAAATATTAATAAAAGTTTAATAAATATTATAAAATATTAATAAAAGTTTAAATAAATATTAATAAAAAAGCAAAAATTAGATTTTTTCGTGATAAAGTAATAATAATATATTTTCTTACAGTTAGTATAAAAGAGTTAAATCACTACCGGTTTTTATCACATTTATCGTATGCTGTTTGAACTTCTAATTTATTAGAGTTCTTGTTTACAAGTTCTACTTAATAGAATTACACATCATTAATTCCACTACATTTACTTCAGAGACACTATTAAATGTCTGAGTTAGAGAGAAAAAATTTATTATAAATGAAAAAATAAATATCAAAAGGAGAAATTAGTAGACCGTAATCTTGAATAACATTTATTTTTGTTTCATTACTGTACTTTTCTAATCATAAATAAAATAGTATTTGGATTGGCAAACATAAGAGAATGTAATGTAATTTAAGGATAGTCAAAAATTTTTGAGTTGAGGATTATTGTTTATTTATAAAGAGTTAATTATATACTCAAGGTCAAGAGCAAATGAAATAAGTCTTGAAAAGTTATTAAAGCTCTTTAATTTAGTTAATTTAGAGCTTCATACTTATAGCAAATTACTTGACATTTTTATTTCAATGCATAACATTCCGATTAAAAAAAGAATTTTGTGAATTGCAATCTATTCTGTACCAATCACTCAGAAAATTCTTAATTTCTCTGAATTTCGAGGGCTTTTCTGTGAGAAATATTTACCCAAATGTTTCTGATATTACCATGTAATAAGTATTCTGTTAAAATTACCGAAATGTATGGTAAATGAATTTCTGATTAAAAAAACAGCAACATAATTCTTGCAAATAAAATCAAACTATACGGTATTTAAGTCGTTCAATTGCTAATCTTACTGAAAATTTATGTTTTCAAAATCAAAATAATTATTAGTGCACATTTAGAAAAAAAAATACTAAACTGAAAACTAGATTTAATCGGCTAAATAGATTTTAGGAAATGCTCTGAGGTATTATGATAAATTACCAAATTCATCCCATTTATCAAATTTTGTCACATATTAAAAAACCTAAAACCATATTTTATTGCTAATTTTGTAAAATTTATAACCAAAGTACTTCGGTAAAAATTGCCAAGCGTTTTAGTGTTTCCATGGAGCCAGGAACACGGTAATTCTTTCTATATTCTAATATTTTTGACAATGACTTTGTTAAAATATTTTTTTTATGTTGTTAGATTATGGTAAGTTTTAAGTACATTAATGCATAATTGAATTTAAATAGATGTTTCTAAGTTTTAGAGTAGCCTTAAACAATTTTACTACAACAAAAGTAAAAACATTTCTCTAGAGAGGTTGAGGAAATAGTGGAATAAACTATGCCTCTCACAAAACTGGGGGATTGAGGGAACGTCAATAAAGTAATTAGTGTTCGTTTGAGTCATATTTTCATAATGTTGTAATACAAATTTTCCTTTAATCAACAAAATGGAAAAGTTTGAATGTAAGGGCGAAATTTTCCTATTACAATATTTTTACATATTCCTTATATTACTAAACTAAACTCAGCGGCGCGAAAGCCCAGAAAGAGCCAAGGCCTAGTGTGCCCATCTCAGTTTTCTTGATCTTGGGCTCTGGGGTGCAGGAGCAGATGTTCCGGTCAGGTGGTCAGCCGAACGTGGAACCCCCAGTGTTTAGTTCCCAAGCATGCTTGGTACTCATTTATCGACCCACTGAAGAGATGAAAGAGATGAGTCAACCTTGCCCGGCCCGAGGATCGAACCAGGGACCTGTGGCACGACAGCGCGAAGCTCTACCACTCAGCCACCGGGCGTCTATTCCTTATATTATTGAAACTTAATATATTTTACTATATTTCGTTAATTTTCAGAAGCAACGAATACATATAAAAATCTCAAAATTGCTAAACAGAGCCAATATGAGTAATATATGTAACCAAGTAAACATAAACTTTTTTTTCCAATAAAATATTCATCTTTCTCTGAAATATGAATTTCTTTGAAAAAAGATTATCACAAAAAGCAGCAAAGGATGGAAAAGCGTAATTACTTCTTGAGTTTAAAAATAAACCTTTGAAACTTTTTAAGTTCCATTCAAAGAATAAAATTAGTTTCTGTTAAATTAAGAAAGAGGCTTAAGAAAATATTCGATAAAAACTTAGGGCCCGTCTTCGTAAAGATTAAATTTCTTATTCAAATTTTAGGAACTAATTAGTAAATAAAACGCTACAAGGAAAAATAAATAATTAAGAAACGAATGATCTAAACTGGAAGAAATGGAGTCATTGAAAATTTTATTTTTAAAGGATAATTTTCTAGACATTTTATTCCAATTAAAATAACTAAAAAAAATTAACTATTTCGCAAATCTAGATTGTCAGTTATTTTATAATTCTCTTTAAAGGAAGAACACATCCATTTGAATAAAAATCGCATTTGTTTCTATGAAAGAAACTACATTTTAAATGTTATTTCAGTAATTGTTTCTATTTTAGTAAAATCAAATAAAAGAAAAAAATCTTATTTTTTTGAATGCAAGGAGTGTTTCCTAATTTGATAGCCGCCATAAAGTTTTTGGACTTTTAATTAAAGCTGACTTTTTGCGACCAACGCATGCAAATGTAATTTAACGAGGGAAATGTGAAATATTTAGACTTGCTGATATATTAGTATAAAAATTAAAAATCGGGAAAAAAAAGAAACAGCAGATTTCAAATGCTCACGAATTTCGAGATAAATGTATGCAAATATTTACTTCGATTATACATATTTTTCGCTCTTTTTATACTTACTAGATTCTTTTTCTGTCCTGGTGAAGCTGGGAGTGAAGTGAAATATGTGTTTGGATTCATACTTATTTAATATATAAACGTTGTTTTTTTTTTGTTTCCAATTATAGCACAGACTTGAGGTGACTTTAATTTGGGCTCGCTGTATATTCTACATGCTAAACGAAAAATACGAACTTGGATTTGCCGAAACTCTAAAAAAAAGTGAAAATTAGCTTATTTTTATTCTTCTGCTATGTGTAAATCTCGAAATTCATTTTCAGCAGAGACCTAATATTTTAATTCAAATCACCTCTATTATTTTCGAGATTTACCATTGAACATTTTTAAATTAACAAAGCTAAGTATATCAATCAAATGACACGGTCAGATAATCTATTTCATTGCAATGGGTTGATATACACATAATATTGCAGTTAATAAAAAGGGAATCCGTAACTGTAATACAGTTTATTGTTAATTTATTTTTAACAGCACATATATAAAATCTATTTCAAGTTAAGCTACGGAGTTTTGTTACGATAATTTTACGATTAATTACATTTATATGTTGCGACGAAGATATTTGTTTAAAACTAATCTCTTGAGTAATGATGTAATTTAATTATATAAGAAATTTATTTTTTAAAATCAAATAAGATAATTTAAAGCTCTATTGAGCAAGCAATAATAAAATATAACAATATTATGAAAAAATACATTATTATATTAACAAACCATGTATATCATAAAGAGATTTCCAAAAATAACCGATGATTTAAAGAGAAAAAAACGTTAATGAAAAAGGAAAAAGTGAAAAGGAAAAGTTTACTTTGTTTTGCTTATAATAACATTTAAAGGTTCATTTTACTCTGAGATTCAGATAATAACTGTAATCATAAGGCACTTGTATGAAACAATGTTTTCCTCATCTTATTCTGTAATTGTGAATAATTTTTAAACCTTTTAAAATTTAAGATTTTGATTTTAAGAATAAATATCTAGTTTCCTAAGTACCGCACAGTAAGCTGAAAAAAAAATTTTCTTCTTTTCCTTTTTTAATTTTTCAAATCAGCAGAAATTTTTAAAACATCTGATAAGAAAAACAATTATGCATCATAAGTAAATTTATAAATAAAACTTTTTACTATTATTACAGTTTAATTTATAAGAAACTTTATTAAATTTATAAATTAAACAATTTAATTTATAATTGACTTCATATATTTTTAAATCTGTTTACATTTTAATTTTCTATAGTGTCTTTTTATCGGTCCTTAAAATATTGCGCTATTTTGATAATATAATCCAAAATAGTTGTCTGTAGTTCAAAAAAAAAAATATATATATATATATATAAACTCTATTTATTTTATAGAAAAAAACGTGCTTTTAAAATCCAAACATCTTGCTCTTCTAGTTCGCTTTCTCTTTATAAAAATAAAAAGGAATTTCTCGAAGTAGTTCGGAAGAATTCAAACAGAAAAAAAAACATTTTCGAAATCAATATAAAATCTGAAACACTTACAAAAGCAGACGCAATCAGCGAGTCCTCCAATATGCTACAAAACAAATCCCTTTCTGTTGCAAACTTTTCAAGACCTTTAGCTTCGAGATTTGCATTTCGAAAGAAAAACTCTCGTCTCTAAAATTTTATGTATCCAAACAAGTGTGTGTTTCTCTCTTTTTTAAAAAAATCAAAAATCGTTTTGTTTAAGAGAGAAAATACTGAAAAAGAGAAAACTAGGAGACGCATTTTAAACGAAGTATTTTTGCTCCAGGTGAATATTTTAGTGAAAAATTTTGAAAGCATATCACAATATTGGTTCTAAGTTTTTCTTTACTTTAGTGCCATGTTTATGGATGTTGATAGTTACAGAAATATATGAAACAACTGATTTTCTAAATTCATTCAAATCAAAACCATTAGAATTAAAAATCAATAGAATTACATTGAGGAAAATATAAATATGCAAAAAATGGTGTCTGAATATTTCTCTTCACTGTTACTAAATTTATAGCTTGCAAAAACCATTATCGCGCAAATTTGCTGCAACCATATTAAGGTAAGAAGTTGAACCATATTATCATTCCATTTTATTTTTAATGAATGAAAATATTGTTCGATTTAAATTTAATTTTTTAATATTTAATTACGTTACATTCGCATTTAAGAAAATAGAAAAATTTTCAAAAATAGTATCAGTCATTAAATATTTTTCTTCACTAATACTACATTTAGAGCTTGTTAGCTCTAAATGTAGTAACAGTAGTAAAAGATGCAGACAGTGAAAAAGATGTAGTAAAAGATGCAGACAGTGATAAAGAATTGGTGACAGATAGTGATGCAGGGACGCATAGGGCATTTCCTGGAATGCCAACGTGATTTAGTATCCAACAAAACATTCTGTCAAAACCAGTCTTGTAAAGAATTGTCAATAAATGTTGGATGAATATTATAATTGATTGAGTTTCATTATCTATATTTCCAAACTGTTATAGAGCAGCAAATATTTTGGAAAATATGCAAAACCCCTGCACCAAATATGACAAAATTAGTTTTAAAGCAAGAAAAATCTCAACAGCTTTCAGTGTGAAAACAGAACAATTTTGTTATGGTATAATTATAGGTTTTATCAGCTATTATAATCCCTCATCTAACATGAAGCAATTTTATAGATGGTTAAATCTGTAAAAATTGCTACATGCTGAGAATATTGTTTCCGTGGTGAGGAGAATAATTAATGAAAAATATTTTATGCAAATTTAGATTTGGTGTATGACAAAAATGGAGTTTCAAAATGATATGATGATAATTTTGCTGAGTTTGGTTTCTTCATACTTCAAGAATTAAGTTTCATTTCTGCAAGTCCATTTGTTATTTTGTGTTATTGATAAAGATTAGTTTCAAAATAATTGCAATTTGTTCCGATTCCGCAGCAAACTTGTTTTGTTTTCAACGTTTTAACAACCTCTTAAAGCAATAGTTTTTTTCTGAAAAAGTTATTCTTTGCGAATTCAGTTCTGGGGAGTGACTAGAAAGTTAGACTTGCGTAAAAGTTATAAAAAAAAATACTGCACGAACAAAGTTTCAATAATTCGATTACAGGTTTATTTTAATTTTCAGAATATTAAAATCAAATTAAATCACTTCACTTTCAGCACTTCATCATCATTTTCATCACCTAAACTTTCTGAAAAATTGGTAAAATTGAAAATCGTCAGAGTCACTCATTATCGGATGACTTTTTCAAAACAAGAAGCAAAAAGACTAAGTGAACATTAATTTACGGTTAACTATTAACTTTTATGATAATTAACTCAATAAAAATGGATCTATTATCTTTTCCCCACCAAACAACTGCTTTATAACAAAGAATTCTTAACAAACTTCTAGCTAATCATCAAAACGCACCACGTGGTTTACACAAGAAAAATGCTGCATAGTGGTGTCATCTATGGTAAATAAATTTAATTATAATCTAACCTATCCAATTTTACTAGAACGGATCTCAGGCGGGCATAAGAAATAAAATAACGCAAGATACAAGATTACCCTTATGAGACAGGGGCACGTACAAATTTGCCGGTAACTTTCGCCCATATCTCACACAAGCAAATGCGTTAAGGGGCTAACAAAGTAAATTAATAATACATACATTTAATTTAATAATCGCGAAAATTCAAAACATTATTAAATGGCTGTAGCTATGTTAACTGTAAAGGAAATATGAAAGAAACATTTGGTATTATTCTATTTAATACGTATAATTAAAGGTTAGCTGAATTTGCATAGAATTATTTTTTGTATAATAAATAAAATAGTGTCTGTAAAATCATATTTTTAATAACTCAAAAATATTTATACTTTCATATTTAATGTAAATAAACATATTTTGTTTTATGTAAATTTTTTTTGAAAAATCACTGAATCATAATATCAGTCCCTTGAATCATAATATTGCATACTAGAAGTCATTTAAACTAAAATAATGTCTTATAAATAACAACAATATAATTAAATTTTACTCATGGTTATGAAAGTGAAAATAAATGTTCGAACATAGAAAATTCCAATTTCTTTCGTGAATTTCTGACATAAGACATATTTATGTCAAAAATTTAAAATAAAATGGAATAACGGGCTCTAAATTATTTTCATCTATTTTTCCGTATTAATTAATACCCTTGGTTCATCGGACTCCAACTGATCAATATCTAGATTTTTCAATTCTGAATCAGCAAATGCTTCAACATGGCCATCGTTATATCGTTATGATTTACTAAGACATGATTCTAAGGAAACGTTAAACTTTTGGAAAATGGAAAAAATACTTTAACTCACAATAACAAAAAATATAATACGAAAGTAAAATAAATCACAAGAACCAGAAAGAAAAAGTTATCAATTTAAAGAATATATTCAATAACACATTAAAAAATCCATGGAAACATATTGAAAAATCCATTTAACGTTAAATTTCTTTCAACTTTAGCATTGTCGAACAGCACAGAAAAGTATATCAGCCTCCTGAAAGTCATCACCTTATTCGAACGAATTTCTCATCAATGGTGATACTTTCAAAAAACAAAAATCACTGAGTATGAAAGAGTGCATTTCTTAGTTTATTTTCTATGTATTTTGTCCCCATCACTTTATTATCAGTCACCTTCAAATTGAAGTAAAAAATTGAATCTAAACAAGTTTATCCTCTTTTTACCAAATAAATGAAATGCACCCAGATTAACTCAATGAATCTGCTGAAGCAACTTAAAAATGGAATTATCGAGACGCCAATGCTTTAAAAACGAAACATTTAGTTTAAAATTTCTGACTTTTAAAATGTTTAAAAAAAATTGTGAATCTGATATGTAACATAAGGTTAGATTATCCTTTCACAGCTTGTAAGTATAGTAGTAGTTTAGAAAAAAAGATTCTTGGTAAGTTAAATTACAAACGGGAAAAAAAATTTTAAATTATATCAAAATTCTAAAATTCATAAAAAAATGAACAAGAACCAAACTAAACGCAAAAAAAATACTTCATAATGTAAATTTTAAATATATGAAAAAATAATAAAATTAGAACTATAATCGCTCAATAAACTGAAAGAGCCTATGTTCCATTTCCATTGGCATGTAAACGGTTAATTTTATGTTATCTAACAGTGGATTGATCATAAAGACATAGTTTTCAGTAGAATCGAAGCGATGAGTCAGTAGGTGTGTGACTACTTTGATCAGACTGCGAAGAGACCGAGATTGCGCGATATCGGTTCTGTTTAAACTGTTCTACCGTAAATATCTTGACTACATGCGTATGCAGCCAGGCTACCAAAGTGGGAGAGCCATCTTCTTTGCAGAAGATCAAAATTCGTATCATCGGATAATCTTCAGGTATGTTTCCCAGGCCACGGCAAATAGTTATTGTGCAGCTTTATCCGGTGTAAATTACTACTAAATGTAATACTTTTATTGAAGTTGTAAATAACGAACGATTACCTTGAAACAAAGTAAGCGATTTTTCTTTATGCAAGATGTTTCGACATTGTTAGAAATTTTGAAGTGTTAATTATTAATATCATTACAATTTGCAGCAGTTTTGGCAATGTATTAAATGTAACCGTATTTTTGTTCAGCTTGAACATGGCATCTTGCGACCAAGTCTAAACTGAACACAATACGGAGTACAACCTAACACCATATTAAGGTTCCTGTAAATATGAATGATATTACGGTTTGCTACGCTCAAAAATTTATAACAATTTAGAAAATTATAGCATTTATGCTTTTCGTTTTAAGGATATGGCAAATATGGTTCAAAACTTCGATAAGAAAACATGCTTTTAATTTAGGTGTTTTCAAGATTTATTAAAATCCTTTATGAGTACTTTAAAATTGATGTGCAAAAATTGATGTCCATAGTGCTCAAAACTAGAGAGATTTTCCGTTGGTGAAACAGTTTTTATTTTTTATTTTTTACTTCCTCAAATTTTATCAAAACCTTTTATATTTATCTTTTAGAAATAAAAACACAATTTAACACTCTCAATTTTAAATCAAGTACTTAATATTATACAAAATGAATCGTATCCAACCTTGAATAGATTAAAGTGTTTTGAAACACTCTTACAAAAAATACCTTCAACAACATTTGATATATCAAGCATATAAACTTTTCTTTTTATTTCGTTCTTTCTATTCAAAACTAACTTAAACTGTTAGTTGTTTGCAGTAAACATAAACATGTTGTTAAAGTTGACAATAGTCACCATGGAAGTAAAACACAAAGTTTGTTTAACTACCCTTATTCATATTCAAAGCAAATACATAAAACAATAATAGTGGAAAAAATAAAGATAAGTGCAAGTTACATACAAACTGATAATTAATCTAAACAAAACAAAGGAATGTTTCTTTCTTGCAGCAATAGACAAAAAATTTACCAAAAAAAAAACAAATCATCAAAGGAAGGAAAAATCAAGTTACTCCCTCAAAACCTAATTAGTTCTCTCGAAAAATTTAAGGAATATACTTAAAACAGAACAAAAACAAGATTTTTTTTAATTAGTCTTTAACTATAAGTTGACTAACTAGTACTTATTTAAACATTATCGAAAATTAGAGACTGATACGAAAAAATGAAAGTGAAAATGTATCATTTAATTACCTCGTCCATCTAAGTAAGCAAACAATCATGAGTTTAAAGAAATTCATTATTTTTGAAGTACTAGTTTAACTTCTAATGTAATTCTTTGTTCTATATTTTGAATAATTGTATCTTTTTGATGTAAATAGGTGGATAAATGACTTAACTAGTTGCATTGTCATTAATTCCCAGTTAGACGCAATTTTCTTTCGATATAGACCAATTTTAATTTACCACGCTCTTCCTGTTTGAATTTTTGTGCCGTTAAAAGAAAAGAACCATTTTGTTAACTAAAATTTTGTTTGCTAACATTTATTTTTATTTAACATAAAATTTTATAAATCAATTATTTGGAAATTCATTTGACTTTAACATGATAGAAAATTGTTTTGAATTTTGTTTTAAAATCAATAAAATTGATATTTTAAATACATTTTTAGTCTCTAAGGCAAATGGTTTTAACATTCTACTGCATTTTGGAATATTTTTGAATCACAATATACTGAAAATATCAAACATTGCGCAAAAAAGAGAGAATGCCTATATAGCTTTTAATTTAATGATATTTATATGGTGATTTTATGGTATTTTTCACGTACTAGGACTCAATAGCTTGAAGGCCTAGACTCAAATATATTAATTGATAAGCAGAGGAGAGAGCATTCGTTCCCAATAATGTGTTCCGGGTTCAAATCCCATTAATGAATGGTAGATATGAAATCCTCACCCTGCTCACACTGACCACAGTGCTGACTAAATATATTCTCCTATCCTCCTAGGTTGCCCCAATTCTTGTTCCAGGAATTCTCTTGTCCTTAGGGTTGGTCTCAAAAGTGCAAGGCTATTAGTTTAAAAGTGATAGTCGTAAACTCTAAATGCCATGCAGTGGCATCGGGTCGAGAAATCCGTGTATATAGTAATATAGGAAATATAGGAAAAAAATCTGCAATATTAAGATAAACTTATGTTATCTTGAAGTTCTAATGCTTACACTGAATGACCTTTGAACCGCAAAATCATTTTAGGCATAAAAAAGACTTTTATGAGGTCATTTTTGTTTTAAAGATTAAACTGGAAAGTTGCCCATATTACAGAGAAAAATAAATATTTATATCTGTATTTTCTTTGAAGAAAAAAATTCTTTCAACTCACTAATGGCTCGTGAAAACTAAAGAAAAAAGTAACGAACTAAAAATAAATAAAAGAAAAAAAATCATTGGAAGGAAAAAAAGCATTTTCACCGACACTTGAAAGATACAGTCCATTAGTTTAAGCCTTAGTAATTTGCTACTATTGATATTTATAAACTTATATAATTTGATATTAGGTTGCTAAAGATATGTTTTTAAGTTCGGCAGAGAAGGAAAAAAAAGTCAGCAAAGAATATGTTTAGGAAGTTAAGGAGTTATAAAAGGTAAATAAGTTCAACAGTCAAAGCCTTTGAGAAGCATCAGCATGTAATGCCTATGTTGACGTTTTCTTCAGTATTACATACTTTCAGAAAAATCAGTTTAGTGTCTAATTGTAATTGTCTTACCATCACTAAAACCATATTACGGAAAACATTTTTTGACCATAATAAGGAGTTAATTTGAAAAACGTTTTCGTACAAGTTAAACCATATTTAAACCATAGTTAAACATAGTTACAAGTTAAACCATATAAACCATTTTGTGATAAAGTTAAATAAGTACAATGATGTGGGGCTCTACTTTTTATCATATTAAAATTGCGTCAAATATGAATGATACTACTATTAAACATGGTAAAAAAATATAATGATATAGTATGAAATAACTGACCTTAAAATGTCCCAGTACGTGCATTAGCTGTTTCTTCATCGGTATCGGCTTAAACATTAAATCTTTTAACTAAAACTTCTAATCAAAAATGAGTAAAACAGTTGCTTCGTATCATACGCCATTTGGCTATTAATCATATTTTGTTATGTTAAGTAATTTTGGATTATTTGACGATCAGTAAATCTTAATGTATACTCCATATTTATGTCAAACTTTTGACGGTCTTTAACATTAATTTTAACGCGTTCAACAAAATAAAGAATGGAAATTCAATTATAAAATTTGATTTGTATGCAACATGAATAAATATAATATCTAATATATTCGTTGAGTAAAGTAATAGAAAATTAAATATACATTTAAGAATAAAAAGAAATTGAACTGGTAGACAACAAGCAATTTTTATAATAGCATGTTAATAGTCTTTTGTAATAGAATTCTTGTGTTTTCTACAAATCCTATTTTCTTTGCTAGAAATTGTAAAATTCAACCTTATTCTATAGACAACAATTTGCTCATCAAAATTTTAATCGATTTATTTTACCATTTAATTTTATTTAACTTTTCAATAAGCTACGTGAAGGCAAAAGTGCTATATTGTATAATAAAAATATCTTATTAATATGTAGTTAAATATATATATATAATATATAAAAATATATATATTAATATGTAGTTAACCTTGATATTATTAATAATTGTATCAACGAAAATGTAAATTAATATTACGACTTAGCTAATTAAGAAACAAGTGTGTAATTATAAACTTTGATTAATGCTGAAATACAGCTACATGGAGAAATAGATTAACTAATATGTTTGTTGACTTAAGTTTTAGAGAATTATACATATATTTATGAATGAAAAGAACTTGAATAGCTAGTAAATATGCAATTTTTATAATAGTTAGGTAATAGACTATCGTATTAGTATCCTTGCTCTCTAGAAACTCTCTTTTATTTTCTAGAAATTCCACACTTCAACCTTATTCTATAGGCAACAATTCTCTACCTAATACCTTGAAATTTTAATAGATTTCTCTTTTATTTTTACATTAAACATATTACCATATTTTGAATACGCTACACATGTAGGTTAAAGTGCTACATTTTGCAATAGAAATATCTATTCAGTTAAACTCAATAATGTTAATAATTGTATTTCAGAAAATGTTAATGAAAATTAATGTTTGCATGCTAGCTAAGTAAACAACGAGATCTGATTTGTGCATCAAATACAGCAACTTGGAAAAATAGGTTAACTAATATTTTGTTGCGTGAAATATTAGAGAATTAAACATACAATTAAAAAGAAAAAGAAATAGAACAATTAAGGAAGATGCAATTTTCACAATGTTAATAGTCGTTTGTATTACAATTTTTGTTTCTCACAAATCTTATTTTATTTTTAGAAACTCGAACATTTAATCAATACTCTATATAATAGCTTGAAATTTTAAAAGATTTTTTTTAAACTTTAACTCTGAATATATCGAAATATTTTGAATAAGCTATGCGTAGAGAAAATGGTTGTATTTTATAATAAAAATATCTATGCAGTTAAGTTCAATATTATTAATAATTGTATCACAGAAAATGTACTTCGAATAGATTTTCTAAAAAGAGTAATTTCGAATGCAAGAAAATTTTATGCCCGATAGAATACAATCTTCTTTAGCGTCTATGCAAGTCTAAATTTCTTTCTTCCCTCTTTCCGTCCGCCCATTCAACCGTTTCTTAAAGAAGAATTGGCTCTAAGAAAAGAAAACTTGTAGTCTAAAACGAATTGAATAAAACCTCTTTCTTTGTAACTGACAAACTTATTTCTATGAGTAAGCAAATACTAAGAGCAAACAATTCCTTTATTTTTAAAGACAAACTTACCAGCATTAATAATATTCGTATTTTGTTTTTCATTGCTTGGAAATATTTCCAGAATTATATCTTGTTATAAATTGTTTTCACAAAGAAATCTTAAACACTTTTTTTTCAATTTGGCAATGCATTGTTAGGTTTTGTATTTAAGAGATAGTGCAATTATTTACTAACAAATACAACGAAATATAAATTTCTCCCATGATATTTTCCTTCTTGCTATCATTGTTGTAAAATAATGCATAGTATATCTGAGTTAATTATGTTTATATACCGTTTTTGTTTGTATAACAGATCTTTCTTCATTTTATTTGAAGTTTTAATAGTTTATTTAAGACAATTGTTTCATTTCACAAGAATCAATTATTTATGCCTAAAATCATATTTTTCCTGATTTGTATTGAAAACATTGTTTAAACAATGTTTCAACTGGTAAAAATGTATAGTTATTCAATTGAATTATATATTAAATTGAACAAAAAATATCATCACTGCAAATTCTGAAATGACAACCAATATATATAAAAATATCTAATTATATTTAAGTAAAACATCAAATTCTTTAACAAATCTTTATGCTATTTCGTTTCCTAAATTCTATTTTTCAAACTTATTATTCAAAACGAAACACATCATCATAAGTAGTAATTCACATTCAGTCTTTTAGTTCTCTTTTTAGATAAAATAATGGAATAATTATCTTAATTTTTTTTTCCTAACAGAAATATGAAATCCCGTAACAAACGTATCAAAATATTCTAATCTATCATAAGCATAATGTTATCCCTTATTAGACAAGTATTTACTTATTTACTTGTCATCCATTTCTTTTAAAATCCCTTATGTAACAACAACCCGCTTCGTTTTGAGTGTGATTTTGATCTTCGCTCTTTTCATCATCATAATATATATATATATATATATATTGTGCTACATGCTATGTCACATTAGATGTAAATTATCACAGAATAAGAAACTGTTTTTTTTTTCTTCTATGAATCAAAATTCTGTGCTGCACGGAATATTGCAAATGCTACATCTTATAAATATTTATGAGATAGTTTTTGCTCTATATGAAGCAGCATTTATCCCCTGGAGCATTTGTAAAACTTTTGTAAATACACACAACATTGCAAGAACATTTAAGAAAATTCATAGATTATAAAATTGTTTAAAATGATTTTGGTGTTCAATCAAACAAAAAGTTTTAACTAAAGGAGTTTTTCTGATCTTACTACTCTCTTACTACGTAAAAATCTTAAATTTTAAAACCATAAAAAAAAATTTGAAATATTTGAAATTTGAAATAAGAAGGCTCAGAAATCAATAATATATACATTTATGAGAGACTGATTTTTAAACCAGAATTATTCCTCTCCCATTTTCAAGCATATAAATATCACAAAATGTTTAATTTTAAGTGAATTTGGCAACATGTAAAAATAGTATGTGTAGTAAATTGAAAATTGGCATTTTTGAAAAAAATATCCAAAAAAAATTTAACAGTATTTTAAAAAGCATGCGAAATCTAAATTTTTACTCAACACGACTTTAAGATTTAGCTACCTCTTACGTTATTGCTCTACTATTTTATCATGTTCAAAGATTTATATTGGACTTTATATTCCGATACGTGACAGTGACAAACTATATATTTTTCATTAAACGCATTCTTCAACTGAAGATCAAAACCAATGAAAATATATAGACGAAATTGGTCTTCAAGGTACTCACTGCTATCTTGTTTAATATTCACGTCAGGTAGCATCGGCAAAATCAAGCAAGGGCCATAAAAGTGTACCTCTTACTAAGCATGCGGTTGTAAAAGAAAGTTTCTACCGCTGACGAATACCTATCGTCGTACTCAAGTAGGAATAAACAGAATACGTAATACGTGACTACCATGCTGATGAGATCAGTTTAGAAGGACTTTTGAATATTTAAGATGAAATTTCTTTAGCTTTGGTATTAACGCAGAGAAATATTAATTTTTTTACGCATTTAGGAAACGAAATACGTTGTTAGAGTATTTTTTATGGTATAATAAATCTTTAAAAATGGTTACAAAGACGAGAGCAGTAAAAATTATCATAACTTTCTCTACCTTAGCAATATTCATTTCAGGAGAAAAATAATTCTATTCGAATCTATTGTTTATAATTTATTTATTGTAATTTTATATGCAGATATTATTTTAGCTATATGAAGTTTACAAATAAAGTAAGAATGACACTGATTAGAAAATGGAAATAATTTGTAATTTAACTGATCCAAAATGGAAATAAAATTTAAATTTTAGAGGAATTGTGATTAGTAATTAATTAAACTGAATTTTTAATTATACTGAGTCAAACACTAAACGCATTAGGTAATCCAAAATCGGTTTTTAAAAAACTTTTATTATATCAGATGGTTCTAAATATGACATATTTCAGTTATCACTGTAGAAGAAGAAAAAATTCTGTTAAAATGTTCATGCTTGTATGGTTAAAAAAAACGTTAAACTGCTGATAAAACTAAAAAGATAGTATTTAAACTTTTCATTAAGTATTTTTTGCAATAGTATACAACAGTTTACTAGAAATTCAGTTTTCTCAAATTTGTAATTTTTATGACCACACAATCAGTAAAAATACAAAACTGAGAATTTGATTAGACCAAATAAATGATACTTTTGATGCCCACATTTACTACCAAAGAGGAAAAAACCATATTTTATTGTTAATTTTTGTATTAAGTGCTGTTTGGTGTTCTCACAGAGCCATAATTCTTACCGTAAATTTTACAGTAAATTGTTAGTTTTGTCAAGTTTTCCTTTTTTTAAACAGTGTATTTAATGAAATTAAAATCAGACATCTGTTCATATGAACTGATTTTTAAATAAATATTTTTTTTTTTAAAAAATGAAATTAATAATAACATTTTTACTTACACATTTCAAAATCGAAAACAAGAATTTTTTTTTCAAAATAAATAAATAAATAAATAAAATAAAATAAATAAATAAATAAATAAATAAAATAAAATAAATAAATGAAAATTGGTATATGTCGGGATGCAGATTGCTACTTTTGACAAAGCTTTTTATGAGCATATTTGTCATAAATCATTCATTAGGCTTATGAGATTTTGCTCCCGAGTTAAAAAATTGCTTTAATATTAATTAAAAATTGATTAGACATTTTACTATTTCGCATATTTTATTCCCTACAAACATACAACACTTAAAAAATATCTCATTTCCATTTTTTTTAAGAGAAAAGGAAAATTAAATGGAAAAACGCTTAGCTTTTGAAGTGTTTTGTATTACAAAAATTGATGAAACTGCAACTTCATTAAACTAATATTTACTGACGTTATTGTTTGAGGAACGAAATTTATATACATAATGTGTTTCGGGTTTGAAGTTGATTATTTCATCAAAATTATAGTCAAGAGTCCCACATACTTTTTAAAATATTAACAGGAAACATAGTTGACGACTTATTTGTTATCAACTTGAGATTTAGTGAGAACTTTTTTATTACGTGTAAAACTACAACTATTTCATTTAAAATAATTTTTGGAACGAATTATTAGAAACTGACTAATTTAGATAGGTTTCAACAATTAATCACTCCTATTTAAGGTCTAGAATTAGAGATCTTATTAGTTAATTATATGAAATAATTAAATGAATGAATGTGAAAAAAAAATGAAAAGATTGCTGAAAAGAAGTATTAGTATGTTTGAAATGTTTTTATATCAAATCTGCATAAATAAACACAGTTCAATTCATATTTATATAAATGTTGCTTGAAAACAAAATAAATATTTTAAGAAAATATTATAACTTATGGTTTTGCTTTTGGGGGAAATTTATTTTGAAAAGATAAATGACAGATAAGATAAGAGACAGATGAAAAGATAAAGTAAAATGTAAAACATTCCCGTAACTGTCCAAAATGGTGACAGAAGGGTCATGGATTTTAAAGGACCACAATGTCGTGACAATTTTCATGATTGTGGCAATGTGATCAAAATTGCGTACAGACTACATTTACTTCCAAGACAAGCTAGTTACCATTGATATTAAGCTATTTAGACTTCAAGCCGTCACTGGGGTTCAAATCCCAATCATTCTCACTGACTGTTCAAGAAAAGTACTCATTTTCATAAAATATATGAAGCTGATAACATGGGACATTGCAAAATAAGTAAACTTCGTATTAAAAAAATTGAGACAATTTTTAATACAATCAAACATTAATACACAATTTAAAATAACTGTAGTTCATAGAAAACAGAGATGTATTTAGTTGAGGGATTAAATGTTTATCATTTGAAAAAAATAACAAGAGAAAATAGTATATTCATATATGCATATTGGATATTGTGTTTAGCATAACGGCCAGAACTATGTATATCATGCAAAACTTTTGTAATATAATGCACTAAATAAAAAATATATAACTAAATCTGACAAAACAAAGCTCTCAGGATCAGTGAAAAAAATTGTGATTATGTGTGAAAAAAAATCATTGATTGAAATCAAAGCCATTGATAAATACGTACTATTTCAAACCTACAACTAAAATATGCGCATGAAAATATTTACAACAAAATTTAAACGCAAATTCATTGACACTTTATATTTGAAAAATTATTCACTAATAAGTTAATCAACATTTGTAATCAATTAAAGCTTATAGCATGACGAAGTATTTAAAACCTATATTAGTCTAATAATTACTATAAGCCTATTACGTCTGCACGAATTAGTTACTAAGTATTGCATGTACATTAGTTCACATCTTTACAATCCGCAGTTAATGGTCTGTATTGTTACTTGAGAGTTCATTTAACTCGGGAAGTAATTTTGTATTCGCTCGTTATACACAACCACATTAATTGCTTTTAAATGGCGTGAAAATTGGCCATCTTTACTCAATTAACCTTCCGCAAGGTACTTTATTGTTTAATACGCAATCTATTACAGCAAAGTTTATTCATTTAGGTAAATTTGTGGATGTTTTAGATTTAGAACACTGTTAAATACAGAGTTACACTATTGGTTTAAAAATACGGATTTAGAAATTAATAAATTATTATTTTTTTTAATTTTTATAACGTTAAACCATTTTTAAGCTTTTATTTTCTTTCAAATCTTTATTAAAATGGTTTGCTAAAATAATGCATACCTATTTTAAAACGCTACTTATTACAATTGAAATAAAAATAAGTTTAATCTGCCTTGAACCAATATTTATAAATGTTTTAACTTCTTAACTGTAAATAATTTAAGAAAAATTAATACTTCATCCATAATAATTATGTAAATAATTAAAAATCACTATAAATTATTTCAGTATTCTGTATTGAAATCTCCAGAATTCAATAAAGATGGGACTACATTAAAAAGGTGTTTTCGTGCTTGCCTTACAAATAGAAAAAATGGGCTTTAAAATGTGCTTTTTAGTGCAGAACAAATTTGAAGTTCTGCCACATTATGCATTGACATTGTTTAATATTCTTCAACTCAGTGTGCATTGGTTTGTAATTATTTAAATTTTTAGATACAAGAATCAGAGTAGGCTACATTTACATTAGTACTTTGAATTAACATTTTATTCCTGAACTTGGTAAATTGTACTTACGAGAGTTGCTATTTATATTTCTGGCCTAATATTGAAAAAACAAATATGTAGGATCGAAATTGGTTTTATTGTTTTTCAAAATATTCTCCATGATGATCAATACACTTTTGCATGCGTTTGAACCAATTTTCAAAGCACTTTTTCCAGTCCGATTGAGGTAACTCCAAAACATGCGTTTTGAATGCATCAACCGCTTCTTCGGGAGTCGAAAATCGTTGTCCACGTAATTTATTTTTGATGTGTGGGAATAAGAAGAAGTCATTGGGTGCCAAATCAGGGCTGTACGGCGGATGACCCATCAGTTCGATCTTTCGCTCCGTCAGAAATGCCTTTGTTTGAGTCGATGTGTGAGAGCTCGCATTGTCATGATGAAGAATGATTCGCCTGTTCTTCTGCTTTTTTCGAATTTCTCCGATGACTTCTCGCAAACAAATGGTCGTGTACCATTCAGAATTGACCGTCCTGCGTTGCTCTAACGCCACTGTTGCCACATGACCGTTAATGCCGAAGAAACAGGCAATCATTTGTTTCGATGTGCTTCTTCCTCGAACAACTTTTGTTGGTTTTGCCTCGTCTTGGAAGACCCATACAGTTGATTGCTGTTTTGTTTCCGGCTCATAAGTATAGATCCATGATTCGTCACCTGTGTAGATGCCTTTGATGTGCCTTCGATGTTTGCACACAGCCTTTGATGTACCTTGAACGTATTTTTCCAACATTTCCTTGCACCAATCGACACGAGCCTTTTTTTAGCGTTTGTCAGATTATGTGGGATCCAACGCGAACAAATTTTTTTACGCTCAAATGTTCATGCAATATTTTATTGATGCTAGTCATACTAATGCCCAAAAGACGCCTCTATCTCACGGTTTGTCACATGACGATCTTGCTTTATCAGTTCACGTACAGCATCGATCTTTTCTGGCACAGCAACGGATTTTGGACGGCCTGCACGGGATTCGTCCTGGATCGAACATCGACCACGATTAAATTCGTTATACCAATTTTTTACAGTGCTGTAGGATGGCACTTTATCGCTGAATAAAGAATTAAGTTCATCGAAGCACTCTTGTCTTGTCAATCCACGTCGAAAGTTATGAAAAATAATGGCACGAAAATGTTCACGATTCAATTCCTTTTTTTAAAAGAGAAGAACTTTTCAATTTACTGTCAACAACACAAATGAAGCTATAATGGTAAATCGCCTGCTGAATTTATGTTTAAAAATATCAAACTTTCGATTAAAATCGTCTGCGGTCACCTAGCAACACTTATTGTTGCTAAGGCCAGATATATAAATAGCAACCCCCGTATATGATTGTTGAGCAGTAAAAAAAAGCGCCAGAAAGAGAACACTGTTCACCAGAAAAAACGATTTTCAATCATTTCTAAATATAAAAGTACTACCAAAATAACGTAATTAACTTCATAAAATGTAAAAACAAGCTGAATCGGTACAAACAAAAAGTCTTTAGTATTCTTCAAAATAGTGCTCCTTGGTAGGAAAATTTAGTTAAATGCTTCTGTACAAGATCATGCATTACACCATGAACGTTGTAAATTGAATTGAACCTAGGGTTTAATGACACAAGGTTCATAAAAGGTCAAACAAAACGGTTTTAAATCAAAATAAAGTTTCATACTACATTTTTCTTACTGAAACACAAGAAATTGATAAAACTGTACACTAAGTAGCAGTGCAGTCAAAAATGATTAAAATCAGATGAAATCTACGATTTAAAGAAAATTAAAAACAAATGCATATAAATCTGAATAGGTAAGGTGATTCATACAAACACCAAAAATAAATAAATAAATAACAATTTCATTAAAACAATTGTGCATAATATTAAATAACAATAGCTCGTAGAGAAAGGCATATGCTAAAATTATTATGGGTTTCATTTATGAAATCTTGTGAAGACAAAATTGAACTCTCAAAGAGTTTAAGATGATTTCTGTTAAAATGTGCGCAGGTGATTAAATTATACTGAATGGTTAAAAGGTTACAAATATTGAACAAGGGTGAAGGCTTTCCAAGAAGCTGTTGAATGCAAATCAAAAGAGTATGACGTATTCAAAGACCGTTCGCACTACGAAAACAGACACATTTAAAAAAATAATAACAATCGGAATATTTTTTTAAAAACTGATTGGCTCAATCTGCAATCAATATTGTTTTAATTACCGTCTGAAATAAACACAACAATTGGGTACTTGCACTTCAAGAAGGTCACGGATATCCACACATGTGACCAATAATGTCAGCGTAAGCTAATCGTTTATTAGCATTTAAGAGTGTTCAAATTGAGCTAAGTTTCTCAACAAAAGTTAGAATGTTAATTAACGTAAAGGTAATTGCATACAGCGTCCTATCGCACATCGAATTTATTGAAATATAATTATTTCTTGACTACGTCTTTTATTTAACTTAGATTTATTATTTATGTATTTTACTGTAACCGTGATGTATTTTTGCTTTGTGTACCTGTCAGCTAACTGCGTAATAAGTTTGCTGCTCTACAGGGCTGTTTTAATGTAAAATATATATAGTGAACGAATTGAAATATTTGTGAAAGAATATAGAATGCGTCACTTAATTGATACTTAACGGGCTTCACTTTTTCAAAATAGAAAGGAAAGAACTGTCGCTAACGTTAACAAATGCCACGTTTCAACAACCAATTAGGATCGAGATACCACACTACATCAGTTGCAGGTATCCCATTTACCAATTCCATTATAAATAAATACTAGAAATATTTTTAATTTCCAAATATAAGCACTAGGAAAATTCTAAATAATAATGACAACGTATGACATATTTAAAATTATTGAAAAATGAAACATGTGACGTCAATAATAAGTGACTGTTGAAGAAAATAGGAGACAAAAATTTACACACAACAGACATTAGTACTATAGGCAGAATCAAATTGGATTACATGATGTAAGGTTTTAAAATAGAATTTTTTTCCACAAAAGATAAAGATAAAATGGAGAAACATTTTTTCAACCAAATAAATAATGTTATATTATTTTTCTAAAAATATGGACTTTTTATAATTCCTTATTTAAATGAATTGAACGTGGAATTTAAGGGCCTTGGGTTCAAATAATTTATTTTTCAATGATTCTAATGTTGAAACTTAAAAAAATAAATACATAAAAAATAAACTTATTAAAAATCTTAATCAATATTGACTTATGTTTCGCAATAAGCTTTAAAATTAGCAGATATGATATATTGAACGTAGAGTGTGATGATACGAGAGCCAGCCATCTACAAAATAATATAATACAGCACGTCAAGTATCTACACAGTCAATAGGACAGCCTTATATAACAAGATAAACAAGAACCTTGGGAGTAAAGGAAATGTATTGTTAGATACTATTAAGTTGAAGCAATCAGAAACACCTGATTTCGATATTGATAAACTATAGAAACAAACGATAAAAATCAATTTTTTTGAAAATTACTTATACAAAAAGTAATATAGATTTCAAAAGGAAGGAAGTAGGAAGTAGACGAAATATATTGTTAGATATTATATATACGATGCAATAAGAAATACTTAAAATCGATAAAGATAAACTCTAACCAAATTATATATGGTTTTAACCCATTATTAAAGAATTTTTGTTAGTGCAGAAAATAACATATGATCTTCTTAATTCACATTCTTAATGTCCAAACTCTGATAAACAAGAAAACGGAAAAAATAGAATATATTTTTAAAACTATACTATGAACCTGAAGCTAGAAGAAATTCCTAATCTCGGTATCGAAAGCTTCTATATAACCAAACAGAAGATTTAAAATTTTTCTTAATGGGATTTTTTTAATTCTTTATTTTCAAATTAAACATGTGCATGCCTTAATTGCTGATAAACAAGACCTCTGTAAGTAGAGGAATTGTATACCTATATGTTATCAAGTTGAAGCGATCAGAAATACTTAAATTTGGTAGCGATATCAACTCGAACCAGAATATAAGATTTAAGACAATAATTCTTAAAGATGATTTTCTGTTTGTAAAGAAAACAACATATAATCTTCGTTTAAAAAAATAACAAAATAAAATTAAGATAAAAAGATTTTTTTTGCCTCAAGCACTAAAAAACAAGAAAACCGGAAGTAGGGGAAATGTATAAAAATATACTATATAACAGAAGCAATAAAAAATTCCTAATCTAAGTAACGATAGCCTCAGTAACCAAACAAGACATTTTAAAAATTATTCATAAACATTTTTTTTTTTTTACATTTCAGAATAAACACGTTTATGCCTAAAGTGCTGATAAACAAGTCCTCTGGAAGTAGGGGAAATATATAGTTAGATATTATCAAGTTGAAGCAATCAGAAACTCCTAATCTCGGTAACGATAAAACTTCCTTCATTTCCAGTCGTAGAAACTATCATGGAATTTTTTTTTTTTAAAAGTATCATTTATTCTCGGTTCTCTCTTCAGCAGCTTCCTACCATCTATCTCCTTCCGGTAACCCGAGGGAAATCTTTAAGAGATTAAGCACTCTATCAAACTCCGCTGTCTTAATTTCATCACGTGAGGGAAACGTTCTAGATCACGAAATTTTCCTTCTAGTAGTTGGTTACGAAGGAGCCAGAAGAGTTAATAACGGTGACTGCACTTAACGCTCATTTGGGGATAATTACATGCGTAAAAAAATAAAATCTGAGGCTAAGCGAAGTAGGATGATGATAGAGATAGTGCATGAAAGTTTTATATTAATTGAAGCATTTTAATTACTCTAATGCTGAAGCATATTTTTTAACACACAATTTGAGCATGCAATGTTTAAGATTTAAAATTTAATGAGCGCTGGTGGGAAAGAATAACTAATTTGCACTTTTCTAATAAATATATATAAATAATTACTTAAAAATGGCATTTGTGTTTTTTGGCTGCATTCAGTTTTTAACTGCTTAGCTTCAAATATTATTTTAAAATTCATTGATTGATTAATTTTTTATTTATTTGTGTAGTAAAAATATTAAACTAACAGTTTGTTTGCATCATGTAAAGGAAATAAAAAAAATTATAAGGTGATGCCAGGATGCATTACTTAACTTGTATGTACATACAATGCGGAAAAAAAAAAAAAGAAAAAAAAAGAAAACGAATTATGAAGAAGCAATTATTGAGGACTATTTGGTATATCTAGGATTAAGGTACTATTCGAAGGATTTTCTCGGGAATTATCGGTCGAGTAGTTTCTGAGAAATAGAAATTAAAAAAAAAAAGATTCCAAATCGAATTTTTAAAACATAATACTTGAGAAACTATTCGGCCAATTTTGTTCAAAATTTAAGTTTTGCCATGTAAAATTACATTATTTTCAAATGACTCAAAAAAATTTTTTCATTACAATTCATACTATATCTACTATAATTAAATCAATATATGGGTGATTCTCACGAAATATGACAATTCGGACCAAACAATTTCTTCAAATTTAAAGTCGTCAAAATAATCTTAAATTTTTTTTATACTTCTTTAGTTACACATACAGTTAGTTATACTTCTTACAGACAGCAGTGTAGTTTATTGACATTTGCTCGGGAAAAAAATAAAATAGAAATTCACCAAACCTTGAATGCCAGGAAAATGGCATGTTAGCTTAGAAGTTTAAAAGACAGTCATTTTAAGTTAATAGTAAGTAACTCAACTTTAGCCTTTATGTTAGATGTACCACAAATTGTTTAAATTAATTCTTTTTACCCACTGTAGAAAGAATAAAAAAAAAAATTTGTTGCTGATATATGCAGAATAATATTGTGGACAATAATCAATCATTAAATAAATAAATAACTTTGATTACATCCAAGCATATTACAATCATGCATAAACTTGGTATTGGAATAATATTTGCTTTCCCTCCTTACAGTATTAGCAGTTAAAAAAAATTCTGGTAACACTTCAATGTCCTGGCATTCATAAGCCAGGAAAATGACAGCCAGGATAATGACAAAATCGCCATTTTATAGCATATAACTTTACTTTAATTAAATATTTTAGCCTAAGATGTTTATATTCTGTAGAAAACAACAGGATTTCTTAAAATAACTCAGATAAATCTATGTAGTTTATGTTATTAATGGTTTCAAGAAGCCAGGAAAATGACAACACAAAAACCTAATAACCTTGAAAAATGTTTTGAAATATATTTTGACCCAGAAAAATGGTTCTTTATTAATGCAACAAGACATGTTCATATAGGAGGGTATCTGATCAATCTATTAACATAAGATATTGATAGATTGCTCTATATATTTTGGTTATAAACCACTAAATAAAAGTAGCCAGGAAAATGACAGATTTTCTTGGGACAAACAAATTATTGATCGAAAAAAAATTATTTAAACGAAGTGTTTGTAAATAATACCCTCTGCGTATATTCTAGAAATGTTTAGACCAGTTGAGATAAAAATATTTAGATATTGAAAAATTTATAGGAAGTTTTGAAGCTAGTTATTATTGGGAACATTGTTTGGGATGAAAATGACATTTTAAATTTAATTTTTTAAATATACAAAACAGTCAATGGTAGTGCAAAGTTATTTCAAAATGCTAACAGCAATGCTATTTATTAATTTTTTTTAAAGTTCTTTTAGTATTATAGATAGTATTAGATCTTGGAGCAAGGGACAGTGAATTGTCATATCAGTGAATTGTCATATTTTGTGAGAATCACCAATATATATATATACAAAGTAATTTTTTCCACGCAATATCTGTAGATAAGTCAATTTCGTTATGGTGTGCAAGCAATTTTCAATTAGATTAAATATTTACGAAATACAAAAAATACAAAAAAAAAATAAAACGACATTAAGGGAACAAACTATTAAGACCATATATCGCAGGCTACTCCCTCTGTGTTTTAGTGTTTGGTTTCGTAACTTGAAATATAAATTGCTCTAATTAATTACCATATTAGATGTCACCCCTTCGAACCATTAAGATTCTGTTCTAGATGTAAAGATCTGACCATTAGATGAAAATTTATTAAGAATTATATGCTATAAGACTGTAACGTAAAAGTTTATTTTAGGCGATAAATAAATTAAGTCTACGTTTCAGCTAAATTTTGATTTTTTTTTTTTGCTTTTTTTTTAAATAAATCTATTTTAATTTCAAAATCTTTGCTTTTCTATCTGAAATTTAAAACTTAACTTCATAAAAGATATTAAACTCATTAAAAAGATTGAACATTTGAACATTAAAATAAAATATAAACAATATTTGAAAAAAAGAAGAAAAAAAATGAGAACAAATATAAAAATACTTTTTTTTTCAAACGGCACTTCAAAACTATTATTCTGATTTTCTCTAACGTCGTTGAACAGCCGACCCAATTCTTGGATTTACGACTTTTAATGTTTAACTCCGTAGCCTTGTAATTTTGAACCCAATCCGGAAGATAAGGGAATTCTGGATCAAGTATTGAGAGAAATTTGCCTTCGTAGAGGACTTTTTGATGACTAACCCACATTTGCATTACATGTAGAGGATGACCAGGAGAACCTCCCACGGTTAGCTTGACGACAAGATTACTCTAACCAATGATCCGTCTAGCACTGAGGATATTTCACGTCAGCACTGTGGTCGGTGCAAGCTGGATGCGGAATTTGTATCGACCAGCCATTGCCGGGATTGAGTCCCGGTTCACCTCATTGGAAGACGAATGCTCTATCCCCTGAGCCATCGCGGCTCTATTATTCTGATTTGCAAAACTGCATAATTATATGTATGTTTTTTAAGAGTAATATTTGTGCTTCGAAGACTAACATTTCTATTCAAATTCTTTTAAAAGCCTTAGTTATTTTAAAATAATAAAATGAGAGGAATATTTCATTATGAAATAAATAAAATAGCTTACCCTATGATAATGAACTGAAATTTTGATAAATATTTGGTAAAGACATTGTTTAATTTATCTTTAACAATAATATGATAAAACAATGATATAATTGGTAAAAACGTTAATATGTTAAAACGCTGCCAATTAATTACACACCTAAACTATTCAATCACTGATCTGCAAATTCGTCTTTCTTATTTTGGAGTGTTTTATTTGTGTTTTTAAAACTACATATTTTCAATACGAGATTTATCAATTAGCGTTGTTCTTATTTTTGCTCGAAAATATATTGGTCTATTGAAACAAAAACATAAATTTTTGTAATTGCAAAAATATAGCTAACCTTTTTTTCGTCCTAAATAGGATGCTCTAATTTCGAGAAAAAAATAGTCGAGAACAAATGACATAGAGATATATATACGAATACAAATCCAATTAAAACATAACATTGAGTAAAGACAAAAGTAGAACTAATATGCAAATTTTATGTAAATCCACGACTCTAAGAGTAATAAATGTTTTTGAGAAGAAAAAGTAGTTTTCTTTTGTAGTTTTGATGTTTTTTTTCAATTTTGCTAATCCACATAGATTGTTTTTCCTTCCGACAGATTTTAAAAATGTAAGTGAAAGACATAGTATCATTCCTTTTAACTTATCTTTGCCATTTCTAATTAGATACATTTATTTTGTTTTTTTAACTTTTCCTTTTTGGTCGGGTTATCAGCTTTACTATTGATTTCAGTTTTCAATTTCGAAAAGTTTTCAAAATATAGTTCTCATAGTTTTCGAAAAAAAAATTAATTCTGCATTTAAGTGCCAGAGATTCATTTATTTATACTATAACATAATATTCTACACTGTAAAAAAATCCGAATCTAATTAAGGCAAAAAGTACTGGCTCAATGATTGCAGCAGTATTCGTAAAATGCATTTTACTGTAATTTCATCAGAATGTTTTTTTTTTAATTATTATTTTTATTAATTATTTTCTTTTTCCCTTTTTTCATTTGTCTGTAATTTTTCTTCGTTTTATCTTCATTATATATATATATATATATATATATATATATATATATATATATATATATATATATATATATATATATATATATATATATATATATATATATATATATATATATATATATTGAAAGAATTCATATTTGTAAAAGGACTTTTTTTACATATAGCAAATGTTTTCTATTAATTTTAAAAATCAAGTAGTAGCTAACAGAATAAAATATTCATTTAGTTTAAATATAACCATTTTTTTAATAGAAGCGTTTTTTACTCGGGTTCAATGATTATTTATTAAACGAATATTTTTAGCATTACTCTGGCAATAGATGCCTTATCTTAATTCTTACCTGACGAATTACCGTATCCAAATCTCACGAGTGTCACTGACAATAATATAATCCAAATAAAATATTTTCTCCTCGAAACAAGCCACATGGTATATCAGTATACGATATGCAACTTCAAATCTTTTCTCTTATTTTTCAATCATGACACTCTCTTATTTACTAAAATTTCTGTTCACATTTCGCAACACTTCAACATTGTAAGCAAACTTTTATTGTGCGCCAATCGCGTGAAGTTGTGAATGAGAGATGAAGAAATCCTCTCGCTTGCAAAGTTAAAGCGGTGTTTGCGGTGTAGGCAGAGGGAGCGATTTGCAGAATCTCGCACTTGCGGATTGTTCCACTGAGACTGAGGGAGGATGGTCCACATCGATCCTATTTCATCGTTTCAAAATACTTCAGTTTAGTATTGAGTGACCAGTTTAATTTCTTTTTTTTGTTTTAGATCTTTTTTATCTGATTGTTTTTGTAAGATTAAGGATAAAGGCAAAATAAATGCGCAGAAAAATATTAACGAAACGAGATGGGATGAGAAAAGTTATGAAAAAGAAAGATACATTTTTATCAAACTTTTTATTTAGAGTTTCACAAAACACTAAAAATAATTTTTGCATTGTTCGATAGTTAATTCAGTTATTTTAGCAATTCCGGACCGACCAATTTATTCTCCAACTTTAAGATAAAGACTTCAGCTTAAATTTAAAAAAAAATCACTATTTTTGAACTTTCATTTTCTAAAAATCATTCGATCAATTTCTTTTAGAATTAGTTTCCGTTTACTAGTTACTAGTTTAGTTCCGTAAAATTAAACAGTTATCTAAAAAAAAAAAATGTACGTTTTTAATTTTTTTATCTATGCTTGATAAAAAAATAATTGTTATACATAGTTTTTTACATGGAATTACCTTTGGGTAAACAAATGTCGTAACTGTATGTGAAAAATATTTTTTTCATTCGCATAAAGAATTGAACTATGGAGAGAAGCAAAAGAATCAAACTGAGAGTAAGAGACAGATTTTTCCGACTGTTCTCCTGCCGAAATTATATTTTGAAAGATGTAGCTATCCTGCCTTTCCTATTTTCATCATCATATAAAAGCAAGAATATTCACATCATGTAAAAGTAAGAATATCTTCTCGGTTTGTGTTAAATTTCGTTAATCATTTTAATCAAAGCTAATCAAAAACACTATAAAAATAAACACTTTTTTTTTCCTTCAACCAACTGGCGGTTTAGCGAAAGGGCAAAATCGGGAGACTGCTTCTCCCCTATACACTATTTCTCTATCGAAGTAGATGGAAAAACCGGTTTTGTTATTCGGAGAAGACTGCAGGTTAAAATTCGAGTTTTATCCGTGCAAAACCGTCAGTAGTGGGTTAAATATATATATATATATATATATATATATATATATATATAATTTTTCAAATAGAAAAAGTACAAATAATTAAGAGACAAAAAATGTCTTTGCATATTTTGTATTCATATATATGTACTCAACATGTTTTGAGGGAATGTTGAGAAAAAAGTATGAAAAAACCGTTTGAAATAATACTAATAAGTGTCCATCTTTCCGTGTGTTGAGGAGAGATAGCCATCTAATACAATAGAGAAAAAGTGGAGTTAAAATATAGAAACTAGCACAAGGCAAGCAGTTAATAATGAATATATTTCAATTTGCTGTGCAAGGAATGAATTTCATCTTGGAAAATAATCGAATAATGAAAATCTAATGTACAGATTTAGTCATTGACTTCTTAAAAAAAACTTACTTAATTTTTTGTTATCATGTTTTAAGTTTGTTCATGTTTCATGGAGCTATTGCATGCATTTTACACATCACGTCCAATCATTTTTTTAGTAGTGGCATTGCATTCTTCTACACATTTAACAAATTAATCATAAAATTATGAGTGTGTCTAAAATCAGATAATAAATCGGTTTCTACTGAGCGAGTTATAAGATTCTATCCGATAAAATGTTAGGTCTGTAAAACCGAAAATAAATGCATGATTAATATGGTCTTTAAAAGTATTAAGAAAATTGTTTAACTATTGTAATAAAAAGTTAAGGCTTTATTTTTATTAACCTTCACCACAAAATTACAAAACAAAATTGTACTCAATGAAAACCAATAACGATCCTAACGATCCCAAAAATTTCACTACTAGATTTATTTATTTGGAGATATTAAGAATGGTGGTGAAGATAAATTTACAAAAAAAAAACTTATTTTCCTACTTTAGCTACTTTTTTTAAAATTTGAAAAGGAGCATAAGAGCCTTAAAATAGTAAGAAGTAATAATGGAAATTTGCCATCTCTCCTCAATTTTATGTTTCCCTCTTGATTTTATGTGATCATCCATGATTTCTAAAGTTGATGCTGAGTTGACCTCCGAATTTATAGCCTCATCACATTATAAACTATTTCTGTTTTCTCCTCAGGAACAGAGATTGGACTCTAAATGAGCTTTAAAAACCCGGTTATTTGAAATACCCTATAACATACGCATTAAAAAAAAAAACAGAATACTTAATTCACGGAAAATATTTTACTTTTAAATAAAATCAAAAAATTTAACTCAACATACTTTTTGCTGTCATGAAAAGCATAGCTTTGTTCAGATTGATAAACAAGTTATATTGTTTCAACCCCAACTCTATCAACTGCAATGTTTTGGAATAAATTTGAACAAAATACAGCGTGCGTAATTTTTAAAGACTTTAAATTTTATCAACGACTTCTTAACAAAACAAAACAAAAACTGATACAGAGTTCTAACATATTTCTTGTGATCTCTCAAGAATTATACATGTAGTTAAAACAATATCTTCTGGAAAAAATTATTCAATATTCAAAATAAAATAAATAAATAAATAAAAATAACACGCAAACAAATTTCCTTTTAAATAAATATAATAAAGCATTTATTTCGATCGAGCTTGGCCAAAACAAAAGAGTAAACATGGAACATCTGTATATAAGCCTCACAAATGAAACAAAATAGCTATAATTCCCAATTGAAAGTTAAAGCGAATAAAACCAAAGGAAAATTGAACATAAAATGAAACTATAGTATGGAATATTAAGGGTCATTGGTAAACACCGCGGCTAAAGGGTAGTGAAATGTCGAGGTTACCAGCAAAAGGGACAAAATGTCGTTATTGTGTCTAAAAAAATGTCATTAAATAATTAATAAATAATGAATTGAATTAAAAACAGATTTGAATGGTTCATGGTCCAAAGAATGACATACAGGAAACATTAAGGAATAAGAAATATTTATGATCCTGTGTTACATTATACAAATAACGGGTACACGGTTTTTAATTATTAATATTTTTAAATATAAATCAGTTATCGTTCCAGTAATTTAGATTTTAATTTTAATTTCTTCTTATTCCATTAACTCTTATCGAAGTGATTTGTGGGAGTAAATATATAATACTGCCCGCATAAATCTTAACTTGCAAATTGTGATTACTGTGTTAAATATTGATATATTAAGACATAGTCTAATGCGACACCTCTAGATTAAATGTCATCATATATAGACAAATATTATATAATGTAAACAGTTAAGGTAGTAAACATTCATTATTAAGATACAGTTTGCACAGTCTTCAATTAATCATTGCATAGAATTGGAATAAGGGATAGAATTAGTAGTTAATAATGCACTGATTTTCATAACTATAACTAAAGTGTATTGAATTATAGATATGCATCTATAGTAATATTTTGTTTAAAAAATTTTTGTCTTAGAGAATTTCTCAAATCCCTAGTCTGCTTATTATTAACTTTTTAAATGTTTAGATATCGGACCTTGTTTCAGAAATAAAACTAAAATATTTACTTGAAAGTAAACTAGAAAGTCTGTGGAACTAAAATTTTTTTTACTAAACGATATTTTGGAAATTTAATAATGTTTATGATACATCGAAATATGTATGTTTTTTTTTTATAATAAATTTAAATTGTACAAATCATTCGATTTTTTTAAACGGTTAAAAAAAGAACATTATTTTTAAAAGCATGATTTACATGACAAATGACCCTATGATATGTTACTACCAACGTTGCCCATGGGGCATATTAACTTTTATGAAAAAGCTACAACCGAATTTCACCATGAAACATGTCTGATATTGTTCCAGGGAATTAGAGATTGGTGGTGCAAGATACAGGATCGGGTTTATTGTTAAAATTTATTTTTTTCTGTTTTTATTTTTATCCTTTTTGCACATTCATTTCAAGTAAAACAACGCAGCGTATTCATTATAAATAAGACATAGTTCCTTAATTATATTTTTAAATTTACACGCGGCTTAAAAAATATTATCTTTATCTAAAAGCAAGTTTGAACTTTAAAAACAAAGTACGCTTTCAATACATATGTAAAAAAATTGTATTCGTTTACAATTTGAAAAAAAAAATCAGCATTTTTTAGCCAAATTTTTTTCTAATCAAATATTTTCTTTCAGCTTAATTAATTTCAGAAACTCAGAACAAAAACTTATATTATTGTAAAATGTAGATTTAAGTTTTAAAAAAGCGTTTGAAATTTCTAAGAATGAGAAAATAACTCCATCACAATAAATGAACAATTTACTTACATCAACAGTACTTTGATGTTTTTTTTATTCAAGGGAATATTCTCAAATCAAAGAACGTTATAAGCGAGCTATAAGCTGCAAACTGCAAAAAGCTCCAAAACCGATCGACGACAATCATCATCATCATCAAAGAACGTTTTTTTATGTATTTTCGTCCATAAAGTGCCATGGTATACATTTGATCTTTATTATTTAGCATTTCTTATTAAAAATTTACGAATATCAATGTATGTTTGCTGTCCTCTCAAATTCAAGAGAAATTAAAATATCCTGACTAATATTGCATTTTATACATTCAGCTAATTTTACATCAAAACTCAGAACATTTATAGATAAGATTTAATAACATATGTTTGTTAAAAATATGATTTAGAAGTTTAACTGTATTTTAATTTTTTTATTAGTAATAATTTTGCTTTGATATTTATTTATACATAAGTGCATATTTATTTTATGTACCACAGATATTTTATGTCTAAATGCGTAAACTTTTGGGACATCCATGGGGGAGATCCAAAAATTTAGTAAAAAAAAAAAATAAATAAATAACAGAACAAATAGTACTTTTTTTTGTATCCAGCGGGGATATATGCGATGCCACAATAGGCATTAAATCAATTATTTAATTTTTATTACAATTTATAAGAAGCGAATATAAAACATATTATTCTTTCGATCAATAGAAATTTTATTTCAATACTAATGTAGACTCATTATGCCCTAAATATAAAACTAAAATCAATTTATAACTCTTTATTCTTTATTTATTACCACAAATATGTTTCAGTTACATGGTTATACTAATTCTCACAGTCCTTTTTTCGATTCGCGCTCGCCAAAGTATTTTCATACCTAATATTGATTATGAGGGGCAGGCTATATTTTTGACGATATTATCATTCTATAAATCACCAATCTTGGATCTCTTCCCATGCTCCTAAGTGGCCATTGGAATAATTCATTCACTTTAAATTTCTAATTTTTGGCAACTGGAGGTGCCCTTCTGGGCATCACAGTCCCAACCGTTGATAATAAAATACTTACTAAAATTCCTGATGTAAGAGAATGTTTTATATTGATCCCTTTAAGGGATTCCTTTTAAGTATTTTTATATTTTTGAGCTATGACCATTTCCAATAATTAATAAATACATTTTTCTTAAACGATTTTATTTATTTCTCTAAGACAATAATCATTTTATTACATCCAAATTAAGAAGTTTCTGTAACGGCCAAAAAGTGAATAATGCTACCTGTACAAATCCACTAATTAATTTAAAACGATCACCGTCATAACAGTTATATTAAGCCTAAACTTTAGAAAAATATATGTATGACTGTGGTTTTAGGCATATATATAAATTTAGGAAAATTCGGAGGCATATTGCAAGAATTGGGGAAATTCGGTAACCAGCCATCTGAAAATTATGCTATTAAAAAATTATAACCAAAACAATAATAAATATTTAACTTACTTTTAAAGAGATTTTAACGACCTACAACTTGATGATACACGAGATGGAAACTGATGATTTATGTCAAATGTACTCATATCTACTTGATTTAATTAATCCGATCAAAAAGTATAATTTACTTTATCTTTTGCAAAAAAAATCATCACAAAACCAGTGTTTACCTTAAAAAGTGATGTATTATTTTAACTAAATTATTTAAATCTAAACTTACATGTAATTAATTTAATGTAAGAAATCAATGAACATACCGAAAGAAATATAATTGAATTGGGTATGAAGTTTAATGAGAGAAGGTCTGCAAGATTTTGTTGCGTTAATCTGGATGATTAGGAAATGCAATTTAAGATATTAGACAATCAATCGACGGAATTTGGCTGAAATTCTTGTAAAAAATCATTTTTGTATCATGCCCTCTTGATGAAATAAAATCACTTTTCCTATTTTCATTACGATTTGCGAATATCTAAAACTGAAAACTAAACAAGTTAAAAAAAAATCATTAAAAAGTTATTGTTTATAATAACTGAAGGAAAAAACTAGCAGAATATTTATACCATTTCAGAATGATTTATTCAAAACTTTCTAAACCACTGGTAACGCATAAAAAATAAAATAAACGCACCCTCTTCCCTTTCATTTTTTTCTATATGCTGAGCTCAATTTCGCATTTAAAAAAGCAAGCAGTAAGATTATTTTTGAACTAAATAATAATAAACAAAACAAATTATTTCATCTTTTGGGAAATGAAGAGGTGCATTCAAATTCAGAAAAGCTTTCTACCGAAATGACGCCAATGAGACTAATATTTTTACATAGTTTAAATTTAATAGGTTCAAAACAAAATAATGAAATAATCCCTTTTAAAAGTAGTATATAAAAACTAAAAGAACATTTGCACTATTTCAGAATGATTTATTCAAGTTAAAAGTTCAAAACCACAGATAATACATAAAGACTAAAAAGCACCCTCTTCCATTTCATTTTTCTATAGCCGATGTTCTCAATTACTCCTTGAAAAAATTGCTAACCATCATTAGTCACAAAGTAAGATTGCGTTCAACTAAATAATTCAAAATAAGTCTAAACAAATTCCTTCGTTTATTTGAGAGAAAAAAAAAGAAATGCATACAAATTTAATTATACCTTCTAACAAAATGGCGTCAATGAGACCAAATGTCTTTCGACTAGCGAAAGAAAAGAGTGAACTGCCATCATTTATTTTCAACTGGGTCATGTGTTTCTCTTTTTAAGGTCGAAAAGGCGGAAAATATGTCCGACAGACATTCCAAACTTGATTATCCTTTCTGTCAACATAATGGCGTGCACAACTTTTAAGCTTTGTTTAAATTAATGATTAAGAGCACTTAGAATATTTGGAATTCTTAAGATTATTTCTCGAGATACGTTCGCTAATATTTAATTATAAATCTGAAATATTCGATGACAAAAAGTTCCATTTAATAATTTATAAAAATTGTAGAATGGCTAATTAGATTTTTTTACGCAAAATAATTTTTGGTAACGCTTTTTAATACTCACACTATGAATCACAAAATAGTAACCTTTAATAAACTTCAATTCCTTAGATAAATAGCATATTTCACTTAAAGGGTAACAGAGTAATATGATCACGGTAAAACCAAAAATGAAATGATTACAACTTTCAGTAGTGAATTAAATATAGCATTACATAACGACTACTATTAATCATTTATTTAAACTTTAACTAAGCTAATTGGCAAGCAATGCGTCGAGGGTACAAAATAAATGTTACACTAATAATGGAATTAAATTTATGAGATATTCAATGGTGTATTCGAGAAGAAAATTTGAAACAAATGATAGAAATCTCGAAATGATTACTTTTATTCATGCAATCATTACTTTCATTCGAATGATACTTTTATCCATCATGCTTTTGGGGACTTAAGTTGGGGAAATATAATAAAAATGGAATCGAAGTGAATACGATGTTGCTTAGCGCTTTCATGTTATATATGCTGTGAATCACAAAATAAGTTCAGATGAAAACACACCCAGTTAAAAGTGTAAGGTTTTTTTAATGTCAGCTATCACCCTTACCACAAAGCAAAACAAGATTCATAAATGATTTGCAATGACTTATTAGGAATATTTATCAATTATTAACCTGCAAAGTTTAAATAATGTGAAATTTGTGCTAGCTTATTAAGCTTGCATAAACAAGCTTTTTTTTATCGAGATTGAATCTACTTCTACAAAACAAGAGTAGAAAAATCTCTTGAAATCAAATACGAATCATCATTCGTAAACGTCAAGGGTGGAAAGCGATCTTAAGACTAGGATAAACTCCTTGAAATATTTATGAGAACTGGCATTCCTCGTACCATTTCAAGTATTAATGGCACAAATTTCATGTCAAGACTGACGAAAAATTCCTAGAAAGATTGGGTGATCATCCTAGATTTTCAACCCCTAGATACAGTGCTTTCAATGGACTGGTAGAACATTGGGATAGGAGTTTGCAGCAGATGATACACCTTGTCATTAGGAGCGATCCATCTAACTGGGATAAGCATATCCCGTATCTTTTGTTCGTATATCTTGAAATCACCCCTGGAATATCACATTTTCAACTGATGTACGGGAGACAACCAAGAGAACCTTTGGCAGTGCTAAAGTCATCATGGCCTGGTGTGAAATACCCATTCCAAATTTGAGTGAATCAGCTGTCGAGTACTTGCAGCAGTTGAAAATAAGAATGGAGCAAGCTGCAGAACAAGCTGAATATTTCAAATGAAGATCTATGATAAAGAGTTTCAAGAGTGGCGACCTAGTTTATTCACTTATTATTTTACCTGTTTATTTACCTAGTTTATTACCTGACTCTAACAACAAGCTTTATACTGAATAACGTGGTCCTGGAGAAATCGTGAGTCTTATCCCCCCCCGCATAAATTGAGACTGACATATATAAAAATAAAACATGTTCATTCGAACAAAATAAGAAAATTTCAAGTCCGTGTCAATGTTGTAGGAGTGCTATTTTAGAATGAAGAAGATTTTGGAGTAATTGTAACTCTAACAAGAAAAGACTTATCATCCCCTTTAGAATATTTAAAAATTGAATGAAGTTTAGATCTGGAAAAATTGGATAAAACTCAGAAGAATAGCTTAAATGCTCTTATTAACAGACATCAAGCATTATTTACAGGAAAAATAAAAATTGCTAAGGTGGAATCCCACAAGATCAGATTGATTCCAAACGCAGAAAGAAAGAAGCCTCACGTATATAGGATTCCAGAAGCATTGAAAACAAGAGTTGATGCCGAAGTAGGACTTGTTAAGTTCAGAGCTAATAGAGGAGAGTGAAGCTGAGATAGCTCACCCAGTAGTTTGTTTGAACAAGAAGGTTGGAAGCATCAGACTTTGTGTTGATTATAGAGCTCTGAACGCGGTTTGCCAAAATTGATGACTTTTCGATGGAAGATACAGTAAATCTAATGTACAATATAGAGAGAGCCAATGTAATAAGCACGCTGGATCTCCACAAGGGTTACTACGCCGTTTCTATGGAGGAAGAAAACAACGAATTGACAGCTTTTAAAACTCACCGTGGGCAGCATCAATTTAAAGTTCTTCCATTTGAATAAAAGAATGCAGTGTTCAAGGAGTTATGAATAAGTCACTGAAAGAATACAAGGAATTTTTAAGATCCTATATTGACGATATTACTATCTTCTCAAAAGACTTCAACACCCATTTTCAAGATTTGGAAAAAGTCTTTGCAAAATTGAAAGGAATAGGATTTACAATCACTGTGAAAATATGTTCTTTTGAGAAACCTTAAATCAAATATTTAGGACACGTGATTGAATTAGGGAAACATCAACCTGACCCAGAGAAAATAATTACTATTCAGAAATTTGAATCGAAAGTCTACTTAGATTAACGAACTACTACAGGGAATGTATCCCAAACTATGTAGATGCCGCATACCCCCTCACCAAACTCACGAGAAAAAAATAACCGGAGATGCTTGATAGGAAAGAAATACACGAGTCTGCTTTTCAACGTCTCAATGAGAAATTGGCAAAGATAACGGAGTTGATTACTCCAACACCCAACGAACATTTCATCATCTACTCTGATACTTCACAAGTAGGAGTAGGTGCCTGCCTGTCTCAACAGAAAGGCGACTCGCAAATACCAGTGTGCTATGCCAATCAGAAACTATCAAAATCTACAACAAGAACAAATCAAACAGAATTGGCTTACTTGTGCTTGAGAGGCATATTGTATCGTATAGGCATTAAAGAAATTCGAGCCTTGGATATTTGGCTCGCTAGTCAAAATTGTGACCAATCTCAATCCATTAGCATTCATAGTTAAAAATGCTTCTCAATAGTCCAAGTTCCAAAGGTGGGCGCTCGCGCTCCAAAATTATGATTCACGCATCGAGCACTGTAATGGGAGAAATCTTAAAAACGCTGACTCCCTTTCAAGACTACCTATTTTGGTGTGATTAACAAAAAAAAAAGTTTATGTAAAGGAAGTTGGACAGTTTGTGTTAAAATTTATTTTATGACTTTCATTTTTTTTTGTTAGAGGTTCTAAGTGTTTTTGTGTCGATATTCACTTGTGGATAAGTAGGTAAATTTAAAATAACGGGTAAAGTGCTAATTTATTTGAAGTACAGGATTTTTATATTTCAATAATAAAGGATTTAGTATTTGAGAAATAGTAAGTTTCATAATGTTTATATGCGTAATTTTAAGATGTGACTAAAAACCATGGAGATATAATTATTGAATTATTATGTTTTATATATGATCTTTGAGGTGTCTTGGTATAAAATTAATTTTTTTTGTTCTTGTTCATTGTAATAATTACTTAATTAATATTAGTATTAATTATCATTAATATTACCGTGTCATCAGGTTATGATTAAAACAGATAATGGTTCTTGTAATAGGTATATTTTATAACTATTTTTACTATAAAAAAAGAAGTAATAATAGCATTTTAGGACATTGAATTATTAATACTACCATTACAGTGCATAATGAATGATAACTGAGCATATGTATGAGTAATGTGAATATCTCATTTGTATTTGTGTTTAATATTCCTATTTTGTTGTCATTGAAATTATTGCATTTTCATATTTATCGTATGTATCATTGTGTGTTATTATTTTTTCATCGCAAACAGTTGCTTATTTTAGTTTTCAGATTAACGATTAATTAAGTTTATTAAGTTTAATTACGATTATTAAGTTTAAAACGTTATTTATACCAAGGGTTCGCATAAGTAATACGACAAACTTCAGAAGGAGTTAGAGAACATGATCAGGATTAAAATTGTAACAGAAACCCACGTCTAGAAATGTATCATACTACGCTAGGGACTTTCCCAATTATGAATTGTTCCTTCACGTGCTTTGAGAAGGCCATAAAAGGAAAGCGATTATATTTATGTACAGTGACATTTCTGGGGATGGGTTTCTATGACATTTTAATCTTGATTATATGCCTTAATTTCTCTAAAAGTTTGAAGCTGCATTATGTGACCTTCTGTTATATTATGACTATTTTTTTGTACGTTTCGACAAAAAATAGACTAAAAATATACTTAAACAAATATGAAACTTTAGGAGTAAAACTAATTTCAGATTTAAAATCTCCACATCCGTATTAAGCAAGAGCAAGTACTTGTATAAATGCAAAAAAAAAAAAAATTTCCCCTGCAAAAGTAAATATTATTCTACTATTTGTTATGTTGGAAAAATTTGTTATTTGTTTTTATAACTATAACAACCATGCATTTTAAAATTAGTATTATATAAATTAATATTCTAATTCAGAATTTAATAAGCAGGGTAATTCATAAAAAAACCCATATATTAATGTTAGTCATTGCTAAATTTGAAGAAAAAGTATACATATTCAAAAACACAGAGCTATATTTTACTATGAGTGAAGCAAAAAGTGCAATATGGTATATAAATTATAACGGACATTTCATGGCAAGTTAATGTGTTTCAATTAATCCCCATTTAATTATTTTGTTTTCTCCAGCAACCAAACATATTTTGATCTTTTCTGCCCTAACTACTTCACCAATCATTAATTAAGATTAAAATTTGGATTTTATTTTTCCTAGCTTAAACAATAGTTTGTTATACACAATGTATAAACTACTTTGATTAAAAAGAAATCTAAGTACATATATATAATAAGTGTGGTGATCACTGAACTTAAATTTCAAATTACAAGGATATATAATGAATTGCGATATAATACAATCATCAAAATGTTCAAATACGTTTTATCCATTAAATGAAGTTCATATTAAGATTACTGAATCATTAATAGAATAAAATATGAGAGACACTATCGTCTAAATTGTCTTAGGAATTAAGTACACACAGTACTTTAGAACAATTAGGCAAATTTCACTTAACTTCTGGATCAATTAATTAAATTTCATCTCTAGATCTCGGATAAGAAAACAGTATAATTTATTCATGGCAAAATGTCACTTTGTAATTAATCATTAATATTCATTAATACTTAAACGTTAGAAGTGAACAAATGGTGCCTTGTCACGAAACGTGCTTTATTCTTGTGATTTCTTTCGCTTTCTATAGCTAATAAATTATGGAAACGAATCAAAATAGACTAGCAATATTTATAAATGTAATATTCTTGCTACTAAAATATTTTATATAGATATATATAATTTATTTTATGATTCCTTTATATACAAAATATGATATTTCCTAGAAGATAGATATTTCATATGAAATTCAGGAATAGAGATTATAAATGTGACTGAATATGAATATCTAGATAAAGGGTCTATGAATATTAATATGTTTCTGACGAATATAAAGTATTATGCAAGTGCTTTTTCTATACTTAATCATTATCCAAGTTTTGTACGTTTTATAACGTTAATTAACTAAATATTAAAACAGTACATCCTGAGCTTTTTATAGACACGTTATGCCCTTTGATTTTTTTTTGTATCTTGTGTTTCAGTTTTATTTCTAGCAATCTTGGGCCAAAATTAATGTAGTTATATATTTGAGTCATTTTTGCATAGTCTAAATGTAAAGAAATATATGAAAATGTTTCAAAGAGAAATTTTGAAGAAAGAAAAAATTCTGCATATTAACACCAAATTATGGGGTATTTCAATAATTTATTTGGCATATTTTCCATTTATATGGTAATGGTCTTGGGGAAATTCTGGTGTTCAAAATTATAATTCTAAATTATAGTTACCACACATCTAGTAAAACTGAAAAGTATTGTTAACCGAATAAATAGTTCTTATGCCGAACTCTAAAGTATGATGAAAAAATTACTACATTTACCTAATTTTCTCCTATATTATAAAACTATATCTTGTTAATTTTATTAAAATCATTACCAAAGCGCTTCAGTAGAAATTACCAAGCTTCTTGGTGAAATCATAGAGCCAGAAGCACTGTAAATTTAATTGTATTCTGGTATTTTTTTAAGTTTTTATTTCTCGGAGACTAATTAGTTTTAGCAAATTTGTTTATTTATTTATTTATTTTTTAAAGAAAAAAATAAGAACTTGTTTTCCGCAAACCATTTATATTTTTGTTAAACTAGCTTGGTGTTTTCATAAGAAAATGAGTTCTTACGTAAGATACTTTCACATCCTACACAATTCTAGATGAGATGTGATAGGTAACATGTTAAATTATTCTGGAAAGAAAATATAAGGATTGCATTTCAATATATTGCTTTGAGTATCCCAAAAATTCAAAACTTGGTTTGGTGTTTGAGGTTTTTCATTGCACCATGAGGAGGTATCACATTACAGTCTTAAAAAATCAAACCAACATACAAGTATGTCAAATTATTTAAGTTGGTCAAAAGAATTTTTTTTAATATAAAAAGGACTTCTTTACTTCAATTTTTTTCCTAAAATATACCATATGTATTTATTTTTTTTTTCTGCAAAGAATTCTGTGATTAATGGCGCTGCATCGATTATCGATTATAGAAGATGGCAGTAAGGCTTTATATCAGAATCCTTTTACTTTAGCGTCTTTTTTCCGCTTGCATCGCTTTCTGGTTTCATCTTTGCGAATGAAGAATTCCGGAAGCTAAAGTATCTAGTACGATGATGGATAGTACGATATTAGTGAAACCGGAGGAGAATCGAGAACAAACTTACAAAACCGAACTAGAGTATTGAGCAAATATAATGTTTTGAAAAGTAAACAGGTATTAATGTATGAAAGGGTATTTCTTAAAACACTGAGTTTTAGAAAGAATTGTATTTTCGCTTCAAAATAATTTTATCGCACATCAACAAATAAAATAAATAAATCTATAAAAGTTATCATGCTGCAAACTGCATTTACTCTTTTTACTCGAAAATTTAAAAAAGAAAAAGTAACCTTTCAAGATTATTATTTAAATGTTGTACACTGTAAAAAGTTCCGAATCAAATAATGGTAAAAAACACTGTCTCTTTGGAGGCATCGTCCGAAAAATTCATTTTACGTAATATTTTCAATAAAATTTATTTAATTAAATTGATTCCGTAATTTTAAAGTTATGATTACTGTAAAAATTATTGCGCATCGGATTTTTTACTCCATAAAATGTTCCGATAAAAATGAATTTAACGATAAAAAACCCCCTGAGTTCCGGTACTTTTTACCATAATTTTAACCGAAAATTTTGAAAGTAGATTTTTATTGCAAGAGCATTGTTTTTATTTTTACCGTGTCTATATCAGGTCTAAAGAGAATAGAAGGGCTGGTTCCCTCCTTTGAAGAAACTCTCGCTGCGCCAAACCTCCGATTTTCTCCAGTGACGTCACGCTGGTGTGAAGCTTGCACTTTTACTTCAAGAACGGAGTGTTCGATCTAACTAGCTCTAACTAATACTGGAACATTCCTTTTTGTGACATAATCCAAGACATTTGTTGTTTTCTATAATGACTTTCCTCAGTTTTTTGCAGCGAATTTACAAAAATTTAAAACTATTAACGAAATGCCAGTTTGCGGGATTGCAACTTGCAAAAATTCTGATAGAAACACAAAAGGAAAAAATATAATTTTCCACGTAATCGTTAAAGTAAATGAACAACCAGGTAAAGAAAGGATTCAACGTTGCAAATGAAATGACACAGTTAATATAAAATAAAAATACGTTTATTCTATCGTTAATAACTGTTATAAAAATTCACCATCTAAATAGAAACCGCCTTGTTACTTCAAAAAGAAAGGCAGGCGAAAAAATTTTAAAAAATGGATAAAGTCAAAGAAAATTAAAGCGTAAATAAAAAGTATAAATAATATATATAGTATATAGTTAAAATTCTCCTAATTTCACAACATATTTTTAATGTAGTTATTCTAAATATTTTTGATTTTTTTTCAATTTAATTCTCTTAAATTTAAAAAGCTATAAATTATATTATCTTAAATTTATATATCTATAAACAATTGTAAAATTTCTAAAATCATTATGAAACTAAATTATTATTTTGTTACAGTAATTAGCGTTTAAGGTTGATGTTTCCTAATGATTAAGTATGACCAGATTGCTATTAACGGAATATAATTAAATCAAGATTCTAAATTTAACCCAATTTATTGTAATCAAAAAATATGTAAATAAAAAAGTGTCGATATATGCTTTAATTTTTCTTAATAATTAAAGTTAAAACTGAACTTTTTAAAATAAAGTATATTTAGTGTCATTTTCGCCAACTAGTAAAATATTTTTATAAGTTGAAAATTGTATTTTTTTAATATAATGACCAAGAAAATTGTTTTTGGAATATGTTTTTGAACGGAAATAATGTGTTAATCATGTAAAGTTTGAAATCTAATAACCAGAAAAAGCCTAGCTTATTTTTACAGAGAGAAAGATGCAGAGTTATTATAATATCTTTGCTAGCGATCTCCGAGATTTGTGTACACAGTGACGTCATGAGGAGGGAAATCGTAGCTTCAACTCTAAGAGAGGAATGAACTAGCCCTTCTATTCTCTTTAGCCCTGGTCTATATAAGGTAAGGATGTAATACAAGAAATCTAGTTTAAATTAAATATACTTAAGAAGCGAGAAGATACAAAAAAAAGAAGAAAAAAATTATAAGGAATAATAAACAGCGAAAAATATTGCAAAGCGAAGCGTTCTATTTTGATATATAATCTGTTGCCACCTTTTCTTATATAAATGTTACACTATTCTGCACTGTGATATAATTAAACTTATGGGAACCTTGCATTCATCGCCGCTTAATGCTAAATGTAGATATTTACATTGAAGCATAAACATTGAAGGTTCTATAACAGGTTTTTATTAAGTCTTTTAGGTGGGTGTTGATTGCATCGCAGTTTATAGCAGCTCCATATGATGTTGGAGAGATTTTCGGGATCCTGGTTGTCTTCCTCCTCATCCTGGATGACTGACGCATCTCGCATGTAATATGGACGAAGATGCTGTACATGAACAACTTTCAAAAGTTTATTTCGTGGATCGATATACTTGATCTCGAAGCATTAGATTAAAATTCGTTTATTATTGTGAAGTCCACTCTAGGCAGTAATTCTTACTTTAGGATTATGTTTAAGAAATTCACAAGGGTATTTTTAAATATGTTTAAGGAAAATGATTACTGCTGTTTTATTGATCATATTTAAATGTTTACACATTTTTTTGTAGTTTTCAAACTACCAAATATTTTCAGATTTCTAATGAATTAAATTGAAAGCAGTAATGGATCACGGTTCAAATATAGCATGAAGTGCTGCTATACCAAATTGATAGCAAAAGGTAAGAAAAGTTGAACAAAGAAGTATCGAAGGATAAAAAAGTGTATAAAAAAGATAAAAATAAAGAAGTGTGTTCAAATTTTAGTTCTACAGAAAAAAATCTTTTATACACAGTATAAAATGCCCATAGATAATTATGTCCAATATGAAACAAACTATTCAAAGACCAAATAAAATTTCTGTAACATGAGGGGGATACATATTATGAAGTGGACGATACGACTAAATTTAGGTGAATCGTTCAATATACGTTATGAAAATTGCACTGGTAAGGATTCTTTTTCGGTTCTCAGAATAGTTTGAATAATAAATCAGCATCAGTCGAGAAATTATATTTAAATACCCCTATTCCCCTTACCTTCGACATGAATTTTAGAACCAGTTTACAAAGATTGTAACCAAACATTACCCCATCTAGATATATTATTTAAATTTTTATTAAGCTTAAATTGCAAGAAAATGATCTTGCGGCATTTTGCGACTATTTAGTTTATTTGTTTAAAAAAAACAAACCTATGCACCCCACATACCAATCTATAATATATTCCCAGTTAAATATGACAAATCGATTGGCTTTAGATAAAATAAAGAAAAATTCTCTGCTTGCTTTTTCTAGTTTTAAGGAGCAATTTCAATTTGAATATTCTAAATTATATAATCCAAATTGTTGTGGTTGACATTTTCTAAGCTACCTATAATTAAGATCATTTTAAATTACATTTTCTTTTTAAAATCTAAGGGATCAAGAAGTGATTCATTAAGAAAGAAATACTATGTGTGCAATTTGTGTTAAAAAAGAACTATTTCAACATTAATTATTTTAATTAACAATTTTTAGTGTAAAATTATATTCTGTTTATTATAATTAATATTTTCTGCTATGAAGTATGATTCTATTTCATGAAATACCTACTGTTTTCATTTTGTATTCATAAAAGAGCTATTTCGTAATTGCATGATTAGAATTTAATTTTGTATGAAATATACAAAATTATAATTTTTAACGAAAAAAAAACTGCATTAGTTTAGATTTTACAAGATATTTCTTCGAGGTAACAATACTTTTACATGATGATCCGAATTAACACATCTAATCAACACAGAGTTACCTAATTAAATTCCGTCTCCCTTTAGCGAGAGAAATGCTTTCAGAGAACGTCAAAAGACCAAACCACGTTTCCTCCGACTAATTTCACACCCTCTTGGTCTTTTTGATCACTAAACTACTATACATTCTTGATGAAGTAGTGAAATAGTTGATGAGATCCATAGTCCTACGATTCCACATAGTTAGAAACTATATGAAGGTCAGTATGTTTCTTAATACCACAGCAGGATTCAGATAAAGAAACATTTATTTGTATTAAATAAAACATTAAGCTTTTAAAAAAGGTCTAATCTCCTTTCTTTCATTCTTAGCCAATAATTTTATTTGTATCTTAATGAATATCATTGACAGATTTACTTATATTTATTTAATTACCATCTGTGTAATCGAGAAATGTTGAATAAAATATAAATCTATTAGTCATAAATGTATTATTTTTTATTAGTCTAAGATTAAATACTAATTTCCATATTTTATGAATAAAACTTATTGTAAAAACCTAATTTAAGGTAAATTTATAGAATAAATTTTGTAATGTAATAGTTATTAAGATATTATTTTAAGATTAGTTAAATTTATTTGAAATTTGAACGAAAGTTTATAGATAAAACAATTTTGCTTTTCTTTTTTAACCGTAAATTGAATTACAAATTTATTAATGAAAATGAATATATAATTCTGAGTATTTTAAAGCAAGAGCATATTACCTATTTATTTTAGCTTAAGCCTAATGTTCTGATTCTAATTTAAAAATAAAAAATAAAAAAAATAAAAAAATAAAAAATAAAATAAAAAAAAAAAAACATTTCATTCATGGTCTAATTTAATTATCCTTTACGTCACATCTTATTCATAAAGACAATCAATAAATTTTCGAAATAAATATCATGAAAAAAGCTTCTGATATTTATTATTCTGGGAATAATTTTCTTCACCTTAACTATCTCTGAATCAACACGTTTATAAGTTTAACGATTATTTTTCGATTATTTCGATTATTTTTCACCTCACATGAAACTTTCAAACTATTAAACCAAAAAAAAAAAAAAAACGTTTAATGTTAATTTATATTTAAAATCCAAACCATTTTATCCTTTATAAGATTTTGCTTTTATTTTGATTATAATATTTCTATAAGCCCAAGATACTGATTACTCTACAATAGATTCGAATCAACATTAGAATCGTGTTGTTGTTTCTATTGCATATAATCAAGCCAAGTTCACCTGTCATTTATCTTTTTCGAATTAAGTCAAAAGAAACGTGTTTCATGTGAAACGAGAGCATCGCAAGGGTGAAAGTACGTACTTAGCTCAGTACCCAACGGATAGATGGCAGCACCACTCATATCACATTATTATCGTTGTTGTTCAAACTTAGGATTAAAATTTCCTTAAATCAGAATCCCTTAAAACAATGTTTTTCCTTTTTTGAATAATATATTTATGAAATTCTTTGTTCGTGGGGTTTAATGACACTGGACATTAAAAAAATTATACTCAACTTAAAAGACTTTAAAACGGAAATATATAAATGATCAACCTTAATCTGAGAATCCTAATCTGATTAATATTTCATTTAACAGTAATTCATGCATTTTTTATTGTTAACCTATTTTCTTTCATAAAACTTAACCTTAGCGAAACGTTTCTTTTCTTGACTAAAACCCCTTAGCAATAAATATTGCAAATTTCCTTTTCTTTAGTTCTCTGAATAGATTCAATGGAATTATTCCAGCTCGCTGGCACTATTGTGTTGTCGAGTATAATCCTCCTTATATTTCACTTCTGTCGGCTTTAACTCCCTGATTTCATAATAATAAAAGTGGATACGCTCCTAGAATAAACAAATGTGTTTCATTTTTCCGCTTAAATCTCAATTCCTTGGCTAAACTTTCTTAAACGAATAAAAATAAAATAGTCATATTTGTAAATTTTCTCCGTGTTTTTGAGACAAATAAATTTTGAAATTTTATAGTCAATTTTGAGAGTCATAATTTGAACAAAATAAAAAAAAAGAAATTCCTTGTGCACTATTCAAGCTATTTATGAAGGAATATTATAAATAATGGATAAATTTATATTAAGCTCCGAAAGAAATATATAGCACTTTAAAACTGCAGCAGATATTTAAATATACTTCTTCACTAAATCACTTCCATTAAAAATTAAGACATAAGTAGAGATTTGATGTAAGATTACTTTAAAATTTTAATTAAATTAAGTGTAGGGGATAATTGCACAAGCTCCAAAATGTAAAACGTTGCATTAATCAGGTCTTGAAATATATCAGAAAGAAAATGACTTTATATTTATTATCATAAATTAAAAGAAGTTGATACATTATTAAATAAACACATTAAAAAGTGGAAAAAATAAGATAGATATTGTAAAGAGAATACAATAGTTATTTAAAATTTAAATAGTGGAAAATTAAAAAAAATATAGTTTCGCAAATTCTGTAAACCAAAATTAATACTCCCAAAAAAGCAGAAACAATATCCATTAAATCATTGAAAAGTTTTCCAATGGCATTTAAAGTAGAACCAAATCGTTAGAGAATTGCATGCTCTAGCTTGCATTCAATAAACTAATAAACTTTAATAAAATACACATAGTTTATCTTTTTCTTAAATATTCCATGTACAGTAAATTAAAAAACATATTTTCTGATTTTAATATTTTTTTTTAGAAGCAACCTCCAACAGGGTTAAAAAAACTACCAAATTTATTTAAAGCAAGATATCCAACTCAATAATAATTTTAAAATTTAATAATCATAATAATAATCATAACAGTAAAATTACAAATATCTGTTTTTTTTTTTTTTTTTTATTTTTTATTTTCCTTTATTGCTTGCGTTATATACTACTGTGTGTTTCATGGGCATGAGAACCAAGATCTAAAAAAGGGACGTGATTACATATTTAGTTTCCAAAATGTTCACAAAACGTCAAATTTTCTCAGTCTCCTTGTGTTTATAAAAACATACTAATAATTTAGGAAAGTTATATACCAGATGGTATTTCTTTAAAAGTACAGTTTGGTGAGTTTATTTTCAGAGGAAAGCATCAATTTGTGTAGATATATTTATAAAGTTTTACTTGGAATCTAATAAATGATATCTTTAGAGAAAGGATTTCATTTCCGCATTTGTGAAAATTCCTCGAAAACTTATTTTCATTTTCACAAGCAATTCGCGCCATTTTTTTCAATACTATATGTTTACTCATATAAAATATAATGTATTTTAAGAAAATGTTTTTCATACCCTATATTCTCAGAAAACGCTTTCACACTGCACTTTGTGAAATCTCTAAGGATTTTCAAATATTTGTTTTATTCCATATAAAACTCGAATTTTGAAGAATATTTAAGTAAGTGAGAAGTTTGCGAGTATTGAACCAGATGGGATTTAAGAAAAAAAAAACATTTGTGAAATTTTACTAATTTGAATCTTACAATAAATATTTATCATTATTTGTTTGTCAAAACAGAATTTTCTTTTTTCGTTTTTTTTGCAATGGGTTTAACATTTAAAATTAAAGTCATAATTAATGTGTATGGATATTAAGACAGTAGATAGATTATTGCTTAAACATCATAAGACAAACTCATTTGTGGAAAGTATATTAAAATAACTCTTGCAATAAATAATAATAATAGTGAAGTGTACTTAATTGGTACAGGGTGTTTCATATTGAATGGGACAAAAAGAATAGCGCAGTGTGACTGCCCTAATGGATTTATTCAGCCCAAACAAATTTATTCTGCAACTACAATTACACAAGTTTTTTTTTTTTTGGCAACAGGGAAAAATCATCGAATGACGAACTCGTCGCTAGAGGCGCTGTTAAACAAAATGTCGTCCATGCAGGAGAAAGCGTACTGCGTTTTGGAATATGCAGAAACCTCCTCGGTAACTGATGTGCAAATACGTTTTCGCACAAAATTTCGTAAAAAACCACCGCATCGGCATAACATAAGCAGGTGGGTGAAGCAGTTTCAGGATACCAGCTGCTTATGCAAGAACAAAAGCCCAGGACGAAAAGAAAAAAAAACCGAAGTTGTTGAAAGAATTCGAGATTCGTTTTTACGGAGTCCCTCAAAATCAACGCGACGTTCAGGTGCAGAACTGGCTGTCCCTCACGGCGTGGCGTGTTTTACGGAAGCGTCTCCAATTCAAGCCGCCACATTGGAATAACAACGTACGTGAGTTCCTGAGCGAATGTCTACCCCATCGCTGGATTGGCCGTGCTGGGCCACAGGATTTGACATGTCTTCATTGGCCGCCGAGATCACCTGATCTAACATCCTGTGATTTTTTTCTAGAGTTTCGTTAAAGACAAAGTGTTTCTGCCTCCACTTCCTCAGGACTTAGAGGAACTGAAGCAGCGGATAACTGCAGTGTTGAACTCCATCACAGGGGATATGCTATCACGAGTGTGGCAGGAGCTTGATTACCGTGTATACATTTGTCGTGTCACCAGAGGGGCACATATTGAACACCTGTAGAAACTTGAATAAATGTAGTTTTGAGGTGAATTTGAATTTTTTAAATACATTAATTATAACTTTTACAATCTTGTTTTCTTTTTGTCCCATTCAATATGAAACACCCTGTATTTACAGTGGTAATTTAAATTAATCATTTGGAAATACAAATGTAAAAATTTATGAAGGAAACTAAATTAAATCATACACCTTCAAAACACGGCATTTTTATCCAGCATTTTTTTACATCTGAAACGCTGAGATTTTATATATTTATTAATTTATAAGTTTAAAGTAAATAATTGAAATATGTTTTATTTGAAAAATGTTCGTTAATAACTTGAGAACAAAAGAACCGATTTGGATAGTGTTTTCTTTTTGAGAATTTGTAAATTTTTTTTGGAGGGGATTGTAAACAATCTGCACTTTACGGTGGTATTTATTTTGGACACAATATTGAAAATATGAAATTCCATTGCAGGAAATCATTGTACTAGTAAACCTCTAAAAATAAAACGTCAGCTTCGAAGTCATGAAAACTATTTTTCACATAAAAACTTGTGATATAGTCAAACACAAGTATGTTACAAGAACTCATGTTTTGCCCCAAAAAATTTGCAAGACAAAAGATAAGTATAATTTTTTTCTCATATTTAGATTACTTAAATTGTTATAGTATTAACCCTCCTGGCGGCGGACCCGAAATAACTCGGGCATGATTTCTACACGTAAAGCGGCAAGCCCGGAATAACTCGGGTTGCCTCTCTGCCTCTCTAGCGGCGAGCCCGAGTTTTTGGCTGGTATTTTTTTTTCTTCCCCTACGACCGCCGACTGGGTACTAATTGAGGGGTGGTTATAACTGTCATCATAAATCACTATAAATGAAGGGTGAGTAAATCATAGTTCATAGTATATTAGCAGTTTAATTGTACTGATAGTAAAAGTTTGTTTTGAAGGGAAAAAATATTAATTTTATGTTTTCTTTTGCTAATACTAAATCGAATATTTTGCTGCTTTTGTTGTTATTTTATTTCTATTTTTTTAAAAATTGAAGTTTTGAAAGATGAAATTAAAAAAATAGGAAAAAATAAAATATAATATTTAAAATTACTTATAAATTTTTTTTTATTGAATACTCGCATATTTTTAATAAGTTTTAAAATATCTCTATTAATAATGTTTTGCTGTTTCATTATAAGTAATGTAAATTCGATATTTTGAAAATGTTCATCAGCTAAATTTTATTTTGCGAACTTAATTATGAATTTATTTTCGAACTTACTTACTTATGAAAAAAGAGATTTTGACTTAGTTTAAATTTTGACTTATTTTATTTCTTTCTAACTGCCAAGAAATACCTTACTATTTTGTCATTAAAGTTTACTAGTTTTAAAATGTTAAAATTTTGCTAAACATTCTTTTATTTTTAATATTGTTCTGAAAATTTGCGCAAAAAGTTTCAGAATTATTTTAAAAAATGCTGAAACAAAGTCTTGTTCTATTGTTGTTTTTGTCATGTTTTATACATTTCCCTTGAATTATCGCATCTGAAATTCGTACAGAAATAAAATAAAAAAAATTTGAACAGAATACAAAAGACATCTATTGAATTTTTAAAAAATAACTTGCTAAAAGAAAAATCGTCCAACTACAAAGAAATGGATGAGATTAAATATCTGTTTAAGTTTAATTTTAATTAAATTGTATTAAGTTTGTATTAAAATGATATAATAATATTTTGAAACAATTTTTCTCTGCTAAACTCTGATTTTTTTTTGTGACAATTTAAATTTTATAGAATACTATCAAGTGATATATTAATAATGCGCGCAAAATTCTTAAAACTAAATATGATTTTTTTTTATTGCGTCATAATAAAGGAATATAATAAATTGCAATTAAGCATTAATTTTTGGTAGCTTAAATTATTTAACAAGAAACTACTTCAAAGTCTTCTCATGTACTTATGAACTTATTCATTATTCAATAAACTAATAAAAATGCATAAAAATGTATTCCAAACAAACTAAGTAAAAACAAGACTAAGTAAAAATCAGAGGATAAAATAATTTCTTTTCTTTTTTATAATTATTTAAACGAAATTTTGTAAATACTATTCTTATGTATTTGTTTCAAATTTCTGATTTAATTATAATCAATTTATATCAAGGACAATAATAAATGGAAAAGGCTACGCAAAGTTTATTTATATGTATTGCTCAGTTTTTTATTATTACTGAGTCTGAGACCAAAAAAACAGGTCAAACAATCTAGTATTTATTTAGTAAGGAGTATAAAACTTTTTTCAATAGAGAAAATTAAAAAAGTTATTTTTAAGGATAATTTAACAAAATAAATATATATTCAAACAGTATTTCGGAAGGTTTAAAAATTTTTTAATATTTTTACTTAGGAATTAATTTTAAAAGGAATTAGACTACAACAACACATGTGTTTCAACCATAGAAAATCTGATAGTCTTGCAATTTTTTAGTGCTGACAAAATTTAGAACAATTCTGCTCATCTAACTTGATCCATATTTACTACCATATAAAACTGATCGCAAAAGCTTAAAATGAAACAGCCTTTGTTAGTTTCGAGAGTAAAATTTTATTAGTTGACCTTTAATGAAGAATAGAAGAAAAAAAAATTCATTCTTATTAAAAGTTATTACCGTGTTTTAAGAATGAATGAGTTGGTTGTTGGTAAAATTATTGAAAACATCATTCAAGGTGTCACAATAAAAATATTTCCTTTTAAAATACAATCCTGAAAAAGATTCTAAAATTCTAGTTTCTTCATCTCGCAGATAAAATATCTGCGAGATAAAGCATGGATAACTTTCTAAAATTACATACACATATTTAGTTTTATTTCTTATTGCTTTTCTATTATATATGAGGCTGATTTTTGACAGACAAATTTATTTTCAAAATTTCTTTTCCTATTAAAACCTTTTATTTGTATGCACTATTTTATAATTTCGGACAATAAATAAATTATTTGGTTGAAATTTGTTTATCGTTAGTTAAGTTCTATCCCCTCTTATTTCAAAATACATACATGAATACGTTTCTCATTGCAAACTAGGATACAATCATTTTTCTCCAGAAATGCTTTCTTCTAAGCCGACATTCAGAAAAGAGAGAAATTTGACAAAAATAGAGTGTCAAGTATTCAAAGAGTGATTTGTCTTCTTTCCAGAACCATGCAGAACTAGGAATTTTTCTTGTAGCTGTTCCATACAATTAGCAAGTATTGGGCTGAGATACAGGAAATAGCCCCCTGCAGAGAAGTAAATCTCCCTCTTTCAAACCACTGACCGTCTATTTCACCATGCATTCACTACTCTAATTATTGCTATCTTCTTCTTAAAAGAATTTCCTTCACCATTTGCTTTCACCCTTTGAAAACTGACACATATTATCCTGTTGACTCCAGGATACCTTCAGTGTATTATTGCTTCAAAAGAAAGCGCAAAATGAAATGTGTTACTTTTTTTTCTGCACTTCACTAATAAAATGACTACAAAGGGCATATCATCGAGTAAAAGTAGATTTAATATAAAACTTTGAAGTAGTGTAAATAAAGAGAGCATATACAAGAGCACTTCAAATCTCCCACTCTTAAAGTCTAAAAGAATTTTTGTGAAGTAGAATTTTTTCACACTATATTTAATTGTTTAAAAAATTATTAATTTTTTCTGTTGCAAAAACTTTTAAACAAATATGTCTTATTGTTGTTGGAATTTCATGAAGTTTTTGCTTTTGTGATTTCTTAAATAATGTTTGCTTCTCCTTTTAATTGAAACTATTAAAAATGTGAGTGATTTTGTTTACATTATTCGTCCGAAATGAATATTCTGTGTTGAGCAGTGTAGGCTAAATACCAAATATTTGTATGTTGCATCTCTAATTTAGTAGCAGCAATGGCTGTTTATTATTGAAATTTTAATTTTTTTTAATTATAATTTTACAGTGTTTAGCATAATCTTGTATCCATTTACAATTTAAAACTCCTTGAAATAGTCTTTTTTTCAATAGCAGGACCCTATTTGCACAAATTCACAAAATAGGACCCTGGTTGAAAGAATGTGACTTAACACTTATTTTATATTCACAAATTACGAGTAATTTTTTCACAATTTAAAAAAAAACTGGACCTTTTACAAAATGTCTGGACAGACCTCTGATATTGATCTAATCAGTGAACGTAACATCGTTTCTTTTTAATAAAAGCATTTTATTGATTTTAGAACAGAAGGATTTTAAATTAAGCTGTTACCTGAAATTCATGAATAGCAGTTTCTGCAAAAGATTTTCTTCAATGTGTTACTTTGCATCATATTAATTACCACTATCATTTCTATTTTTAAAAATTTCTCAAGAGTACGTATAAGGAATTTTCTTAAGTAATCTTAGCTCTAGACCAGTTGTTCCCGAACTTTTTTTTGTCTCGTAGACCCCTTGAAAAGTTTTTCGGTTGTGGGTAGATATTTATCCATAATATTATATTGGGTAGATATTACCTGATATTTATTTTTTATAAATTCATCAACATCAACTTCAAACGTATTTTTGACAGCTGGTATAGTGCTACTCACTGTAAAAGATTTAAATTTCTAACTGTAGTGAAGTGTAGTATAAAAAACTTAAGAAAAAAACAGATCTTAATTTTTTACATTTATTAATTAAATTCATACTAATTTAATTACTAATTTAATTTAAATTAATTTGTAAGTGGAATAAAATAGTGCACTATAAAACCCGTACTCCGCTACTAATATTATAATTGCGGAAATAAGTTTGTACACAAAACCGTAGTAGTGTATTATCGGTCTGTTTGTTACGTTTTCACGCAAAAGTTAAGCAACAAATCTCCGTGATCTTGTGCGCAAAGAAAATAGGAGGACTAGCTAGCTAAAGAGTTGACACAGGCTACACTTCAATTTACCTCTGAAAAATAGTTTTTTTTGTTGTTACAAATTAAAACCTTACACGCAGAGAAAATAAAAACGTATGCGGGCGGAGCTGCAGGCAGCTGCTAGTTTATAATAATTCAGTTTCATGTATCAAAAAATAATCCTAATAACTTTAATTTTAATAAAATTTTTACTTCATAGCTACTTCTATAAATTATGTAGAATGTAGATAGATATATGTCTTTATATTATAAGGTAGTATAATGTAAGTAAATAGTAGGTAGCATCAGTGTATATTGATTATCCCAATCATGAAATGCCAAAATAAAAGTCACGACCTGCCTATATGAGATCCACTATGGTTCAACCCCATTTTCATTTCATGGACCCCAATTGTTTTTCACAGGGTTTGATATAGACCACTTTGGGAATGACTGCTCAAGACTTTCAATTCTCTAGACATTCTAAAAATATCAGTTTAATTAAAACAAATTGATTTTAAACATATCTTAACAGTTATTTTATGCTTTATCTTCAGAAATAGCAAGCAAGCAGCTTTTGTTGTAATATAAATATAAGTAAATGAATTGCACTCAATTTTTTATTCCATTCATAACCATCGAAAAAATTTCCTAAATTTTAAATTGAGCAATTTAAATATGGAAAAATAACTTAAGACTTGTATTATTTAATAATATGAATATGTATGAATGGTTTTGCTTCATTAAACTCATAACTTACACTTTTAAAAGCTATTATCAGTAATGCAATTAAATGGGGGTGACTGTATAAGGATATCAGCTATAAAAAAAATAAGCAATTCTTTTTTATTGATAGCGCATGTGTTATAAAATTAAAAATGATGCAAAAAATTTATCGATAAAGAGCAAGCAGTGGAGAAATAGGGAAAAAAAAGCAAATGAACTTTCTTTTTCTTTCTAAAAAAGGCTGTAAATGTGATCGACACTACACCAGTTTACGAATCCTTAATGGAAGAACAAAATTTTCTAGGGCGAGAAATTTAAAAAGTTTTATTCAGACTTCAATAATCAAGTTTTAAAAAATATTTTAACAATGGTTATCAAGCCATTGAAATATTTACCCCGACCTACCCCAATTTAGGGGCATATGGGTAAAAAGGGGGTACGGGTATGGTTATCAAGCCATGTCATCTTTCTTCTTTTCGGGATCGGTTATATTTTTCGGATTTTGCATGGAAGTACTATCTACAAGCTACAAGGAAATTTATTTGGTACACAAAGAGTTAAAAAGCTTCAATTTTATAAAAAAAATGTGAAAAAAATGAATTAACTAATACTAGTCAGAATTACACTTAGCTACATTTTGAATATTGATGATGAAATTATATTCTAAACGATGTATTTTCCAAATCAGAGATGTAACTTAAAATGAAGATAATGATAATGGTTTAGATTAAATAAAAGAAAAAAGATTACCACTGTGCAAGATTGAAAACTATAGAAAATTAACGGATTTTAATAGAAATTATATACGCTATGTGTAGTGATAATAATCACTAAATAAATAAAAATTAATTAATAAAAATTAAAGAAACATAAACTTCACAATATTGTATTCAAATTTAATATTTTTACTTCATTTATTACGAGTTTTTTTTTATTACTCTAAGAAAAAGTTGAATGATAGTGTTCTAATAATAAACTGAGAAAGGCGAGAACGAAACACAGTTATCATTGAAATATAAATCCTAAAAAGGTTGAAAAAATTCTGGAAACAAACATAGCTTTCCACAAGTATTCAAAAAAAGATAGTTGTAGAGTGAACTACTTAATGGGTTTCATCAATCAAACTGTCAATATCCTGACTGACCACATAGAGCGTGAAAAATTCTCTTAACAGCAAACGTAAAAAAATGGGGTAGGCATTCCCTTTGTCTGACCCTCGCCCTTTTAAGGAACATCTCTGGTAAATATGCTTGCCCTTTTAAGAGTAAAACTATTCCAAGTAAGCGCCATCAAGAGGGTTAATTGTTATGGTATCTGTCATCACATTAGATTATACGAATTCAAATCATAATTTTATGTCTCTTCTGCTAAAATCTTGCAATACTAATCTTCATCTACTTATCTTTATTTCTGGGAAAATATTTTAAAAATTTCTAATAATCGAATTATTGACCTCTCTAACGTCCCACTATTTTTCCAATTTTCGGAAATCTATATATTCAATGTTGAACATCACATATTGTCCCCTGGGCTTCCCAACCAACAATCAACATTGTTTCTGTTTCTCATATCCAATCCTCTACTATCTTACTGAAGTTCTTTCCTCTACCCATAACGGATAAACGAGATTTTTTTTGCAACTTGTGAGTCTCATAACTTTTGTACTATCATTTTGCGTTTAGACACTGAGGAAAAATGTTGTTACTGGAGCTAAACATACACCGAAGAGCCATTATATTATGACCATCCTGCTAATAACATGTAAGAAAACCTTCAGCCCTCAAAACTGCTAGCACCCGCCGTGGCATTGATTCCACAAGGTGCTGATAGGTAGTCTGAGGGTAGTCTGTGGTATCTGGTACCAGGCACTCACCAACTGGTCCTGCAATTCCCTCACATTGCGAGGGGGTAACGTAACAACACGAATTTGGTTTTCCAAGTAGGAACACAAATGTTCTATTGGATTAAAGTCAGGTGAATTTAGGGGTCAAGACATGACTTGAAAGTCACAGGAATGTTCCTCGAACCAATCCATGACGATTCGACCCTTATGACATGGTTGGTGAACGCCATCCCCTGCAGGAAAAGATGTTGCCATAAATAGGTGAACCTGGTCTGCAACTATGTTCAAGTAGCTTACAGACGTCAGGGATTGTTCTATGAGGATTATGGGTCATAATGTGCCCCCTGAAAACATTGTTCCTGGGCGAGAAACCATGAAAACCTGGGTGAGCCCATTGTTATAGATGGATGGTGGTCTTAATGTAATAGCTCTTCGGTGTATATACATGTATACCCAATTATATAGAACTAAAATAGCAGTATCTCAATTTCTGCATCTTTATTTGTGCGTTATTGAAATAAGGTTCTTTTTAATAAGGAACAAAATTTTGTGAAAATCAATAAAAACGGCATGGTTTTCCATATTCTTTTTATTTATTTACATGTATAATTTTAAAACTTTTATTCGAATATATTTCTTAAAACAGTATTTGTTAAGTACCAGACAACATTTTTTTAAAAATCTTTACAAAAACCCAAAACATTTTTACATGATTGAGAAAATATTTTTAAAAAAAATTCATCAGTTGACATTTAACACCTTAAATTTATCTGAATAGATATTATAATATTTATACATATATTTTTTGAAGCAGTTGAACAAGATAATTTTCAAAAATCTATCAAAAGAAGCAAGTTTCATAATATAACATTGCCACAAATGATTTTTAAAAAAGCGTAATACAATTTCCAATGCTACATAAATTAAGCTACTAATACTTCTGTTTAAAAAAATACCCTTAGAATCCTATTAAAAAACATCAAATGCCATCATACTCCAGAAAAAACTTTTATTTCAAAATAATCGCTTATTCTAATAATGTTTAATATGCATGAATTAGAAACACATAAAGAATAAAGGGCAGCTTCCAAAGAATGGATAACGAAAAATTTATGACTTCTCCATTAAAGTTTGTTCCCGCTAGATACTCTCAGTGAAAATTGCTAATGAGAATTCATAGATTTTATTACTTGTTCTTTCTTGCAAGAATCTTACAGAGATGCTTAGCTAAAAATTTTGCAAACGATATTATAGGTAACTCATGAATAGAAGAAACGCATCAGCATAAAATTCAGTTTTACAAGTTCGAAGAACTACAATTTCTTTTACTATTCCGAAAGATATGAAAAATTTCTTAACTGTTGAGATGGTGTTCGGGTTCCAAAAAATGCAGCTTAAAATTATTATACTCGTGAATATTTTTAAAAAATAATCCAAAAAACCAAATTTTAATGAATAATATCATCATCATTATGAGTAACAAGAAAGTAACTACTTAGTTTCTGAGGTTTCATTTTAGTTGCATCAATATGAAAACTTCATTAGCATTACGTTCTCTTTTTTTTTAAATAATTTAATACTTTATACCATCTACATATTACATGCGTGTATAAAATTTAAATGAGTGATGTAAAAATATTTTGTGCATAAGTATTTTGTGCATTGTCCTTGTTCACATAAAATTAGAAGTGACAATTCGTCACAAATAGAAGTATTGCATTTTTAATCTAAAATTTCACTTCCTTGAATTTAATTTTAAAAAAAAATTCTGTTATGAACAAAATAAAAATTCATCCAATTATTATATTCGGGTTAGCGCAATATTTTTTATAGTTTTTTGAGCATAAAAAGTATATTTAAATTTATGATTAGTTACTAATTAAATCAGTTTTATACAGGATTTCAAAATTTCTAAATTATGTTCTTAGTTTAATTACTTTTAAATTTAATTTTGGAAGATAAAAAATATTTTTCAGTATTTGTAAAAATGCCCGACATAGTATTCAGAAATTTTATTAAGAAAATTTATATTTAAACTGCTTATTAAAATGTAACAATTATACTGTTCCAGAAAGAAATCTCTTCCTTTATTGACAGGAAAATCTTTATGATATCAGCCCTTCCGATATTTAGTTAAATTGCAATATCAAAAATTGGAATGATCTTTTATAAGGGGATGTTGAAATATACGTTTATAATAAGCAGTTTCCAAGAAATTAAATTGAATTGAATTGTATTGAATGTATAATTTAATAGCATAAAAAAGAATCCTACATGCCAAGTTGATAAATCAACAAGCGTAAACTTATCCAAACTTAGATCAGTAGCAGCAACATGGTATGAAAAGTGCGTAATACAAAAATTAGTCTTTGCATGCATTGATTTGGATCTAGGGTAAAGGGCACAGTGTTTATAACTTCGCATAAGTGATTAAAATGCCAAACTTAGAAAGATATTTAGTAGGTCATCCGTATTCAATCATACAAACACAATTTTTGTTTTTCAGAAGTAACGTCATATTAAAATTCTTAAAAGACCAAATACGAGGATTAGAATAACACTTAAATTTTAAGGTACACGTTTCAAATTGAAAACTAAATTCATATTACATTACAAAATATTGAAGTATTCATCAAATTGCAAGTTTAGTGATGAAAAGCAAGTAAATAGAAAAAAGCAATGGTCACTATAGTTCTTTCTTGTTGTGTAACTTTAGAAGATAAATCTGTGGAGGACAACTGTTTCCAAGGACGAAAATACCAGAGGAAACAAGATAAGAAAGAAGCTACGAAGTAACGTTCAAAAGTGAAATACATAAACGAAACACCATATTTTGGATATTCCTTTAAAATATTTTTGGCACAAAGGCCTTATGTGTTTCTTTATTATTAACTAAAATTATTGTTATTAATTTCCAGTGGTGGTAAAAATTCTTTTCTTTCAAGTAGGCACAAGACTTTAATGAAATTTCTTAATTTTGTACTTTTTTTGTACTTTTTTTCGCGCAATAAATATATAACCCTCAAGGAATGCTGAGGTACTTTTTGAGGTCCTTTAGATTCAAATATTTTTTCCCCAATGACTATCGGTCCTTTTTATCTGGATTTTGTTTCTTCAAATACATATATGTAAATTTCTAAGAAAAATTAAGACATTTAAAGTTTATAGATAGTGTGGTGAAAAAATAATGAATTTTTATTTTAATTCAAGATAAATAAATTTATTTGAAGAATAGTAGTATCTCTCAGTTGTTCGTTAAAAAGACTTACAATTCAAAAGAATACAAGGATGATTTTTTTTTTTAAAATGTGCGTTTTCCCTTAATAATTTATTAAAAGTATATGGTTTTATGCTGAAATAAAACTTTTAAAAATTATTAGCTATCTTTAAATTAAGAAACTATAAAGTTTGAAAGGAAAGCGCGAATGCTCATAATATCTTTATTGATTTTTTTTTTAATTCAAAATTTGTGCGTGCATGAATTTAGATATTTCATTTTATATGTATGAAAAATTGGAAGCCAATTTTAGATTTCAATTTATATATTATATCTTCAAGAAAAAGAACATACCTTTTTAAATAAAACTTCTTTAAAGACAATGTAAGAGAACAGAGGAAGAGTACTTGAATTAAATCAAAATGAATAACTCTTTATTTTCACGTAAAGTATTCTGTATCATTTCTTTTTATTTTTCAGGCGTTCTGTAAAATTTTTGTTTATTCTTAGCAGAGAAAAAAAATAATGCAAATAAAAATTAAAAAGTGCGTCCATCTTATCAAATTATAAAATTTAATTTTTTGCTTAAAAGACAAAAAAAATCAACAATCGGTATCTATATTTGATGAAGACAATTTCAAAGTGTAACTGATAAGTGTACGCAAACGCTAAAAATATCTTACACAAATTTTTTACTTTTTACACATAAAAAAGAATTTCGCAATAAAACCATATTTCACGAGCAACAATAATCTAGGTGCATTCAATATTTCTAAGTAAAAAACATTTCAATCTTTTTGGACGTGACCATCAATAGCTGTGGCTCATAAATCTTATCGAGGATATCAAATCGTGCTTCAAATATCTCCAGAGATGAGTGCTTTTTCGATTTACTGAAAGAAATTACCTATCAGATAAAGTTGACCAAACACGTGAGGAGCTGGAGATGGAAAAAATTATATATATCTAACATAAAAAATGATCCCCACATTTTCTTGATTCTGAGTATAAGGTTGGATTGATGATAAGAGTTCAGGTCACAATAAGAGTTGGAGAAAAAGATAAAAGTGTTGATGGTGGGAAAATAAAATTTCCCATCCGGCTGGGAATCATTTAATAGATCAATTTGGAAATAAAAAAAAACATAGTTCGTGTCGAAATACTAGGGGTGCAAAAGAGAATAATTTGTCTCCAAAGTGATGTAGATTTGAAGAAAGAATATCAAGAAAGTTTAAGAAATTAAATTTGTACTATACAACTAGACATTATTTGTTCAATCTTATGATTAGCTAAAAGCTAGTATTTTAAACGAATTAAGTTTTGCAAAAACTAACATATACTCTGCAAACAATTCCAGATAAGATTACAGGTGCCGATACTTTTAACCATAAAAATCCCTTATTACCGGATGTTACGGAAAAGAAAAATCTGATAACTTACTGTGCTTTCTTACTTTAATAATTACAGTAAAATAACTGAATCACTAGTAGTATACAGAGGGATTGGAGGGACGGAAGTGACGTCACAGTCAACCGGAGCTTATTTCTGCCCACCTGAAATCGAAACTTCGTCTGCAACGTCATGGGGAGCTTATTTCTTTTTTTTTCTTAAGCCTAATATATTTTTAGTTTCGGTTTCTAATTTTAATTTAGTTTCGTTTTTTAAATATTATTCAATTTATTAGTTTTTTGAGGGTGGCAACACTTATTATTTTAATATTAGTTTTTTTAAGGATGGCAACACTTAGAAACTTTGTTATTTGGGGGAGAAATTGTGTATTATGAAGTTATGAAGTCATCTTTTATTACATAATAAATAAATGATATCATGCTTTTGATCTAGTGGCGCCATCTATGTGGGAATAAAATAACTTTAAATCTATTTTATTATTTAAATCTGTTTTTAATATTATTTATTAAATATAATTAAGGCTGAGGATCGAACTCACGCCATCAAAAAGCCTTCATGGGTCAGTAGTTGGATATCATAACCACTGACCCATGAATGCTTGGTTAGATATTTGTAAATAAGTTAAACTTTTGTATTCTGAACACGTGTATAAATAAAAAGGATTTGATATCGATATCATCCTACAGTTTCATCGATATATTTTCACTTAACCTTGGACAGTTATTAAATAATTATTTCTGCCCCTCCTAATGTTATTATAACTTTCTCTGGATGGCAACGGTACTGAGCATACACGTGTTTTGTGTGACGCGTTTTTGGAGAAATCGTATATTATGAAGTAATGACGTCATCTTTTTTATTACATAATAAATGAACGATATCACGCATATGCTTTTACTCTAATTGCTCTATCTCTACTTAAGAAGAATATATTAATAACTCTTCATTTTACTTATTTTTTAACATAAATATAGCTGATATAAATGACTGTAATTATTATTATCCTAATCAAAATTAATGAATACATTTTAAAATAAAATTGATTTAATATTAAAATAAAATTTTATTTATTAAGTACTGAGAACATTAAAAGTATTAGAATTAAAGCCATAATAATTTTAAATCAATGAATGTTATTTTATAAGATTAGATATTTATCACCGTCGTTCGGAATTACGGCTATCTGTGTAGTCTTGTCATTTTTGAACCCAGAAGACAAGAGAACTCCTAGATCTTGAGGTAATACGTGTCTTTGAAGAGGATTTTGTGAGTACCCATGTTGTACGAAGAGGAAATCCACGAAAACCTCCTACGGTTAGTCCGACGACAAATAATGCACTTGGTTTCGTTAGCCAGTTTCCTGTGAATGTACAGAGATCAGAGGAAAACTTATGATTAAATAAAATAAATGTTATCATTTTATATATATATTTTAATGGTGTCATCTATACTTAAAATGCTAGAAGGAGAATATATTAATAATTCTTCATTTTAGTTATTTTTTGATATATGTATAGTTGATTTAAATGACTGTAATTATTATTAACCTATTATTAACCTATTCAATGAAAAATACACCCTTTAATAATTAATACAAAAAAAAAAGTTTCAGAAAATATATTGAATTTTCTGAAAAACTAGAAAATTATTACAAAAATATTAGATTTTTTTTTTTTGAAAAACTAGAAAATTTTTACAGAAGCAAAAAATATTTTACTAAAAGATAGAAAAAATTTTATAAAAAAAAAATTATTTTCTGAAATGTTAGAAATTTTTTATAAAAATATTTTCTGAAATATTAGAAAGTTTCCCTCAATAATAAAAATATTTTCTGAAAACTGGAAAATGTTGTTAAAAAGTTTGAAATATTTTTACAAAACTAGGATATTTTTTACAAAAAGCAAAAATATTTTACTAAAAGATAGAATATTTTCATAAAAATAAAAAATATTTTCTGAAATGTTATAAATTTTGTTACAAAAATAAACATATTTTCTGAAAACTGGAAAATTTTGTTAAAAAGTTTGAAATATTTTTCTCAAAACTAGGATATTTTTAACAAAAAGTAAAAATATTTTCTTAAAAGAGAAATTTTGTTACAAAAATAAAAATAATTTCTGAAAAACTGCAAACTTTTGTTAAAAATTTTGAAATATTTTTACAAAACTAGCAGATTATTTACAAAAAGCAAAAATATTTTACTAAAAGACAGAAAATTTTCATAAAAATAAAAAATATTTGAAAAATCTTGTTAAAAAGTTTGAAATATTTTTACAAAACCAGGATATTTTTGGCAAAAAGCAAAAATATTTTACTGAAAGATAGAAAATTTTCAAAAAAATAAAAAATATTTTCTGAAATGTTAGGAATTTTGTTACAAAAATAAAAATATTTTCTTAAAAGAGAAAAAATTTTTGTAAAAACAAATATTTTCTTAAAAAGATCGAAATTTTTATAAAAATAAAAATATTTTATGAAATATTATAAAGTTTTTTTTCATTTCCATGAAAACATTCATTTACTTGCAAACAAACACACACGCACACACACACACACACACATATTTCATGCAAACACAAAAAAAACCCATTTTCCTCATCACCCGAGTGGGGTATGGGTTAAGACGCATTTTTTTTTTATAGAGGTCAATCGCCAGGAGCCCTAATCCTCTCTTTGGTGAACTGATGATGTCAAAGGGATATCGTTAGGCTAACCCACAAAACAGTTGCACTATGCACGCTATTTTTCCCTTCTTCCTGCGCTAACGTCTCTCCTAATTGTAGTGATGTCAACATAAAATCCAGAATCTAATTCGATCTGGTTTTTGGATTGTAGCACCTTGATAACACAAGACGCAACTTTCTCAGTTGTGAGTTCTGAAACTGGCATTAAACATGTTGATATAGGTTTGTCCAACCCCTCCGCTTGGATGCAGAAGCGGATTAAATCACCAGGATTTAACGGAGGCGAACCATCATTTGGGTTACAAACCTTCTGAATTAGTAAATCGAATAAGTAACGTACAGCGTCAACAATTGTTGAAAGTGGTGTCTCTCGCAAATTCGTAGGCAGTTTTTCTGGATCTATCCGTGCCCGGAACAGACTTGATCCGCATTACATTTTTCATTCCACCTTCCAGATCGTAATTCAAGGATTATCGCAGGATACAACTAAAAATAAAATTAATATAAGTAAAGAATTAAATATAGATTTTACAACACGAAAATCTGTTAAAGACAGTACTTCAAGAAACATAATATATTTAATTTAAGATAGTAATAAAAGTAACCATTGGGAGTTGTGGAAGCTGTATTTAGTTGAGATAATAAATAAATAACCGTAAAACAAATAAAAAGACGAAAAAGAATAATTCCAGTTAAAACTTACATCATCAATTTGTGCAGGAGGCGGTAATGCTTGAAAGGACTTATTTAGACTGATAATGAAAATAAATTAGATGATATTAAGAGGGGGTAGGGGCAGAGATATTTTCAATTTGAAAATAGATTTAAAATAAAATTATTACCTCAAATCCCGAACCAACTTGGTAATAAAGTGGTAAATTCTGAAAAACTTGTGTAGCTTCTATAAAACCCCGAGTAACTTCACCCATTAATGAATCATCGTCTTTCAAGAAAGTTTGCGTAGTTTCCCCGATTATGTCTACACTTTCAAGAAATTCTTGAGACAACCCACCTAAGAACTAAAGATAATAGCTGTTGATGAAGAATAATTATGTTGAATAAATTTAAACATATTGAATAAATTTAATAAATAAAAATAATATTTTTTAACTCAAAGATAAAAAAAAGCAAACAATGATTACCTCATCACCTGATTCGTTAAAATCAAAACCTGGTTCACTGAAATTAAATTCAGTTTCATCATCACACTGTAAAAATAATATAAAAATTGCTTCAAAATCTTTAAAAATAAAGTTAACAAATGGAAGTAATCAGAATAAGCAATAAAAATTAACTTGTTAATGTTATAAATAAAAATTAATAAGCAAACGCAAATAAATTATTAATTGAAATATGTAATTGCAGCATAAAAATAACTTCTATGATCTTATAAATAAAAATCATTCATTCGATACTGTTAAACTGTAAAAATTAAATTCAGTAAATAAATCAAAACTTAAAGATAAAATTCAAATAATTATACTTAGTCGTATAGGTTAAGGTGGTTCAGAACCCATATACTATATACTTACATATACAGAAAAAATATTTAATAGTTTGTAAAATTAAAAAAACTTTAAATAAACTACGAATAACTATGAATAATTGTATTTAAGATGCTTCGCATAATTTTTGAAATATAGAAAAATATAATTAATGAGTAAAATTTTAAAAAAGGAGTTAATTTGAATAGAAAATGTTTAGTAAAATAATGAAAGAAATATTTCTTACTTTCTCAGAATCTCTTTCTCGTTTTGACATGGTTTATCCTTTATAAGACGAATACAACGAAAAATATAATACTCTGGAAGAAAAAATTAATCCCCAACAATACCACAGCGTATGGTATAATATTTCGAACAAACTTGTCTTATCTCTTCTTCTCTAGATAAGCTCTAATTATGTCCTTCCCATATCCTCATGTTTATAGATAAACTATATACTTACAGTTGTGAGTAATTCATAAATCACAGATAAAATTTAAAGGATACCGAGATCTATCTTGTTAAATTTTGTGAGAAAATAGTTATAATCCCACGCTCAATAATCAGTGATATACTTTAAATTCTCACTTGTTGATAAAATATTCCAAACTAAGTAAAACTCAAATTCGAAATATTATTCCATACGCTGTGGTATTGTTGGGGATTAATTTTTTCTTCCAGAGTATTATATTTTTCGTTGTATTCGTCTTATACACAAGTTTTTCAGAATTTACCACTTTATTACCAAGTTGGTTCGGGATTTGAGGTAATAATTTTATTTTAAATCTATTTTCAAATTGAAAATATCTCTGCCCCTACCCCCTCTTAATATCATCTAATTTATTTTCATTATCAGTCTAAATAAGACCTTTCAAGCATTACCGCCTCCTGCACAAATTGATGATGTAAGTTTTAACTGGAATTATTCTTTTTCGTCTTTTTATTTGTTTTACGGTTATTTATTTATTATCTCAACTAAATACAGCTTCCACAACTCCCAATGGTTACTTTTATTACTATCTTAAATTAAATATATTATGTTTCTTGAAGTACTGTCTTTAACAGATTTTCGTGTTGTAAAATCTATATTTAATTCTTTACTTATTAATTTTATTTTTAGTTGTATCCTGCGATAATCCTTGAATTACGATCTGGAAGGTGGAATGAAAAATGTAATGCGGATCAAGTCTGTTCCGGGCACGGATAGATCCAGAAAAACTGCCTACGAATTTGCGAGAGACACCACTTTCAACAATTGTTGACGCTGTACGTTACTTATTCGATTTACTAATTCAGAAGGTTTGTAACCCAAATGATGGTTCGCCTCCGTTAAATCCTGGTGATTTAATCCGCTTCTGCATCCAAGCGGAGGGGTTGGACAAACCTATATCAACATGTTTAATGCCAGTTTCAGAACTCACAACTGAGAAAGTTGCGTCTTGTGTTATCAAGGTGCTACAATCCAAAAACCAGATCGAATTAGATTCTGGATTTTATGTTGACATCACTACAATTAGGAGAGACGTTAGCGCAGGAAGAAGTGAAAAATAGCGTGCATAGTGCAACTGTTTTGTGGGTTAGCCTAACGATATCCCTTTGACATCATCAGTTCACCAAAGAGAGGATTAGGGCTCCTGGCGATTGACCTCTATAAAAAAAAAATGCGTCTTAACCCATACCCCACTCGGGTGATGAGGAAAATGGGTTTTTTTTTGTGTTTGCATGAAATATGTGTGTGTGTGTGTGTGCGTGTGTGTTTGTTTGCAAGTAAATGAATGTTTTCATGGAAATGAAAAAAAACTTTATAATATTTCATAAAATATTTTTATTTTTATAAAAATTTCGATCTTTTTAAGAAAATATTTGTTTTTACAAAAAATTTTTCTCTTTTAAGAAAATATTTTTATTTTTGTAACAAAATTCCTAACATTTCAGAAAATATTTTTTATTTTTTTGAAAATTTTCTATCTTTCAGTAAAATATTTTTGCTTTTTGCCAAAAATATCCTGGTTTTGTAAAAATATTTCAAACTTTTTAACAAGATTTTTCAAATATTTTTTATTTTTATGAAAATTTTCTGTCTTTTAGTAAAATATTTTTGCTTTTTGTAAATAATCTGCTAGTTTTGTAAAAATATTTCAAAATTTTTAACAAAAGTTTGCAGTTTTTCAGAAATTATTTTTATTTTTGTAACAAAATTTCTCTTTTAAGAAAATATTTTTACTTTTTGTTAAAAATATCCTAGTTTTGAGAAAAATATTTCAAACTTTTTAACAAAATTTTCCAGTTTTCAGAAAATATGTTTATTTTTGTAACAAAATTTATAACATTTCAGAAAATATTTTTTATTTTTATGAAAATATTCTATCTTTTAGTAAAATATTTTTGCTTTTTGTAAAAAATATCCTAGTTTTGTAAAAATATTTCAAACTTTTTAACAACATTTTCCAGTTTTCAGAAAATATTTTTATTATTGAGGGAAACTTTCTAATATTTCAGAAAATATTTTTATAAAAAATTTCTAACATTTCAGAAAATAATTTTTTTTTTATAAAATTTTTTCTATCTTTTAGTAAAATATTTTTTGCTTCTGTAAAAATTTTCTAGTTTTTCAAAAAAAAAAAATCTAATATTTTTGTAATAATTTTCTAGTTTTTCAGAAAATTCAATATATTTTCTGAAACTTTTTTTTTTGTATTAATTATTAAAGGGTGTATTTTTCATTGAATAGGTTAATAATAGGTTAATAATAATTACAGTCATTTAAATCAACTATACATATATCAAAAAATAACTAAAATGAAGAATTATTAATATATTCTCCTTCTAGCATTTTAAGTATAGATGACACCATTAAAATATATATATAAAATGATAACATTTATTTTATTTAATCATAAGTTTTCCTCTGATCTCTGTACATTCACAGGAAACTGGCTAACGAAACCAAGTGCATTATTTGTCGTCGGACTAACCGTAGGAGGTTTTCGTGGATTTCCTCTTCGTACAACATGGGTACTCACAAAATCCTCTTCAAAGACACGTATTACCTCAAGATCTAGGAGTTCTCTTGTCTTCTGGGTTCAAAAATGACAAGACTACACAGATAGCCGTAATTCCGAACGACGGTGATAAATATCTAATCTTATAAAATAACATTCATTGATTTAAAATTATTATGGCTTTAATTCTAATACTTTTAATGTTCTCAGTACTTAATAAATAAAATTTTATTTTAATATTAAATCAATTTTATTTTAAAATGTATTCATTAATTTTGATTAGGATAATAATAATTACAGTCATTTATATCAGCTATATTTATGTTAAAAAATAAGTAAAATGAAGAGTTATTAATATATTCTTCTTAAGTAGAGATAGAGCAATTAGAGTAAAAGCATATGCGTGATATCGTTCATTTATTATGTAATAAAAAAGATGACGTCATTACTTCATAATATACGATTTCTCCAAAAACGCGTCACACAAAACACGTGTATGCTCAGTACCGTTGCCATCCAGAGAAAGTTATAATAACATTAGGAGGGGCAGAAATAATTATTTAATAACTGTCCAAGGTTAAGTGAAAATATATCGATGAAACTGTAGGATGATATCGATATCAAATCCTTTTTATTTATACACGTGTTCAGAATACAAAAGTTTAACTTATTTACAAATATCTAACCAAGCATTCATGGGTCAGTGGTTATGATATCCAACTACTGACCCATGAAGGCTTTTTGATGGCGTGAGTTCGATCCTCAGCCTTAATTATATTTAATAAATAATATTAAAAACAGATTTAAATAATAAAATAGATTTAAAGTTATTTTATTCCCACATAGATGGCGCCACTAGATCAAAAGCATGATATCATTTATTTATTATGTAATAAAAGATGACTTCATAACTTCATAATACACAATTTCTCCCCCAAATAACAAAGTTTCTAAGTGTTGCCATCCTTAAAAAAACTAATATTAAAATAATAAGTGTTGCCACCCTCAAAAAACTAATAAATTAAATAATATTTAAAAAACGAAACTAAATTAAAATTAGAAACCGAAACTAAAAATATATTAGGCTTAAGAAAAAAAAAGAAATAAGCTCCCCATGACGTTGCAGACGAAGTTTCGATTTCAGGTGGGCAGAAATAAGCTCCGGTTGACTGTGACGTCACTTCCGTCCCTCCAATCCCTCTGTATACTACTATCACTCTAATTAAATAAATATTTCTCTAAAAATTACTTTAGAATTAGATTTTACAGATGATGCGCAAAAAGTGTCGCTTCATTATACCCAAATTTGATCCAGAATTTGTTACTTTTTTTTTCTCAGTGTACTCTCTAGTATATTTCTAAAAAAAGTTTAAAAATACCTCAGTATGGTTTAAAATATTGTTAAAAGATGTTACACAAATAATACAAATTCATTAAAATTATATAGAAATTGATATCAAAAATTTGAGAAAGAAAGAAAAGTATTATGTAAATTAAATTTTTTAATTTATCTTTTCAACCAATTAAACAATGTTGGAAATTACATATGGCTTTCAGAAAAATTTATTACATACCTTAAACTGACTAAACATCAAGACATATATGTATAATATCTAATATTAACAGGACCTTCACACAAAATGGTTAAATACCCCCTAGTCAATTTTTACAGTTTAGGATTTGAAGGTTTTTTTCATAATTAGCAATAAATTTAATAAAAAATATGTCTTGAATAATTTTTATCAGAATCTATTCTTATTATTTTGATCATGTATTCAAACATCTTAAATGCCGTATCAAATACATAAACAATTTGTTGCACAGATTTGCAACGATGATATTTGTTATCACTAAGCAAAAGAAATTTTGAAAACTATGCAAAGCAAAAAACTTTTTAAAATTAATGATTTTTCTAAAAAAAAATTAAAATATAATTTTTTATAAACAAAAATGCTTTGATTGCCAATAAGGTAATTGTCCTGAGGATATAGTGTCTCCTTAAAAATTAAAAAGATTCAGAATTTTACTGTTAAGTTGTGTTATACAAATGTTGAAAGAAAGCTGTGTTAAAGATAGAAAGGATACTTTGAATTTTCTCCTAACTTAATTTGAAGGGAAATGATATTTTTCTTAAAAAACAAATCTAATTATCTCAGATAGATTTTTTCGAGTATTATTGAAATAGGAACTCAAATAGTTGGCACAGATCCCATTGTGTTGAAAGCGGAATGAATTTAAGAGAAAACAGTATTCGATTGCTTTTTCTCGACTCGTTTCATCGAATTTAAAAACAACTTTACATTTTAAAGGAACAAAATAGAACTTTTCAACCTGAACATACCTTTCCACTTATTTATTTTCCAGGTGTTATTTTAAACAGCTATCAATATCAATTCAGCAAAGTAAAAGTTAAAATCTGCAGAAACAGTACGTTTAAAATAAAAACAAACTCCCTTTTATAATATTTATAACAAAATTAAAGCTGATTAAAAGCTTAATTGCTTTCACATTTCCTTTGAATTTCTCTGTATTAAGGTGTTTTTTTTTAAGAAAAAAAATATCTACCAATAAAAAGTCTAGAACGATTCTTATAGGCAATAGTTTTCCTAATTGATAGATATTTTCCTAATATAACTCTGAAGAAATCTAATTTAACCGTGAGTTTAAACAAGATGAGGGAGTTATCAAAGTTAGGAACGAAAAAAAGATTAGACGTTTGCGAGATATTTTCTTTTTCCCATTTTAAATAAATTAGTTAAGTATTTTAGAGTATAAATGAGTATGGGATTAAATGGCATGATTCTAAAATTAATCAGAATCTAAAATACTGTAAAATTGTATAATTAAATGCTTAAAGGGCATTAAATAAATAAAACTGTGAATAAATAAATACGCAAAAGATTATATACGCACAAGAATAATAAAATCAGACAAAAGATGTGAATGCTGTAAAAACAGATATATAAAGATTAAAATACAAAAAAGGAGAAAAAAATTGAATCTTAAAGCTATTGCGATGATGTGTGTAATATTATGTATGTAATGGTGTGTGTTATCTTATAAATAATGATGTGTGTTATCTTAAAAAATGAAAAAAAAAAACTTTCAAAGATTCGAATTGAGTGTGAACGCGTAATAAAATTGGACGAGTCGTAAGATAAAAGTAAAAGGTGCATGACTTCATAAAAAGAAAATAAAGGTGAGTCAATTGTAGACGAGAGAGCATAACGCTGGCATTATCGCAGAGAAAAATAAATATGCAATGGTTCGAATTTGAATTTGGAATTTTTTGGATTTAATACCCAGTAGTTAATTGAAATAATGTTGCCATAAAGTCGGGATAAACTGCCAGACGTACAATTTCATTCCATCATCGTGCTTTAGCATAATATTGCAAAATCTCATAAAACTTTATAAAAAAATACATGGCTTTAAATTTGAGTAAGAATGATCACAATTAATCAATTAACTGTATTTGAATCAGAAGTTAAAAATAGTCATAAAATAGCTGATAATCATAATAAATCATATAACAGCTGAATTTGAAAACTATTCCCAAAAGTAAACTGAAAAGAGAGTTTGCTTGATTTTCAGGTACACACAGATAAGAACCAGGCAAAAAAGACTTACAGACGCTGAATATATTTCTCAGATATTGAATGTAAAAATAAAGACTATTTAGCACAACTTAATATGACAGTATTTTCAAACTTGTCATGCAGTTTTAATGTATGGAACAAGAGAATATGAGAGTTAGATTTTTTTTTTTTTGAAGTGAGGACTATCAGATATGTGATATGAAACCGACGTAAAAACATTAATGATAAAATAAGATTAAAGATGTATCTTAGAAAATCTATACGTGTTTTTTAATGAATTCAAGTTGTTACTAAATATTAAAATCTTTAAAACAAATATTTACAACGGCTTAATTTTTTTGTTATTATTTCATTTTTAATGTGTTATTTTTCAAGTTTGATAAATCTTTTAATTTAAGATTGCATAATAATTCAAATTGTTGAAACTTTTTACTTTCTTTAGTTAAGAGAAAAGTTAGTTAGACATGTTAAGACATTGTTAAAACAACACAAAGGTATTTTTAAACGTTAAGAAATAGTATAAAAAATAACCGAAACATCTGCAATAGTTAAAAAATGTAAGACCAACTCTTTTTAAGATAATATATACAAGAATGCATATAAGACTTTAAATATCGAATCCTATGCTCCTATTCTTGATGCTAATATTATTTTTGAATAAGTAAGTTTAAGTTGAGAAAAATATCTCAGAGTACATGGAAAACATTCTATTTCCCAAATATTGAAGATAAACTAATTTGGCAAACATCTACGCGGCATATTGCATGGTATATTATATCTGAATATTTCTTTTGCGGCGCTCAATTTTTGTTCAACTCATATCATGAAAATGTGACATATATGAATATTACTTCCTTGTACACGACAATCACTGTCACATTGCGTAAAGCACATCAATTCAACCTTAAGAAATTATCTTGACTTTTCTGATACACTGTTCCAATGTACTTAAGTCCATTTTACGTAAGATAGGATATATAAGGTATAGTTTTTCTCAAATTAATGATAAGTAGATCTTCATAATAGCTATTAAAAATATGCTTTCTCTAATAACGAATTTGATTTACTTATAGATTCTAGAATGTATTAAGTGTGTTTGAAAGCCATATTAATAATTTATTTATTTATTTCACTTTTAATGAAAAAAATATATAGAAATAAAATTGAAAAATTGTAGAATTGAGAGCGAGCCATTTCGACGGTTCATTAAATTGCAAGAATTTAATTTTTTTGCTATGTGCTTAGTTTTCATATTGGCAAAAAATATAATATTTTTACAAATAATAAAAATAAAAAGATTTTCATGATTTAACAGCAGCTTCTGATAGATGAAAAAGGCATAAGAATTGAAATTCTTATTTGGAGAACTTATGATCGCCATCTGTTGGCCTTGTGAATTAAGTCAGGGAGAAGCACAAGGATGAAATTGCGTTTTAGCTCTGAAGCCTTCCAGTCATTCGTGAGGCCCATTTCACATTTTAGACATAGATTTGAAGGGGAAAGAAGTTTCCTCTATAGACAAAGGCAAAACTTTCGATTCTACATTTCATAAGAGTACTTATATCGCATATACTCAGTGGGATTTAGTGACTTCGAGTATCAAACATTGGCCTTTCCGGACGGAACTCCGATGTTCTAACCACTGGGGTGCCACAACCCATTTGGAATCACTACAAATTTAAAAAAAAAAAAAAAAAAAAAAAAAAAATGTGTACTGTTTGATGAATATCTTAATTTTGATAAATATTTTTTTTCGTCTAAAAAATTTAAATTAGACGAAATATATTATTATAAGAATATTATTATTATAAGGACATAATCTGTCACGCTATGCTATTTACTAAGTGTAGAAAATTTTTATATAAATGTCGTGTTGATTCTGCTTTTTTTAGTTTGCAAACAAGTTCTGCAAGTCTTACACTTTTTTAAGGGTATTTTTAAAAAAAATTTATATCTTATCTATTTTCTAGGAATATTTATTTATATGCATACTTTACATATTGCAGTCAAAATTGTGCTTCTTACTTTCAAGATTGCTGATGTAAGTTATTTAATTTATTTCTACTACAAAAGAACTTTGTTAACATAAAAGCATAGTTTAAATTATAGACGCATACAAATAACAAGTCATAATTTTTCGATAATGAATCATATCATATGACCAATGCGTTATAAATTTATGATAATAATTCAGTTATTTCACTCATATACACTTATTTCAATTTCAATCAAGTAAAATAAAAAAAATAAACAGATTTTGCTACATTTTTAAAATTGTATGCAATTTTTTTTCTTCTCAATTTATTATATTCACTGATCAAGTCTTTACTGTTATAAACATATTCAATTCTAACCCAAAATATTACCCACCACATTGCTAAGGTATAAATATTTTTACATTAAAAGTATCTTTATAATGATTGTAAAAAGTTATTATTTTTTTTAAATTTAAATTAAGTTGTTTGAAATCTATATGATTTTCCTCAATTCAAAATAGAAATCACAAAAAAATTAAGCAAACACAAATATAGAGAAATGAATATTAAAGAATAAATCTAAAATTTAATCTAATGAATCTGAAGTGATTCCTCGAATACACGATTATTTTACAGAGATCTTTCGAGAAGTAAGCAAAGAACACATAAAAGAAATCGTTTCTACGTTTTTGTCTGTTAATTTGAAAGAAGGTATAATGAAACTAAAGAGACGCAGGAAATTGCATTTCATTTAGACAATGTCTTTAAGAACTTTTGTGTTAAATATTTATTAAAAACTATTCAAAGTATTTAAGCAATATCTCATAAATGCATTATTAAACTCAAAATATACACATGTTTAGTGCCCCATTCGCAAGTGGTATTGCGCATTCTGAATAAGTTGATCAAACATTGGAATAAACTAGGAAACTAGGTTTGATATAAACAAACAGAATAAAAGAAAGATCACCGAGAAACCTTGGAATTGAAAACGTTGTTTGATTTAACATTAAAAAGATTTAGATTCCTTACACGAAGTTCTACTACTGATTTAAACGGTGAAATAAAATAAGTATGCCGAATAAAATTGAAAAAACATTAGTAAATTAGAAATTTATAAAATAATAGTACTTTAAAGCTTAAGAGCAGAATACGTACATCTCTGCGACTGACGTAAGCGGCATTGTGCAATCTGAGAAGGTGATGAAACGGTTCAATCTCTAGGTTTTACAAAAACAGAATAAACGAAAGATCACCGATAAACCTTGGAATCGTAAAACATTATTTAATTCAACAAAAAAAAAGGTTTATCTCCTTTGCAAGAAATTCATATAATTTTAAATAACTAAGTACTAAACCAAGATATGTATAAATTAAATATTTCTTTGAAATTATTATTCTTCAGATATAGTTTCAATGAAGTTTATTGAAATTAATTGATTTAAAAACATTCATTTCGTTAACATACTTTAGTGTAGTAAATATATAATGTGTAAATGATGTTAAATACTTAATGTGAGATAAAGGGTAAAATTCTGGGTTTCATCCAAACCTAACGTTTTTTCTCTCCGAGACATTTTGAAAAGTATTTCTTGTTTTTTACAATTTAAGAAATAATTGAATAAAATGGATTATAAAATTGCATTTAACCAATCGATTTGTTAAGTTTCAAAGGTAAAAAATAAAAAAAAAAAACATATGAAAAAATATTAAAAGTGAAAAATACTTCTGTTTTAAAAATTTAAATGCTCACAATTTTCTGTAATTAATTAAACTGTGCCGTAGACATTTCTTTAGATAATTCAGAAAAATCCTAATTCCTGTTACACTTCTTTTAATATATCAACAAAGGCACCCAGTACGTCATGCTTTGAAACAATATTTTCTTTTAGGAAAAAATAATATTCCATTTGTAAAATATATTACATTGATGCCGAAACTCCAACTCCTTTATTTTTACTAAAATCTTTCCTTTTTGTAAAAATTAGTAATGAATGCAATAACTATTATCTAAATGATGCTAAAAAGTACGTAATGCAAACACAAGAATGAGAGACAAAATATGTTTTCTTTGTCCATCGCAATAATGTTATACAGGACATTTTGATCTTTGAAATATATTTACAATTCCATATTAAATATACCTAGTTCACTTAAAATTACAAAGTGTAAAAACTTGAACTTTAATTCAATTGGAAGTGAAACTGTTACTAAATTAGAAACATTTTCAAATCTTTCGGAAAGGGATTCACATCTCCTAAGCAGCACTAAACAAATGACTAAGAATAACACTAATTATAAAATATGCGTACAGGCTTTGCTTATTTCCCGACACTTACTTAGTGTCGGATACTTGACAAGAAGAAATTTCTTTATTACACTAGGATTGGAAAATGTATGAACTCAAAATTTGAAGAGTTGAAAACTTTTACAATTCATAAGCGTTTAAACTGATTTCCGGACTAAAATATTTGTCAGCAGCAATTATCCTATAAATGCCAGCTGCTAATTAGTAAGTCTCTCGAAGATAATTTAGTTAACTGAGATTTATTCCAAAGGCGAGAAGTTTAATAAATTTGTTCTGCCCGTTTTTGCTGCGATAAAAAGAAATGTATTTTCACATTTAATATAAATGCTTATTTTTTTATTGAGTGTGAAAACTTTATTTTCTTATTTATAAAATAAAAAATCTTACAAAAATTTTAAAATTTATATTCAGAAGTTGACAATAATGGTTTAAGTGCTTAATTTTCAAAGGAGATGAAAACTGGAAAAATCTTGTTAGCGTGTTGAATATTTGTTGGTACTGGATCTAGAAATAATTGTACTGCACATTACTTTGCATGTGTGATTCTCTTTTTTCAATGTAATAAGCATAGCTCTTCTATTTGGATGATGCTAGGATAGCCTTGCTGGTAGGGTGTTGGGTCTATGACCTACAAGTCGTGAGTTCGATCCCCGGCTGCCGAAGACTTCCCGTGTACAAAATGGAGACTATTGCATGTCGGGATCACGAAGTCCTCCAAGTTCCCATAGCAAATTAATAACTCTGGGGTTACATGATCAGAGTTTGATAGTGCTCTGGTTCAGGTCAAAATTTCGATCTGCGGATGGATGGTATGTGAATGTGCATGGGGTATGTTGTATGTATGTTGAGAACGTCGCCAATAGTCTATTCTAGCTATTCAGCTCTAGTGCGACGTAAATAAAATGCACAATATCGTACTATTTGGATAAATTTAATAAGTTTTTGATCTACAGGTTTATCAAGATAGGGTGCAATTGAAAGTAGTATTTTATGGCACTGGTCCCCAATAATAATAATAACAATAAAAATAATAATAAACTATAAATAAAAAAAATAAAAAACTGGAGAATGCTATCCCAAACAAATGGTCTTAAGATAAAAGTAAAATGCTTCCTTCAAGTGTAACTTTCTAACTTAAATGGCGTTTATAAAATGATGCATAACAAAATAAACAAATTTACGGTGAAAAAAGTTCTGGTAAATTTTTCAGTACTGTATGATACTGACACTTCTCGCAAAAAAAAAGCTTTAATTTTTATCAATAAAACTAAAATATACGATTTCTATACAATTCATTTATAATTTTTTTCCGTTCAAATGGTAACGGGTATCAAAAAATCTGTTTATCATAATTATAGTTTTTATTATCACTCATTTAGTAAAAAATATAAAACTGAAAAGCAAATTTAAACAAATAAATGATTCTTATGCCATAATCAAAGCTATTTTGATAAAATTACCTAATTCTTCCACATAATATAAAATCATGTTTTTGTTAATTTTACTAAAATCATTACCTCAGAATTTCGGTAAAAAAATTTCTGAGCTTTTTTATACTTCCATAGAAATGGATATATGTTATATTTTACGATATTCAGGTAGTTTTTGCCATACTGTTTTTCTTTATGTTCAAAAATGAATAAAATCAGCAAAAATCAAAATGAAATAAAAGGTTTAAATAAAACCATCCAGGATGTTTATTTTGAGATATTTAAGTAGTTTAATCTGTTAAAAAATATTTTTAAGTTGATATTGAGTTGTCCTTAAGCACAATTGGTGGTTTATACAGCTCAAAATTAAAGAATATGGGTAAAATTGAAATGACCGACACGTAATCGTATTTATAAATCTGAGTTTTTCTTTGACGTGCATTATTTTTCAGTTATCAGCTAAAGAGTAAATTTCATGCATTTTAAGATTAGTTTATGAGATTTTAGTCCAGTAGACATTGTAGAGTTTTGCTTAATCAAACGTTTTTTGTCCATTGGTTATTCCCGCTAACATTTAAACAGTCCTTTGCTAAAATACGGGTTCGTAAAGTCACATTTATGATGATATAGCAAACGCTTTGCAATCCAGTGAGTAAGCAATCTCATGGTCAAACTTCAAATTTTAGTTTCAACCTCGTTGTTTTCGTATGTAATTTACGAACCATCTTCTTCAATTCTAATATCGCAGATAGGAAATCTTGGTTTAGATATTTAGTTTAATTTTTCCATTTAAATTATTACAACAACAAAATACTGCTGTCCAAAAGGTTTTAAGCATTTATGTCTCTAATCTGTATCTTTAGCTGACAAATGGAATTACAATTTTGCATATTCGTATTATTCATTATATATATTTTTTTAAAAATCCATCAAATAATTTTACATATAAATAATAATAATTTGAAATAATTTTACAATAATTTGAAAGAATTTAATAGAAATAATTTGAAATAATTTCACAATAATAATGTGAAAGAATTTTACCCTAATAATTTGAAAGAATTGTACAATAATAATTTGAAATAATGTTTTTGAAACTATTTTACAACATCAGTAATACGTTCAAATAAAAATAGTAATTTTAATTTACTTCACCTTGATATTATGGATGATATTATTTACTTTCACGATGGTAAATTTTATTCTAAAAAGAACGTAAATTATATAACTTTGTATTCTAGTATATTTAAAAACCTATTTTTGGCATTTCATTTCTTTTTTTTTAACCTTGTGCCATCAAAACCCCACACTTTATGCAATTCAAAAGAATATTTTTAAGCAACTCTTTGATAGAAATAAATTTCAAACATGACAAAAGTTCCTTAACAAAATTTAAAACTGAAATGAATTCCAAATATCCTTTATGAATCTCAAACAAAAGCTCAAAGCTTTAGCAGGTTAATACATTGTCTCGCAGTTCTCTGTAAGCTTATTCAAATTTAAATTTGACGACTAGAGAAATGAAGCTTATTCTTACAAAATGTCAAACAGTGTAAGCTTTGATTTTCTCTGACTTCTCAACATTTATGTGAAAGGCCACAGAATAATTGCTTGCGATATACAGACAGAATATTTTATATCCTGACATTATTGAGATCGTTTTACAGATTATCCACACAACGCTTTCCAATAATTCAGTAAATAAATTCAGTTAATTTATAAATAACAGGAAAACTATTCAATTTTAGATTGCATTTTAACTATATATGGATGAAGTACATATGACAAGTTTAATTCCGATTAATTTGAGCAAATTTTTCAATAACAGGGATGTTTGAGTAATTACAAAATAATTGTATGAGTTATAAAGTTTGGAGGAGTTATGAAATTTATGTTTTCATACCCAATTCATATTGTTTATTTGTGTCACAGTTTTACAATATTGCATTTTAATAAAAGAATGTGAATATTATATAGTAAAGTATTATTGAAAGTTAAACAATATAAACAATTTCAGTCTGTCTTTAATCACAAAGAGATAAATTAAAGTTAAATAAAATTGTTAATTTTCATGATAATCACTGCAATCCATGCTTAATTATATTTAATCAAAATAGAATTGTAATGAAATTTAAAATTTTTAATTAGAGTTTTTCTAACTTATTAATTTACTGCTTTGTCCAGCTTTATTTTTAACTATATTTGAATTAAATGCAAGTTTGAATCTGTTTGTTTGATTCTGTTTGTTTAATTCAGATTGTTATTATTATTTTGCAACAGGTATAGTTAAAAATTAATGAATATTATTGAATATTATTGAATAGTAATATATTATTGAATAGTATAAAAGGAATTGCATAGTATTTTCTAAGTTATTAAGATATTGAAAATAATTATGAAATTTGAATTGTTTGTGGGGTTAATTTTTAATTACTGTTGTATTTTAATTCTACTTTGGAAATTTATAATTGTTATGTGGACTGTAATTTCATAATTAATTTATAAAAAAGTAGACAAAATACTTTTAAGAAATGTTCGTCAAAGTCCTGAAATAGAAATTTATAAATTGATTTCCTTTTGCATAATTTGAATCGTGAGGAACTATTAAAATGCAATTAACAAAATATAATTGGTCTGGAATTTAATATGTACAATTGTTTTAGAGATCTACCCCATGACACATGAAATCAAATAATACATTTGCGTATATGCATCCATATCTGAAATATCGTAGAAAAAACTACGGATAAATATTTTTTCACATTCGAATAAAAAAAATGTATAAAATTTTATTTTTTCATAGTCAATATAACTTATAATTACCACTACCTGATTGTAAATATATATATATATATATATATATATATATATATATATATATATATATATATATATATATATATATATATATATATATATATATATATATATATATATATATATATATATATATATATATATATATATATCATGTACTTATCCTAAAAAATTAATTCATCTGCTTTATTTACCCTTTTCACTGAACAAAGTCCCATATTGTTGAAAAGTAATTCATCCCATTTAATCTTATCAGTGATGCAACTACAAGTGAATGTATGATGGTTGTACATACAATACATATTGATTTTTAAGTTGATTCTCGAACTTTTCAAAGTCAGCTTTTAGTTGAAAATCCCAGCGCTAGCATAAATCACGAAGTTAGCATACCCGAGAGGATTAAATGGAAATGTATGATTTCAGTTTTCAATAAATAGAAATGAAATATTTCTATGCAAATGTGTAGTATAATGGTTACTCAGCCGTATAAACCAGTTTACTGGATAAGTAATGAACTTCCAAAGCCTTCAATTTGAAAATATGATGAAAACTTGTAGATGCCTCGTTTCCCTTAAAGTAATGACTCGACGATAGATAATTTTTGATGCAATTCGGAAAACAATTTCTCAACTATTACCATTCTTAAATTAATTGAAATTAAAATCTGCCCATCTATTACTTATATCTCTCCCTGTATTCAATAACTATATGCCTCCTAAAAAAGTGTCTGTATTATATAATGCTTAGAAATTGAATATTGATCTAATTACACGGAGAAAAAATTCTCCTAAAATTACAGTACTAGTAATTTTGGTTAATAAAACTAAAATGTACGGTATTTAAACCCTTCATTCTGATTTTCAAAATAATAGTTCTCATAATAACACACTTAGTAAAAAATAAAAAACTGAAAACTAGAATTAACTGACTAAATTTTTTATGCTATACAATGAATTATTATGATATAATTACCAAATATTATCAACGATTATATAAAAAAAATATTTAGTGTTTCCATATAGAGCCAGAAACGTTGTAAATTTTATCACATTACGTTAGTTTTGACCATATTTTTTTTTCTATGCGTAGATTGAAATAGTTAGCTTAAATGGCTAAAAAGCACCAAATTAATAGTTAGCTAAAAAGCACCAAATTTTTCAAACATATAGACTATTTAACTATTTTAACATAACAAACATACATAAATTTCTTTTAAAATTACTACATTTAATTTGGTTTGTGATATTGCCAAAAAAATTTTAACAGTTACAATTTGGCAATGACAGAGTAACTAGCTTTCATTATTTTAAATTTGAAAGTATAACAGAACACAATGTAAAACATTAAAAGTAGCTAACATATTTATTCGAAAAAAAAGAAGCACAAAATACTAGAAATCAGTGGAGTATTTTTTTTCCTAGAATGTATCGAAGATTTAAACTAATTAGGGAAAACTAATAGTTTCGTAATGAGACACAAAAACGCTCTTTATTGAATAAAAGTACATTTTTCTCTCGAAAATATTCGAATAGAATGTTCTCGAGCAAAGTGACCAAATAAGTTATATCAGATTAGCCTATCCTGTAAGTAGAAAATTTTCGGTAATAAAGGCAATATATAGAAAAATTTCGTAAGAAGATAACGAGTAAATGCTTAATAATGTTAATTTTGAGTTCAGCTTCCACACTATTTGTATGTCACGTATTATTTCAATGAAAAAAAAAGATTATTTAAGTAATTAAACTGAATTCATGCATATATATATATATATATATATATATATATATATACTGAGCAAAATAAATAAATACAAAAAAAAAAAAAATAGGAAAAACAATAAGTATCATTTATTGCGCATAAGCTGCGAGTAAATAGAACTCATAAGATAAGTTTAAAATGAAGATAAAACAAAGGTAAATTACAGACAAATGAAAAGGGGGGGGGGAATAATAATAATGACAAACAACTGGGAAAAGAAAAAGAATTAATCTTAAAAAAAAAAAAAAGAATAAAGTTTTTTAAAAAGGCCAGAAAATAAAAGATATAATCTTTTCATCAGCCTACACGATTATATCCGAAAACTTGAAAAATTTCCCGTTCATGTAAGTTCATTATTTTTCACTGCTTGCTTTATAGATTTTGTTTTATTCTGCTTTTCCTTTATATTTTATTTTCTGTTTTTATGTGTTATTTTTACTTATTGTGTTTAATTTCTTTGTCGTAATGTTTGTAAAAAAAAATTTGAGTGCTCCTCACACTATTGTATTGATATATTTTGCTTTGGCTATATTGATACAATATTAGAAAGCACTCTATTTCGGATATAATCGTGTGGGCTGATGAAAAGATTATATCTTTTATTTTACGTTTTTTTTAAAAAACTTTATCATTTTTTTTAAATTTTTTTTTAAGATTAATTCTTTTTCATTGCCCAGTTGTTGGTCATTATTATTATTCCCTCCCCCTTTTTCATTTGTCTGTAATTTACCTTTGTTTTATCTTCATTTTAAACTATATATATATATATATATATATATATGATAAAAATTTTGGCAAATCTTTTCACCAAAAAGTTTTGTAATTTTTAATGAAGCTTTTGATAATAATTTTTGTAAAATTATTAATGAAATAAAGTTTAATATTTTTATATATTTTGATCAATGTTGTAAAATAGCATAATTTTATTTGGATACCCTAGAACATAACATAAAATCCATTTTTTTGGTTAAATTTACTTTCTTAGTTCTGTATATTTTACTAAATGCGTGTAATTAAGGACTATAATTTTGAAAACAAGAATTTCCTGTAAACCGTTACCGTCAGATGGACTGACTTTGTGCAAACTGCCATTTTTTTAAATTTTTGCTTCGTGCCATCTAGGGTAATTTTTTTAAAGCTCGGTATAAACTGATTTGAGTTGTCAACATAACGAACTAATGGTTTACCAAGAACTGGCAATGTAAACATCATCATTCTTGGAAAATTGTCAGCTCAAGTTACAAACAGTTTACTACAAGTTACAAAAGTTACAGACAGTATCAATTGCAATAAAAATCCATGCATATTTTTTTGTTTTCAATTATTATAATTTTAGTTATTTAATAATCAATAAAAAATGCAAGTTGGGGTGACGTTGTGCAATTTTTGTTCAGAGAAAAACATACCAAGGACTTATAAAAGAAAGCCTGGAGCAAGAATTTATTGCGGTTATTACACCAAGGAAGCGTTAGAAAAATGTTTGGCAGAAGTAAAACATGGTTTATCGGTTTCGAAAGCGTCAAAAAAGTCATTCCGAGTTGCAGAGTTGGAGGCAATTTGGGGGCGTTAAATGAGGGAATTCATTCAACTGTTCATTCATATCAATTCATATCAAATGTTTGATTGTATCTGAAAATCAGAAAAAAGTTTCCTAAGATTTCATTAATAATAAAAAATCTAAAAATTTTAACAAATCTAAAAATTGAAGTTTTTATGTTCATCTTACGTAGATTTGTTAATACATAGTACATATTTATATGTAATATACTTGTATTGTACGTTAACAATGTTAAATATTGTTTATTAAACGATTTTATGTCAAAGTGAATGAAAATAACTGAACTGAGTCATAACTTTATCGCAGTGCACAAAGCCACCCCATCCAGGGGTGACTTTGTGCATTCGACTAATTGATTGTTTACAAATAATAAACATTTTAAACCAGCTCTTATTTACGTGCAATTACTTCTCAGGTGCCTAACAACAAATTTTAGATTAGATGCTGTACAATTAAGCATCTTTTAACTATTTTTTTATTAGTCCAAAATTGAAAAACTGAAAATTCCTGCACAAAGTCACCCCATCTGACGGTACCGTATAAACGGAAAAATTACCGAATGAATGGTTTAAATACTACACATTTTGCTTTAACCAGTATAATGGTTTTCTGTATCAAATTTCATTACCATACACTACGATGGTGTTATCAGAATTTTTTCTCGGCCGTGTATATATGAAAGTATAGTTTGCATTTAAAAGCGTTTGCATTAAATCAGTAAAACATATTACTGAAACTAGGTTACATAAAATATATAGAAAAAAATTTACAGATGTAAAAAGTTTCATACAAAGGAGAATTAAATTTCAAAAAATACAAAAGGCAGCTAAACGGTTACTGTTTAAAATAGAAGTAGTGTCTGGAAGGTTACAATAATGCTAGGATGTTTAGCCTTATAAATAACCGAATTCTGAGTTTACAAATACCAATTCTCAACTGAGTAGTCTTGTGATTTTAAATCAAACCCCAGAAGAAAAATGAGCTCCTGGATCAAGCATTGGGCAATCCAGCCTTCGTAGAAGACTTTTTTAGTGGAACTTACCTGGATTTGCGTTAAGTAAGAGGAAAACCTCCCACGATTAGTTCGACCAAAAGGGGCTTCTGACCCATGATCCATCTACGACTAGGAATATTTTACGTCAGCACTTGGTCAGTGCGAGAGAGAAGAGGAATTCGTATCAACCAGCCTTCGTTAGGTTTCGAACCAGCGTTACCTCATTTGAGGGTGGTAAATTAATCACCTGAGCTACCTAAGCTCAAAAAATTTAAGACGACATAAGGTAAATGATTTAAAATATTGCACAGCAAATATCTATATATCAGATAGATAGAAAACGTCAACATCTCTCATTTTATTAAAAAGAAAAAGAGGATCAAATATTTTTAAAATAGAAATTGCCCAACTTTTAAAATTCCTTCTTCTAGATTTTAGGAAACTTGAAGCAAAGAATCATAAAACAAGTTTTACTTTATTAATCTAACGATACAACGAATATAATCGAATTAAATTAAAAAAAACGTAAAGTAAATTAAACGTGGAAAAATTAAAGGTTTAAAACTCTTTCAAGAATGAATAACTATTATATATAATGATTTATATTACTTTAACTTGAGTTAATTGAGATTTAAAATAAGTTTCTTTTTGCTTCCAATGTTTATTTGTTGACAAAAACTTTTTTCTACTTAATATAAATTTTCCTTTAGATCTAATTAAAATATCTTCTGTTCTTAATTTTACTACTTTTAACGTATCGTTTTTGTTTTTTTAATCATTTAATCTAATTACTTTAATTTAAACATTTAGATTTAGAAACACTAATGCATACTTTGAAATACAGTATTTAATTGTAAAACCATGTAAGTTTCAAGTTGCATTTAGAGAAATAAAATTAAAATAAAAAGAAAAAACTTAATTTAAATTATTTTCAGAAGAGAAAAGTTAAAAAAAAAGACAATTTATGCATTATTTAACAAAATGTCTTTCAGATATAGAAGTATACTCTAATTAAAAAATGAAACATTCCATGTAGAAAATCTGATAAGCATTTTTCCGACGCTTACAAGATTAATTTGTTAATTTTATTTCATGCATACGTAACATTTTACCGATAAACAAAATCTTTACTATTTTTTTTTATCGGTAACTCATTATGATAAAAATTATCCAAGATTGCAAGCAACCTTACGTAGAACAATACATATTCATTTTCATTTCGTTGGCTAAAAAGGTTAAACTTAGTAGAAATTTTAGCATGTCACACTTTCCAAGTAACGCAACATTGTATTTGGCTTTTAAATATTAAAAAAATTAGACCACAACCCTTTTCATTTTCACAAAATTGTGGTTTTTCTCCATATTGAAGTTTTCCGCAATTTTCAAAATAAACGTAGACAGCGCTGGGTTTGGATAGGCTAACTTTGACCTATCAATCAAAAGTAGCAGTTGCAAACTCACAGCAATTATGAAAATAGCATATTATCCACAATAAATCATCATTTCACATTATGACGGAGTCTTCGAAATCCTTAATGATGATAATTAAAGCATGACTAAACTTTAACAATAAAATCTAATTTCTCATCATTTGCTGTAACTCTTGTTTTTGGCTTTTTTCGTTCTAGCTTTGTCCAGGCTCTCAAATGTAGCATTCTATTTGTGTTAGAAAGTTGATGCTCAGGAAAAATTTCACTTTTAAAGTGATAAAGGAATCATGTAAAAGATTACACAAATATACCTTGTTTCAGTGATAAACATAAAATCTAAAATAAATTTGAGAATGTAAAATTAATTTGGGTTTGAGAACGTTTTCTACACTTGATCTGCAAATGATGATTGTTCCGAAAGTTTTCTTAGCTTTGTTTTGTTAGATTGAATCTCGATATAAAAGAACTGTGTATGCAAACTTAATGTGGATTTCATAGTGCGTAAACTAGCATAGTTAAATTTAAAATTTTTCAAAGCTTGCACGGTTTATTTACTAATCATTTGAAACCTTTTTTAGGGTTTGTTATAATAGTTGTTACCGACATTAAACTGAACCTTACACTTATATTTAGGATGCGTCTCAGCACAAACAAACAAATGAAATCACGTTAGCTTAATATTAAAAATATGCAGATAAGACAGTTCCTCATTATAAAATTAACATATAATAAAAATATAATTGTCTTACGATTTTGCACATTCTCATTAGGTATAAAAGTAACATAAATAAACAAATATTCAGATAGTTTTCTCTGTAATTTGCATAAATCAAATAGATATTTGCTTTGGAATTATATTTTTTTTCAACGGTATTTGCCAATAATTTAGTTTTCCCTCTCTTTTCCTCCTTTATTCTTCTCTAAATTTATCTTGACATTTAATTATCTTACATAGAAATTTAATATTCATTCGGATGATATTTAATTATTTTAAATTCTATAAAGAAATAACCATTTTCAATGGTGTTAACCGAGAATAATTTTATATTTTCATTTTTTCGTAATAATATTCTCTATTATTATTGAATCTTTCATTTTTATTGTCAAAGAAAACTCGAATTTTTGTTCCATAATTTTATAATAAATTAATTTGTTAAAAATATGAATTGATTTTTCTAGTAAGCAAAACTCAAACGAGAACTAAAAATCAGAGAGATTTTCAATGGTAACCGAGCAAAATGATTGAGTACAATCAAAAACTTGATTGACACAAGGTCCTCCAAAGTTATGCTGCATTTAATAAATGGTTTAAAGAAATCAAAAGTAAAATCCATTCTACTATGTAATCTTAAAGACTTCAAAATTTATGAAAATGTACAATCGCATAAAGTACAAGCTAACAGACACAATCAAAGGTGAATAAAATCAGAAAAACTGTGAATACGAAAAAACGTGACAAATCAGATGCAAAACATGAATAAAATCAGATGAAATCGTAAATAGAATAAAACAGTTAGATACATAACAAAATACCTATCGCACTTCTCTAGACATAAAATGGAATTACAAAAAAAAAAAAAAAAATTAAAACGATGAAGGTTAAAACGTGGGTAAAAGGTTAAAATATGATGAATCGACAGTAAAACATTACACATGTTTCATTGGATTGAATCTCTAAACAGCAAATGAAGATTTGCCAAACAAGTGAGGCTTTGTCGAACAAGTGAGGCCGATTCGAAGACGGGTTAGCTTAACGTATGCGTGCAGTAGGTGCAATGTTGGTAAAGGATTGTGTATCTGGTTTAGGGCAGTGCAATTTGTCATTAATTGTAGGGGCCTACTGTTGTTGCTAGAGAAATGTGATAAACTACCGAACTTAAACTTCGGAACCAAATCTGTGCAAATATTATTAAAAAATGGATCTTATAATTAGGTAATTTTTAATTTTAGTTTGTAAATTTGCTTATGGTAAAAAACAATGATTGTTGCTAAGTAATCGTTTATATTGCTGGGCAAAGCGAGGGGGAGATGAAACTCTCTAGTATTAAAGGTTTAAATGTGTGTGTCAAATATGTTACCTGAAAAGTGAAGAAAACTCTTATTTCAAACCTGCCTCAAAATTACTTTCACTATCATTGCAGAGTATTAAAAAAACTGTACTTATGCATTTTACACTTATCTAATAACAATATTCAGCGAAATAGCGCCTGACAGTTTTCAAAAAAACTATTGAGGAAAGCAGATAAAGCAATTTCCTATCATTCAATACAGTTTACAAAAGAAAATATAAAAAAAATTTCATCACGGCATTTTTACAAAGATAAAATCATTCTTTCAGTCTGAAATTCCGATTCATTTATTTCCTGAAAAAATGATGTTTCAGATCAGTGATTGTGTAAAGCAGACAAAGATACTTCATATATGTCAGCTATTATACATTAAAATTCTAACTAAAATATTATATTGATGGATAACGCTTTGTTATTTAAAATAATAAAAAGCTTTAAGAGTAAGATAAATCTTTGTTCGAACATAAAAAAGTGATATTAAATTTTTATTCTAGGACATATTTAACTATGCATGTATAACAAATTTCAAAAATATACTAAGTACATAAAAAGTTTTACCAGTATGAAATAGTTTAAATGTTTGCTAGGATATCAACTCATTGAATTGTTTTAAAATTAGATGAGATTTTTTTACGACTGCATGCATAGTTTTTTAAAAAATTTTTGGAGCTATTATGAAAATTTTAAATATACTGAATTTATTTATGTTTAGATTATTAATAGTATCCCATCAGAAAAATGTCTTTAGAATTTCTCATGTTACTCATGTTATCTCATGAAACTCGTGTTATCTATAAATATAGCGTAAATAAAGAATCATCATACTATTTAGATATTTTTAACTACATTCTTACTACTCGGAGAAAAAATGCTGTCGTAAAATTACCGTACTGTAAGGTAATATTTCAATATTTCTGATTAAAAGAACAATACATTTCTGATTTTTATAAAAAAAAAATTACGGTTTTTAAAGCATTCTTTTGGTTATTTTCCGCTCTCATCCTAACTGTTTATAGAAAATTCAGAATTCTAAATTTTATTACCAAAGATTTAGTAAGAAATACCAAACTAAAAAGTAAATTTAGCAAAAAAAGTGGTTTTTTATGCCCTACTCTAAAGATATGATAAAATTACCAAATTTTATCGCATTTTATAAAACCATGTTTATTGTTAATTTTAACTCATTTTATTAATTTTGATAATATTTTTTTCAGTATAACTTGCTGTAGTGTTTGACTGTTGAATCTTTCAGTTAAACTTCTTACCATTTTTCTATTAACAAGAAAATTGAATAGACTTAAATCTTATAACTAAAAATTATACTACTTTATCGCTAGCTAGAATTTTTCTCATAATTTAACAGAACTAAATAAAATGGAACACAATACATTTAAAAATTTTTTCCAGACCGCTAAAACTTGAGTTAATAGAGATTTTATTGTCAAAGTTACATTATCATAAATTAAAATTGGGATCACATTTCACCGCTGAAGCACTGCGTCTGATGATAACACTTGTTTCAATAGCATTTTAGCCGCGATAAACAAATTATGTTCTCAATTTTATTGAATCATTCAATGAAATTTATTGCATGCCATAATAGAATTTAATATGCATCATACGATATCAAGAATTTATTTATTTAATGCTAATGCTGATTATAACTATTTGTAACTCGACAACTTTGTGATTGCACAAATTTCAACTGGAGCATTGCTTCTGATGACAAGATAATTTAAAATTTTTACAAAATATGATTTCAATTTATAGCTACATTATATGTTGACCCCTTTTCTGCCATACGTTCCGATTTTTGGTATTGAAGAGGACAGAAAGAGAAAAACATTAATTTTGTGTTACAAATGTAGTGAATTAGGAAAAAAAACATATTGCACTCCACATTTGTAATTTACTTTTATCACCACTAAAAACTTCTTCAAATTCTTATGTCTTTTGTTGGAGGTAAAACAAAAATAAATGTGTTGTCTTCTTTGTAGTAGATTTAAAAAACTAGTTTTAAAAAACTAATTTTTTTTAAAAAACATGATATAATTTAAAAATTTTTTTTGCAAACATAAGCCATTATTTTCTTAAAATTTTCGCTTACTAAATTGTGCATTATAGTAGTAAGAAACTTTCCCTTCTATATCTTGATTCTATATCTTGATTCTATATCTTGTTCGGATGCTGAACACTTTTTCTCACTCAGTTTTCCTCATTTTATAGGAATACTCATTTTATAAGTATTTTTTTACTTGAAATATGAAGGAATTCTAATTAATGTCTCATTTTTATAATGTTTAGAAACTGCAAAATATATGAACAAATAATCTATATCCACAAAGACATGAAAGGGAATCTTTAATGAATCTTAGTTTTTGAAGTCTTCTTTGAAGTTTCAGAATGGGAATTTTTTAATAAAATCATTAAAAAAGGGATATTCTCAGAAACGCAATTATATAAAGCACTCATGTCAAAATATTTTCTCATTAAATTAGACAAAAAATGTATTGACGTATATTATATGAAATAAAAGCATACAGGTTACTTTTTGGGTATTTTACTCCTTGTTCGCGTATATGTGCGTAGAATGAAGGTTCTAGGAAATGTATATATATATATATATATATATATATATATATATATAGTAAAAAACGTGTTCAGATTACAAAAAGAATATTTTTAAAACTTGATTCACAGAAGCACAATATATTTGACTTGTGTTGCTTGTTTCTATACCACGACAAAGAATTTACCTGAAATTTTTTCTGGCCAACACTTTATTTTCCCTGTTTAGACAGTAACAATGGCTGTTTCTTTTTTGAAAGATATTAGGGTCCAAAATACCACCACCAATTGTTCTTCACTTTAAGTTTCGATAGTTCTAATTCTGTCAATCTTTCCAATACCTTTAAGTGCAAGGAGCAATTATTCATCTTTCAACAATAAATGTTTTAAAGACTATCTTTATTTGTGCAAGCTGAAAAACGGGCAAATGAGTCTGGGAAAAGTATAGAGCTCTAATTTTGAAACCACTCCTTAACACCAGGCGCACTGGGAATACTATCTTTTGCCTCAATAAATTTTGCATATATTTTTTTTCGTTAAAAGAAAATAAAACTACATTACTAGGACACTGCGTTTGATTAAAGAAAACTTTCTTCCTAATTTCAGTGTCACTTCTTCGGCATGACATTCATTTTTTGCACTTTGAAATGAAAACCTAATACTTACTTTTTAGGTGAAAAAGAAAAAGTAATAGCTTAATTCTGAATACTGTTCAAGCGAATGTGTTTGTAGATGAGAGTACAGAGTAAAAGTCAAGCATTGTAATTTTCTACAATAATACGAAAAGTGACGTAGGTTTAGCAGACTAGAAGCTGAGTAACCATTTGATAAAAGGTAAAATTTGCAGAAGAGTCTTGCATTTCAATACAACATTTGTGATATTGCTGTCTTCAATGCTTGAAATGCTTTCAATGCATTCTCCCCCCTCCCTCCCTCCCGCAAATACTTATTTCAAATTCTTTCTTGAGTTTAAAAACAACAAATTAGTACTTTGAGTATAAGTTTGCTACTAATTGATAAAATCCAGTCTTTAAAGTATAAGATACATTCCTTTTAATACAATAAAGCACAAAATAAAACCTATTTTCTAGCATAAGAAATGCTAGAAAATATTGTGTCGATATTTTATTGTCACTTTCCCGTCACGCGAACATACTATATACGCTTACGCTTGCCTATGGGATTTAATATAATGATGGAACTTTACTAACATTACTAACTTAAATTCAAAACATGATTTGTGTTAATGTGCATCATTTAAATTTACGTAGTCTGTTTATTTTTATATTACTTGCTCTTTCACGATCAGTAATACAATATTACATTATATTGTAATATTGTCAGTGCAATAATAAAAGCAAAAAATAAATTTTTTTTTTCAATCTCGGAAAACTCTTACATAATGTATTTTCAACAATATTCATTTAAAAAATCGTTTGCTTTGAACAAAACATCAATTTCTTGTGAGGGCCAAATTGACCCCAAATGGTGGATTTAGATAAGTCCAAAAATCAGCTGTTCTATTGTTTTTAAAGTCAAAACACCAAAAAAGAGAAAAAAGAAAGTAACCAATTTGTAAACAAAATTCCATCAAGTAAAAATCATAAATATTCAAGAAAAATGTAAACAAATAGAGAAACAGGAATATATTAAACGAGAAGGACTAATGAATGCCATGTACCTACGAACAACTTGGAAAACTTTTTTTAAATATCCTTATATATATATATATATATATATATATATATATATATATATATAAACATTTTTGTTTTGAAATTCATTAGTTAAAATACGTAAGAAACTTTATCATATTTCTTATCCGTATTACTATAACAGATTTGAAAAAATGTTTACTGCGTTTGCCTCTGTTAATTCTAATTAAATGCCTTAATATACGTTAAACCCTTTTTAATTTTAATTATCTGTATTACTATAACAGCTTGAAAAAATACTTACTGCGTTTTTTTCTTGCAATTCTAATCATTTGTAGTACTGTATATCACGTATAAACCTAATCAGTGAAAACGGCTTACAAAAAGTTAGACCAACTTTTATCTATTCTTCCGGTAAAGCACCAGGTCTTTGTTGTGTAAAACAATTTACTGAACAGAGAACAATACTATAACAATGTTGTTAAAATATGGTTGGCTTGATAAAAGCGGATTAATCTTCTGGAAACGGAGGATTCCAATAAAATGGATGCTGTAAATCAGAAATTAAGTCTATAAATATTTTTGTTCCTTCTTTCCAAGATTCTCTTCCTTCTTTTCCTTCTTTCATCTCTATAAACTATATGATCTGTTTGAAACGTATTTTGGAGAAGCATGGTCGTTTGAAATCTTAGTTAAATTGTATTATAATTCAGATCATAATTTTCATTGTACTTGGTTTTCAATGTTACAGATTATGCTGTAAAATATTGACATTGATTAACCCGGGAGGACGCGCGGCGGTCATTTTATGAGCCCATGCGATCTACAAGTTCTTATTCCTAGAAAGCTTAGACAAATTTCTGTCCTTATTAGTAGGTTCGTTTTACTCCCTTATCCGCATTTTTTGAACTATTATAAGTTATTTACGGCATTTTTCCTCTTCCAATAATTGGTTTATTCATTATTAGGGTTATAGAATAGCCCCTCGCAAGTCAACAAGTATTTTTTTAATTTCAAAAGACTCCAAATAATTAAGCAATAAATATTCTGCATCAAAGACTCAAAAGTTTTAGATTTCTAATAGAATTTATTTTCCCCAGAGTAACGGAGTATTAATGAATTTCATTTTGGGGCATTTCATGACCACCGCGTGTGTTAACTTTCGTTCAGAAGGTGCCGTCCTCCCGAGTTAAGACTTATATGACTAATAAATAAATCTATTCTTTCCATTATTAAAATACAATAATCTAGTAGCTTCTTGCATCGACTAGCTGGTTCATTTAAATGGACTCATCGTTTCGTGGTTCCCCATTGCTGCAATTGGCAACAATTGTTGTGCAACAATTGTATGACATTACAAATTAAACGGACATTATATAAACGAACATATTGAACTGATATGATTAAACAGATGTTATATAAACGGGTGATTGAAACAAATTAAATAGAAGAGATAAAAAAAACGTGCTAACCGTCATTTACGAATGTACCGATTTATTTTCATGTTTTTATGTCTTATTTTTTAGTATCTACGATATACCCAATATGTATGCATTCACACAGAAACATTGTATGCATAGATGTACTTGCTCTAGCATTCCTTCCATGTATGCTGATAAAATAAATACTTTTGATAATAATATATATTAAATATAACTTTCAAGTAGAATTTTGCATGGAAAGTTTTCGCTACATTCTTAATTTAAAAAAAAAAAAAAGTCCCACTTATTCAGATAAAGTTTTTCAGGTACAAAGCTAATTTACTAAATAATCGATATTTACAAATGCAAAAAAAAAAAAAAAAAAAAAAGAAAAATGAATTGATTTTTTTTCTAATAGTTAAATAGAGTTAAATCAATTCTTATCAATTTCCTTTTAAAAATTTTGATTTTTTTTATCAGAAAAATTTTTTTGCTCGAAAATTTAAACCCACGTTAACAAAATAAAGCAAAACTTAAATAATTTAGTTTCTACCACAGAGTTACATCAATCAGAATTTATTTTTAATAGTTATATAAAGGACTAAGAGATTCAATTAAAGTTGAAAGAAGTAAAATTCAAAATGTGAGCAATCTACAGGAAGAAATTCCATTCTTCCTAATCGACAATCGATATACTGACATTAGCCATTGATAAGGAATTGAAAATAAGAAAAGTAAGTTTTTGCAGTTTATTTTCAATTAATACTTTTCTTAAAATATTATTGAGTTTCATATTCTAAATTAATCTCGGAGTTAAAATATTTTAGATACGTTTTCAGACGTACATTAGAGAAATTGAATATACTACAAGTTTGGAAGCATAAGGACCAAGCTAAACATGTTGCGCAAAACCATATTAGAACATCTCATGCAAAATGCTAATTGCAAAATTTTATTAGTATTAGTACCGTAGATGGGGTGACTTTGTGCAGGAATTTTCAGTTTTCCAACTTTGACCTAATAAAAAATAGTTAAAAGATGCTGCACAAAGAATGCACAAAGTCACCCCGGGATGGGGAGACTTTGTGCAATGCAATAAAATAATGACTTAGTTTAGTTATTTTCATTCACTTTGACTTAAAATCATTTAATAAGCAAGATTTAACATTGTTAACGTACAATAGAAGTATATTACATATAAATATGTACTATGCATTTACAAATCTACTAAAGATATACATAAAAACTTTAATTTTTAGATTTTTTAACATTTTTAGATTTTTCTTATTAATCTTATTAATTAAATCTTAGATAACTTTTTTTATGACTTTCAGGTACATTAATACATTTTATATAAATTGACATGAATGAACAGTTGAATAAATTCCCACAGTTAACGACCCCAAATTGCCTCCAACTCTGCAACTCGAAATGATCCTCTCTTATTAACAGTCTCGTATTAAATGTCTTAAACAATTAACATATGGAAATTGAAATGAAAAATAACAATATGAAAATGAAAAATAACAATATGAAAATGAAAAATAACAATATGAAAATGAAAAATAACAATATGAAAATGAAAAATAACAATATGAAAATGAAAAATAATATTCACTGTGAGATTTCGAATGCTTCTCATTAATTTTGTTCGAAATCGTGTTTCGATAAATTCCGAACATTTTTAACACTTTCGAAACAGATAAACCATTTTTTACTTGTGCCAAACAGTTTTCTAACGCTTCTTTGGTGTATTAATCACAATAATTTCTTGCTCCACCCTTTCTCTCCTGAGTCCTTGACATGTTTTTCTCTGAAAAAAAATTGCACAAAGTAACCCCAGGGTGCATTTTTTTATTAATTATTAAATAACTAACATTATAATAATTAAAAACAAAAAATTATGCATGATTTGTTATCTCAATTGATAAGACTTTTAAAGTATAACCTACCTTCCTGGCCGGGATAACTAGAACTTCTTCAACCGAGCAGACTTTCCAGCCTCCAATTTTGCGACGTTAAAAATTTGAAACTGTTAGCAACTTAAGCTCAAAACTTTCCAGGAACGATGATGTTTACATTGCCAGTTCTTGGTAAACCATTAGTTCGTCTTGTTGACAACTCAAATCAGTTGATACCGAGCTTTAAAAAAATACCCCTAGATGGAACGACGCAAAATTTGAAAAAATGACAGCTTGCACAAAGTCACCCCTCGATGCACAAAGTCACCCCATCTGACGGTATTCATCAAAATTTCATTGGATTAAATAGCAAATTAAACATAGAATTAAAAGAAATGATTACTCTTCAAATCGTAAATACAAGTCATGCAAATTGAGCAGGCTGTGATGTGAACAAAGTTTTTCCCAAACAAAAACTAACAAATATAGGGGCCTCCCTGGACGAGTGGTATCATCCCCCAGACACTCTGTTAAGCTTGGAGGTGGCGGGTTCGAATCCCGCCGTAACCCTGGATGTATTCTTTGTGATATCCATCTCTGTATTGTGCTATATGTGTCTTTCTAGTTGACAAAGGCTTATAAGCCTTAATTGAGCACACAAGCCTGCAAATGTATGTTATACCAATAAACCAACAAATATATTGAGATTCTTGGTAAATCTCTGAATATTGTTTTTTCATATATACTGGAAGAAAGCAGAAACCCGAGAGCTTTGATGATATTAATAGATTGAGTAAATAAATGTAGCAATGACTTTAATGTTTGAAATTCCAAATATGACCAAGTTGCACTAAAACAAAATATGTTTTAAAACAAATTAATGAAGAATGTAAATGGAGCTGGTATTTATATTTTACCAGATGTGTACGGCAAAATACTGAAGGCAATAAAATGCAAACTTTTGATAAAGTACGCCTACAAACGGATCCAAAAATAGTTATTGGCTTATCTGGGAGTAGTGAACTAAAACAAGTTGCACTGAAATAAAATATGTATTGAAACAAAGCAATGCTAAAGGTAAAATGAGCCGGAACTTATATTTTACCAGATGCTTACAACATGGAGTACTCAAGGCAAAATGCAAAATTTGTGATATAGTTCACCTTACGAAACGAGAAAAAAGTATTCTTTAAAGAAATTGTCATCGGCATATCTGGAAACTAAGTTGAAAAACTAAAGTTTATTTAAAAAGTTTTAAGTGAGAAGTTTAATACAAAAATAATATAAAACAGGTCATGATTTGACTTTCAAAGGTTTTCAAGAACTCAAAATGTCAATTACATTTTCCTAACTAAAAACAACCAGACGTACCGTACGTAGTCGATTGAGAATATATGATCGTGGTTGCACAAATTTCTAGGGAGAATAAAACTAAATAATTTATGCTCAACAAATTAGTCATGTCATTTTGAAATTAAAATTTATTTTATTTTTTGTTTCAAAATATACAAGCTTCAAAACATATTTATTTCTTATAATATAATTGATTTTCATTTTATTTAAAAAATATTTTTCCATTCACATTTCCTTCATAATAAACTCAAAATCTATTTAACATTCTTTGCGAAGAACTAAGATATTGTTTTACTTTACTAACCATCAGAAACAGTAAAGAATCAGGATCTATATATTTTTTTCTTGTTTGATATTTGATAAAACAAATTAAATGAGAAAAAAAGAAGCCTTGACATGTTTTATTTAAATTTCTTTTTCTCACAGAAAGTACTTAATTGAAAGTTTAAATTGTTCTTGTCAAAGATATTGCAACTTAATTTATTCGGAGTTTGAGTTTTTTACAGCGTGTCCATAAAATGAAATAAATTTTGACAGCTGCTGCCTTTGAGGAATATAATTAGCATGAAAAAGGAAACAGTTTGTCAATTGCAATTTAGAAGAATAATTCAATGTTTTATGTTTTGTTACTTCAATATTTCCAACAAAAAAAAAGAAATATTTTGGATTTAAGCTAATTATCATGGCGAAACAGAAAAAGAAAAAATATATAAGTTTGAGTTTTTTTCTGAAACAGATTTAAAAAAAATTAAATGATATTCAAGAACTTGAACTAAGTCTCCAAATAGACATTTAAAATGTTCAATAATGTATTTTGCAGTGTTTCTAATTAATTTTCAAATTAATCAATTTCATTTTTTGACTTGCATTTTCATTCGATTCATTGATTTTTTTTTGTCTCATTACCAATTATAATTTAAACTTTTATTTCAATAGATTTAGGAAATTTTTAAGAGACTGGTTATTTAAAATACATAAATCAGCAATGAATTAAAATAATGAATCTGTTAAAATTGAAAGTGACCTAAAGTAATTATAAATGGCGGTTGCTATTTATAAATAATTGAGAAATTGTTTAGTGTATTTATTTTACGAAACAGTTCTTTTGAGTAAGTTTATTACTTTATTTAAAAATAAACTATATTCCTAAGAAATATGTCCAAAAATATTAAAGAATTTCTCTTAAATCTTTGTTGATTTATAGAATTTCTTCATATCATAATAAAACCGAAATGCCTAAAATCAAGTTTGTTGGATATTTTTCAAATACCAATCAACATTTTAAGCTCCGTGGTATAAAATATTTGTACAGTTATGTGTTAATATCAGAGAGGCTGAAAATTGTTGTATATCTGGAATTACAAAAGACCAATGTGTCACTTCCTAGATGATGTTTTTGTATAGACCTAAAATATAGGTCTGGAATCACAAAGTACGGTAAAAAATAGTTAAAGGCGTTGTAAAGTCCTGAGTAAAGAAATATGGTCAAAACTTTCAGAATATGGTAAAATTTGCCCTGTTTCTTTCTTTATTGGAACACCAAAAAAGGGAAATTCTTACCAAAGCACTTTGTGTATGAATTTGATAAAATAACCAATAAAATATTGTTAATTAATATGTGATATAATTTGGTGAATGTGATAAAATATGGTAGTACCATAAATAATATCAGTTATTCATTTAAATTTACATTTCAGTTTTGTAATTTCTGTAGTAATAAACATCTGTTGTTTTGAAACCTATAATTTCCCCATATGAACGGACAAATAATCAATGAATAGTTTATATAGCTCATTGTCTCGTTTTATTAACCACAATTATGATTTTATACTGTACAGTACAGTAATTTTATCAGATTGTTTTTCTATGTGTATTTTCGCCCCTTTCGGATCATATAATAAAAAAACTCAGAAAATCGTTATACTTTATGTTAATTATTTTTGGAAACAGACCCCTCCGTCTTTCTAAAGTTAATAAGGTCCCAATTACTTATAATTCAAAAAGTATTAACGAAGTTTTATACTATAAGTCTTAATTTATAAATCCAATCTATTAATTATTCCTCGTTTCTTATTTCATTTGGAAAAAAATAATATTGCTCAGAATTAGGAAAATAAGTTATAATTTTTTTCTTGATATTCCGTGAGATCATTAAAGATCATTAATCAAAAGGTCATCAGTGCGAGAAGTTCTAAACCACAGTATTCCATTAGCAAAATCAAGTAATGAACTTACACATCATTAATTTCGTTACTTGTGGGGAAAAGTACATTCGAAGCATCTGACATGAATTTGTAAGCAGATGATTAGGTGAGAACATAATGTAGTACTACAAATTACTCAAAACATATGTCGCTCATATTTGTTAAAAAAAAAAAAAAAAAAAAAGAATTTTTTTTTCCTTATTTTCTCGAGATTAATTTGGTTCACAATTATTTTGAAAAATGAGAGCATAACATAAATATTGAAATATGCGCAATCTAAGGTTCTAACTTGCATGCAAAAAAACTTAGAATATTTTTTCTATCTTGATTTAACTGATAAACATAGACTTTTCCATATTTTAATAACTATTGATTATAACTACTATTAAAAGATAATTTAAACAATAGTATTCAACAGCAATATTTCATTAAATCATATTTTTTTATTATAATTTGTTTACGTTGCACTATGTATTATAAAATAAATGAATAAAAGTATTTTTCTGAAATATGTATTTTTTAAATTACCCACTCCCCGGGTTCGAACCTCGGACCCTCAATACTATCAATATATTGTTGCATTCCACTTAACCCTAGCAGCTCGCCTGGCTGTCCTAATTATAACCTTTCTAAGTAATTTCTGCACTTTACCAATTGATTCACATTGTGCCTTAACCGTAATTTCCTTAGGCATGATAATATATTACATTACAATATATTATCAGACGGAGTTTCAAAATTATAGGTTAATGTCAAAGCGGAATGTAAGGCATTATATTTATGCAGTATACGAGCAACGATTTCCTAATTTTAGCGCTTTTATTTTAAACGCACTTAAGAACAAAAAATAGTGAGTAACGGAATATTTTATTTTCAATATAGCGTTTTAAGTGACTTCTGTGGTTTCACAAGGTAACCGTAATATTCTCCAATTGTGCAGCCCCGATTTGTCTAAAATTTTTTTCCTTTATCATGGTAATATATTATATTACAGTGTTTTGATTATGTATAATATTTTAATTATATATATATATATATATTAATATTAGTCTGTTGGGTGAAAATCTTATGTTCTTTGATAACGCAAAAATCTTATTTCGAGCCTTTTCAATACCGTATACACAGAGTTTATAACATAAATATCATCTTAAATTTAGAATTTTTGATCCGTGTCAAATAATCATGCAAATTCGTATAAATCGTAAGCTTATATTGGAACTAGGTATAAAGCAAAAACATTTTCGAAATCTAAAATTCAATGAGGACCAAAAATAAAAATTTTAAACTCCTGTCTAATCACTTGATAAAATTCTTCAAACACTAGTTAGTAAATTTTATTTTGAAATTAATGTCCTACTTTGTCATAACTGAGCTACGATCCCTATATTTATTTGAAATAAATCTACAATGCTAAAAACAGGATCCAATTATTAAATACTTTTTTAAGTAAAATATAGAAAATATCAACCACTAAATTATGTATTTGTATAAAATGTTTCAGAAATTATTAGTAGATAAGTGGATATATCTTTCAAATATACATGTTCTAATGCTTGCTATAGTATTAGAACATTTTCAATTAAGTTAATAATTTGCATACTAGGCACTAAACTCATTTTTTGGCTTAAATGTATTCACTTATCTTCCTTAACTAAATCAATTTCTTTAAATATAGATAAAAGCAAAAACGTCAGAAAAAAAATATCAATCACTTCTAAGTACTAAAGAAATACAAATCAGTCCTCTAAAAGTAATCATAACGAAAACCTTCGTGGATATGTATAGTCAGAAATAACTCTCCCAAATAATTTATGATATTTTAATCTACGTAAATGAAAATGAAGTATGTTTTAGACATTTATCTTACTATTCTTAAGAGCTCTTATACACGTTTTAAGTAAAAGGCATTTCTGAAAAAGAGAACCTGGGTCATAATCTGGCATATTTCCTTGAACGCCATTTGTCTTATTTAGCGAAGAAAATGAAGAAATGCGACTAAAAAGAAGAAAAGTATCTTCTTAAAGATTATACGACAAAAGAATGAAAGGAATTTTTGAGGGAACCTAAGAATTTTAGAAAGTTACAAAGTTAAAGAAACGAGTGAATGGAATGACAAATTTCTTGGGGAAAAGTTTAAACCATCAAGTCTGTGATAAATTTTTAAACCGTTTATTTCGCAAATACTTTTTTTGAAAAAGAGATAGAAAATTACCGTTTATTATTGAACTTAAAAAAGTATACTTTTAGTTGATATACATTATATAAATATTCTAAAAATATAATTACATTTTAAATAGCGCAAACTTAAAGTTCAATTCATATAATTTGAAAAATATTTGTTGACTTCAAAAGATAAAACATTTTGAAAACTCTTTAAATGAAAAACAAAAAAGTAACAATGTGTCATACCTAATTGAGCAATGGTGGAAAAAAAAACGGAACAATTTTGTATAAGAAAATATTTTCAAAATGGTTATTTATGCCCTAAGAAGTTTATCTTAAGGATACCATGTCGTCAGTATGATTAGCTAACTAACGCAAGCTCCAAACATTCTTTTACCACATTTTTTACAAAATAGGAAAAATCTGCATTGAATATGAAATCTGTATGGAGAAATCTGTATTGAAATATAATATAATTAATTGAATGTGAGATTTAAGTTCATTTAGCCCAAAAAAGGACAAGCGGTGTTAAACAAGACGTTTAAAAACAGAATGCATAGTAGATACTATTCATTAATCTTCTCAAGATATAAGAATCTACTAAAATGATCCGTAGCAAAGAAGTAAATTTACAACAGATAGTAGAAAAGAAAATATTTGCATGACATGAATCTTGTACATACAAAATGAAATCATTCTACTATAAAAGGAAAAGACCATGCGTGTTGATAATAATAATAAAAAAAATCTATGTATATATCCCCATATATCCCCATGCTTAGCATATATCCCCATGTCTTAGCATATATCCCCATGTTCCTAGCAACCACGATCTCTTTTGTGTGGCAGCTGTAGTTTTTGGTACTTTTTGCTTGTAAGGAAAAGCTACCAAAGCAGATAACCATACTAATCTTAAAATATAATAAATCAACTGGCCTTCGCAAAATATTAAGTTTAAAATATTTTTTTTTCTTTTTTGAAAGTCTTTTACATTTCTAAACAAACATTAATACAAATTGTTTTTGAATAGCAATTAAACTTTTTTTCATCATGTACGGTATATTATAAATTAACAAATCTCACACACTAACTTTTCTAAAAAAGATTTGGAATGCTATTCTGGAATAGAATTCTTAAAAACAATGTTAAATTAAAGCTAGACATAAAGATTGCACTATACTCTTCATATAAAGCGGTAGCAATTTAGTTTCATTTTTTATTCCAATTACTTCATATTTATTTTTTATAATTATCGCCTCAAAAATGTGTATAAAATATTAACAAAAACATTTAAAACAATTTGTTTCGATTAGCAATCAGTCATTTAACTCAACAAATGTTTGAAAGAAATATTACTTTTATTCTTACAGCATTCTTTAAGGGAAACATACTAAAGTAACTTCGAATGAAAGATGAATATCTAAACTCTTAGATTCTTATCCTATATGGTCGCTGATTCAAGGCCAAAATTTTAGAGTAATCTATTGAATTAAATGGGATGTAGGGTTTAATGACCCGAAATCCAAACGAGGACATGCTGTGCCAAACAATAAATTTCTACAGGTCAAAAGAAAACGTGCTTATTACACTTATTTTTATAAAAAAAGCCTTTAACATTGATAAAACGGTAAAGTGATAATGAAATAAAATCAACTGAAATAATCATTTTAATAACATTTTATATAATAGGTGACATGTAGCAAATATAAAAATATACTTAACATGAATAAGATCATAAATAGATCAAAACTTAAATACAATATAAAATTCCCATGGCAGAAATATGCAACAAAAAAAATATATATATGAGGGGTATCACAGTACAAATCCTCTATAAATAAAACCAAACTACCAAACGAGACTTTAAGATGTTGGTTAAAACACGGCCAGAGAGCAATATGTTATTATAACAGTACGTATACCTAAAATATGAAGTTAAAACTGAAGTTTCAATCAATTATGATTAGTTTTCACGCTGACCAATCACTGGTAATTATTATTAATAACCTATTAAAGTGATTAATTGTCATAACTTATCGCAATTACCAAAAAACGAGTTTATTTTTATTTCCAGATTGCTATTACCTGATTTATTATTTATTACTGTTATCGTAACATAATATATATATATATATATATATATATATATATATATATATATATTCATTATTAATTAATTTGTTCTATATATATCAATAAAACTGATTTGTATTAATATTTGTTTAGAAATGTAAAAGAAAATGTTATAGTTGATTTAAATACAAATTAAATACTTTATGTTTTAACGCTAAACATAAAATTTAATATCTCATCTGACACATTAATTAAAGTTCATTATTACGGTAGCAAAGTTCCATCACCTCGATAACTTTGTCTAACCACATTTCTTTATTAACTATTATCGGAAACAAGGATACAATAGAAAAGCAATCAAGGTCTATTGTTCTATCTCATATCTAGACTCATTTGGCCTTAAGCCAAAAATAGAAATCAATTTCAAACAAGAACATTGATTTATTTGTGGCACTGATAGAATAGAATTTTTTTTATACCAGGAAATCTAAAAATAATACTAGCAAAAGCAAATAATCCAAAAGAATGTAAATCGAAAATGATCCATTCGAATTGGAAAAAAAACAAGTTTTTTTGTACAAAACGCAAAAAAAAAATCTAAATCCTAAAAATATTTTTATTCAGAAAGGTTAAAACAAAGATAAAAATGCGTATTATCATTTGAGCAGAAAAAAATAATAATTATAACATTTTTTAATTGACATATTGAAAGTTAAAATAAACTAATTTCAAGGTGAGATACCTTCACTAATGAACAAAACAAGCATTTTAATGATTAGTAAAAGTCCTCGGTTTAAAATTAAAATGGATTAGAATTAAGAGACCAGTAATATTGTTATACTGTAATTTCATGGTGCAGTAACAATTAAAATTTGTAAATACGCTGAATTGTTATGAATATTAATAAGCAAATTTTATTTATTCATATTTAGGACAAAGGTATTTCAAACACAGTTACATATTTACATTAGTTTGATTAGTTTACATTAGTTTTTTTGGCAAATATATTAATTAATATTTGACAAATGTATTAAATACGTGCATAAATTATAAATTTTATAAATCTGCAATTATTAACTATTAAAATGGTCATTATCAAGTACTTCATTACATAGTATTCAATAAGAAATAGTTTAAAAACCTATGATTTACTTACGCTTATAGTTACATATAATAAATTGGTCTCAAACCGAATAAATTGTTGTTAGCTCTTAAACTCCAAAACAAGCTAAGTGAATCCGTTAAAATATCATAAACAAAAGAAAATAATTAATTGTATTATATGTACTTTTTTTAAAGTTATAAGAACAAAAAATGATATGTTGCGAGAAATTAAATAATTTAAAAAATGGTACTATAAATTTGGTAGCACCAAGATAAAATGTTTTTTTCAATCCTCTGCTCCTACAATATAAGTATTGTAATTTGTTTTTATTTCAAACATCATTATATATAAGTTGCATTGTTGTTTGTTAATCCACATGCTGAATACCAATTTTTCGAACGGTTTGGAAAAAAAAAGTTAATAATCAATAAAGCAGTATTAATCAGCACTACGAAGCAATGGAAATGATGCACAGAACTGAAAGACATTTGCACAAATAAACTAAAACAGATCTAGTTTTATTTTTCTATTCATGATCATTTAATAGTCTTCCCGGTGACTTTATGCTATTAGATTTAGTAAAATATATTTTTAGAAGTCCATCCCATCAAAATAATGATTAATTGTATTCAGTATTATTTGGTATAATGTTAGTGCTCTAGGTCAACACTGGATAGACGAAACTTACCATGAACAACAATTTCCTCCTATTCATATGGTTTGGTGGAATGAAAAAAAACTTAATTTGACTATACCCATTGAGAGTATATTGGTATCTGTGTTAATATAATTGTTGCCTAAAAAAACTACACTGACTAATATAATAGCAGTAGTACCTATTACCAAAATTAATTAAGCAACAGTTAATTGAATAATTATTGACAATTTAGTGCAGTTTCTCCTAACCAATTAAATACCTATTCTTCGTTAATTTTGCTTCTTAGTTCTTAACTTATTTTTTATTATAATTACCATTGAGTTTGAATTATTTAGTTTAAAAAAATACTTTAAAAGTGTAACTATAAGCACAATAAACACATAATTTCAAATTACATTAGAATACTAATTCACATTTCATCAAGTTTGATCATTGAGGTAATAAATTAAAAAATTAAAGAACTTACAGTAAACTACTGTTTTGTTTCAATAAAGCTGTAAGCTAACAACGTTACTTTATCTTTTCAATAACAAAATAAGAGTCATTTTAAGTTTAGTTCTTATTAATTTCGAGTTCTGAACTAATACGAAGATTTCATTTTTTAAACGTCTCTTTCAAACTATCTTGACTATTTGAACGAGTTTTACGTTTGGGGGTGAAAATTGTCTCTTTAACCATCAGTCCAAATTTCCAAACACCCCATTTTTAGTGGAAAGCGTTCTAAAGTTACAATAGAGACATGCATGCTCACAAACTGTTTATTTCATTGTTCCTTAAATAAAATGGTTTTTAATATGAAAATGCAGGTGTTGTTCTTGTTTTAATTTTCTGCAAAATATTTCATTTCTTAAAATAATATAATTTGTCTTAAAATTTAAATTGACAATTCTTTAACAAAATTTACTAAAATTTTTAAAATCACTTCGCATAGGAATTTTTTACAGGAGTTTGTGCAAGAATTTATTAAAAATCAAATTGTTAATTTTATAAATAATTCCATTTTAACTGAGGGATGTTTGAAACACTCTAAAAATTGACTTCTGACATTGGACATAACATAAAACATATACTGAAATTACATAAAAAATATACTGTGAAAATAATTCTTGTAAGTGCTGGCAAGAAGGAATTTTTGTAATTTTAATATTGTTTAGTATATATATTACTCGTCTTACAATGTTTTCGTCAGAAATCAAATGCAGGCAAATTTTGTAATTTTAATTGATACTCATTAGGAATAGGTGTTTTATCAGCACATTATTTTGATTGAAAATTAATAATTTGATGAGTTATAAATTGTTACCTCCAGATTTGTGCTTTCATAATTATTTTTTCTTTCATATTACATCCAACCAATGTTAAAATTAAATTTTCTCTCATATGCCACAGAAACACCCCATTTTGAATTCTAATTTCAAGATTTGTAGTTAACATGATTTTCTTATTCCTTAAATTCTTTAATAATATTGTTTTCGGGATTAAATTCAAGAATGATGAAATTTTTTTATTATTGTGTGAAAGATGAATTGAATGTAAGCTTTACTATCACAAAATTCCAAGGAGGATTTGTTGCGTCAAACGACGTGTTATAACAGATCAAAATGTAAAATGAATATTACATTTTTATTTTTATAAAATACATAAAGGTAATAAAACTGTTAATAGCGAGAAAAGTATATTTTAAAGTCAATAAAATCTGATAAAAAGCCTAATTAAATTAAATGCTGTGTATAGATAAAAAGTTACATTGGTAATAAATAAAAGCGAAATAAGTAAGATAAAACAGTTACATACACTATAAAATACCAATAGCTCGCAGAAACGAGAAAATGTGAGTATGATGAATATCACACAACAAATCTTTCATACATAAAATAGTGCCAATAAAAGAGGTAATGCCATGTCTGTTAAAACAGGGATAGAGTTATACCACGGCTGTTTAATAGCGGATATGCGAGCAAAATATTGTGAATATTAAACTAAAAAATTCAGTTACTGCACAGAGTATAAATAGCGGTAAGTCAACCGAGTCGAATTATAAGTCGAGTCAACTTAATGTCTGCAATGTGTAGAAAAATTCCATGCAAATCCATCTAGAGTCTTAACGCTCTGTTAATATTTTGCCTTTAAGCACACTATCCGAAATATAACTCCTTTTTCAGATAAACATGTTTTTTTAATTTCGCACGAAATACATTTTTTTTTAACCATTCCATACACAATGTGTTGCAATGATTAAAATAACTATCGATTTGCTTCACTGATTATCATTATTGCGGAATGCAAGAAAATTGACTTGGGGGCTGAAATAAGTTTCTTTTCTAATATTACCATCCATTTGACCCATAGTTGGAATCAATATACTGAGTTCTTCTGCTATCACAAAATTCACTGAAGCGAAATGATTGGATGCTTTGTTCCTCGCACTAATCATTTCCTTCTTTTATTTTTACAATAGTAGTTATTTATCTCCTACATTCAAAGACGCATGTAAGGAGATACTCAATTCTTGGAAAAGAAAAGAAAACACTAGTAGTATTACTTGCTTGTAACCAATGTGTTTTTTTTTCTCTTGAAAAGCACAAAATGATTAATTGTTATTTACTGGAGTGTAAAGGAGTTTACTGAAACGTTATTAAAATATTTATCTTATTTGCTTATAAGTTTTAATTTATAATTTAAAATTTTCAAATTTCTATATTAATTTTGATACATTATTAGCATTATAGTTTTATTCATCTAGGCTACATATTACCTATTTTTTATTGTACAAAAAATACTAAAATAAATAAGTGACCGAGGAAGTTTGCATAATTTCGTGAGATACATCTAATTACATGCAGACATGTAAATCATTCGGTTTATGATTAAATTATGCTTATGACATTCTGATCATTAATTTTCAATGTTTAAAACTGTGCAGCACTTTAAAGCACATACCTCTAATTTACAATCATAAAATAAATGGATAAAATGGTTTTTACTATTAACACACATAAGCATGTACAAAAGGAAATTAAATCTGATAAAATGGTAATTATATAACATTTATATACAACAGTTATATAAATTTTGAAAAACCAATCACGTGAAGTAATGCAAAAAATTGCTATGTTGATAGGTTTCATCTGACATGTCAATGTATAATTTAAATTGAGTATCCAAGAAAAGTAATACGTTATTCGTTAAAACACAGGAAAATTATTAAAATACGATGAGTAGTGAGTAAAGCGTATTGCATTATAGAGGTGGGTTCCTGAACAGCAAATTAAGATGAGGAAGTAGCCAATACGTAGACGGGTGAGCTTGACATATTTCATACTCAAGCGTAACGTAGACCAAAACCATGAAATAATTTAATAATATGTAATTTTTTGCCCCAATGGTGTTGCTACATTAAAATACTTTAAACATTATATATTTAAGGTCAGATAAATGGATGTTCATGTTCTTAAGCCCTTATCAATTTTTACACTTTTTTAAAAAAATTTGACTTTTTGATTGAAAATTTGACTTTGCTTTACACTTTTTGATTGAAAATTTGACTTTAGTTTTCTTCGAAAGATAAATGCATTTCGTTAAAAACTCAGATATTAGAGGGTACGTAATATGTACCAAATCTAGTAATATAGGTACAGAGTATTACATTGGTATGTTTGGTAATTATTATAACTGCATCAATACTAAACTGTTTTAATATAGATAACGAAAATATACATCTATTACGGTCCCTCGATAGAGTCTAACGGTTTGAAGTAGTACGGTAATTACTAGAAAAAAAAATTTTATAATGGTAAATATGAACTATCATATGACCGCAAGTAATATCTGGATGCCAAGTGTTACGTCAAGCGTTCAGGCATCATAATTTTTGATCTAGTTGCACTTTTTGATCTAGCTCCTCTTGTATGATCTAGTTGCCCTTTTGATTTATTTTGATAAGTTAACTTTCTAAAATTTTTATGACTGGCAACAGCATTTTTTATTCTTTAAGTTGTTTATTTTGTTTCTTTTAGAATTCGTTTTTTTTTCTTTGAAAAATGCTTCTTTTAACTTGTAACGTTGTTTAGCAGAATTATTACCGGCTGTTTCCCTGTATATACGAAGAAAATAAATTAAATATTTTTAAATTGTTGTGAAAAGAATTTTTAGTTGTACAAAGTACTTCATTTGGCGCCCGAACAGGGACCACAGCAGATAAAAAAAATGGCAAGCTTCTTCAAAAGCGGATTTAAGAAAGCAGATTTGTTAGTGGTTCTAGAAGAAATTGGAGAGACAGTACCGGTTGGATCTACTTTAGCAAAATTAAAAGACTTGATTTTGGCTAGCGATGAATATAAAAAGGATCCAGAATTCGTAAAACAGGTATTTGAAGATACTGTTAAAGAGAGAAAGAAACAAGAAGAAATGGCTATACTTCAAGAAAAAGAAGACATGGAATTGGAAAAAGCCCGAATGGCTCATGAATTGGAAATGGCCAGATTACAGGCGCAAAATCGAGAATCGACAATTCAAAATGCCGCCAATTCAAGTTCAATTAATGCCGAAGCTGTTAATGCTAGGCGAAAGTTTACGTTGCCAAAGCTAGAATTTAGGCAGTTTGGCGACGATGTCAAGGAATGGCTTCCGTTTTGGAGCCAATTTCAGCACATAGATAAGGATGCGGATATTGCCCTTGAAGATAAATTTCAGTATCTGATATAAGCTACTGTGATGGGTTCCAGAGCAAGAGAGATTGTAGAAAGTTTCCCGCCAACTGGGGCAAATTATACAAAAGCCATCGATAGTCTGAAATCGAGATTTGGAAACGAGGATCTTTTGATGGAGATATACGTAAGGGAACTTCTCAAATTAATTATTAATGTTTAGGTGAATAGATCTTTTCCACTTACCTCCTTATATGATAAGCTGGAAACATATTTAAGAGCATTAGACACTCTCGGGGTTACTACAGACAAGTGTGCATCGATTCTCTACCCGATGGTAGAATCTTGTTTTCCGGAAGAATTTTTGAAGGCCTACCATCGGAGTAATTCTTTAACTCCAAAATTAGAAGCCAAAGAAAGGCTAAACAAACTGATGGTGTTTTTAAAGGCAGAAGTGGAGGGTGAAGCCCGAATTAATTTAGCTATGGATGGGTTTGGCCTGCTCAAAGTTGAAGATAACAAGGTAGCTAAGAAGAAAAAAGTTGAATATGAAAAGAATAAATCTCGAGCACCATCAACAGCCGCTGTTTTACACGCAGATTCTTACGTAAAAGAACAAAGAAGAGGTTGCTTATTTTGTGAAGGCAAACATAATAGTTTCGAATATTTTTCCGCCCAGAAAAAGCCTTTAGTTGAAAGGCAGGGAATTGTAAGAAGTAAAAAAGGGTGTTTTGCTTGTTTGGCTCCCGGTCACGTAGATAAGTACTGCAGGAATTTTGTAAAATGCCTGGTTTGTGGTCGAAAACATGTGACACTCATGTGTGAAAACCTAGAACAAATGAGAAAATCAGCTTCGAAAGAGGGAGAAAAGACGCAGACGGAAACATCTGTAAATGAACTTAATATGGCGAATTTAAATCAGACGCCAGAAGTTTTTCTGCAAACTTTGGTTGCCAAACTTGTCGCCAATGGTAAAGAAATGAACGTTCGTCTGCTAATTGATACAGCATCGCAGAGATCCTACATCCTTAATACCGTTGCCCAGAAGATGATGTATACTCCTTTAGAAGAAATGAATGTGGCTCATTCCCTTTTTGGAGGTGTAACTACTGATGTTAGAAAACACAAGAAATATGAAATAAGAGTTACATCGCTGAAAGGAAAATTCTCTTGCAATTTGGAGGTATTGGGCCAAGATGTTATTTGCGAGAAGATATTACCTGTAAACAGAGGTCCATGGCTGAAGGAACTTAAGAGTTTAAAAATTTGTTTAAATGATGTTAGCCAGACTTATGAACAAGTACAAATACTCATAGGAGCAGACATGATAGGCGAGTTAATGACTGGACAGCAAAATTTTTGTCAAATGGCATGGTTGCAACCGAAACAAATCTTGGATGGACCTTAATGGGAAAAGTACCTCATCATAAGCCTGGTACCGAAAGTATCGCCATGTTGGTGATATCACTTTTCGCTAAAGAATCTGAGATGGCCGATCTATGGAGATTAGATTTAATAGGAATCAAAGATCCCATCGAGAAGAAATTGAAAAGGGAAAAAGATTTTGAAGCACAGGAACATTTTCTTAAGACGGTAAAGGTCAATGATCAAGGAAGGTACGAAGTCCGTTTACCATGGCAGGAAAACGATATTTTCTTACCCAATAACTTTAACTTGGCAAAGAGGAGATTAGAGCGGACCACAGTTCAATTGAAATCAAAGAATATTTATGATGTTTATGAAAAAGTCTTCAAAAGCTGGCATGACGAAAAAATCATCGAAGAAGTACCCTCTAATGAAACAGACTTACCAGGAAATTACTCGCCACATAGAGCTGTAATAAAAGAAAGCAGTACCACCCCAATAAGGCCGGTATTCGATGCGTCTGCCCGTATGAAAGGACACCCTTCCCTTAACGACTGTTTACACAGCGGCCCTAACTTAATCGAACTTATTCCGGATGTCTTATTGCGTTTTAGAGAAAGAAGTATTGGTATTTCTTCAGATGTGAGAAGAGCGTTTTTACAATTAAGTGTCGCTAAAGAAGATAGGGACTTTTTAAGGTTCTTATGGTGGCAAAATGAGGAGGACAAAAAGTGTAAAATATTTCGACATGCAAGAGTTGTCTTCGGAGTAACGAGTAGTCCTTTTCTTTTGGCATCTGTCATCAGGTATCATATTCAAAATGACCAAGATAACGATGAAGATTTCAAGAAAAGGCTCTTGCAGAGTTTCTATGTCGACAATTCTTTAACCAGTGTAGATACTCCACTTGAAATGGAAGAATTTATACAAAAATCTATTGAATTGATGAAAAAAGGGAGTTTCGAGTTGAAAAGTTGGGAAAACTCATATTGCCAAGACTTGCCCACAGAATCAACTGTATTAGGTTTGAAGTGGAATAAAGTGGAAGACACCCTCAAGGTAAATATGAGTTGGTTAAAAGAAATCAATATGGAAAAAGTCACTAAACGATCGATTCTGTCTATCGCTCACCGCATTTTCGATCCTATTGGATTTACCACTCCAGTCATGCTGTGCCCAAAGTTAATACTACAAAAGGCATGGGTGATGGGTGTTGCTTGGGATGAAGAGATTAGAGAAGATCTGAAAAAAGAGTTTCTTCAGTGGTATGCAGAATTGAAAATATTGGAAGAAATTGAGATACCCAGGTGGATTCAAGTTAATTCGGAAAACCTAGAGAACTGTTCCTTACATACATTTTGCGATGCCAGTAAAGAGGCTTATGCAGCTGTGGTTTTCTTAAGGATTGAAGAAAAAGATGGCGTTAAAATCAGTTTTGTGTCAGCGAAGTCTCGTATTACGTCACTCAAAGGAGGGACCATACCAAGGCTAGAGTTAACTGCTGCCTTGGTGGGAGCTAGACTCTCACAATCAGTTGTACAAGCTCTCGACTGGAAGAACATCAAACAATATTTTTGGAGCGATTCCACAACAGTTCTCGCTTGGATAACCAAAGCAGAAAATTGGTCAGTTTTTGTTAGGAATCGCACAGATGAAATAAGAAAATTGAGCGACTTCTCCTCCTGGCGCCATGTTGCAGGAAAATTGAACCCGGCAGACCTTCCTTCCAGAGGATGTTCTTCTAAAACATTGGAAGCTATGAAATGGTGGGAGGGTCCAGCCTGGTTGAAAGAACCTATCTCAACTTGGAATAGTACCACAGAGATTGATGTCCACAATGACGAGGAAGTTGTAAAAGAACGGTCAAAGTCTGGTGGTTTTCTGACCACTTGCAACCAATTGACAATAGAAGACGGGTCTCAATTGAATCCTAACTTCGACAGAGAAGAAATAATATCTGACCAACGGCAATATTTAACAGTAGCAACTTGCGACATTAATGTAGATCTTTCATGGATTTTCTCTTACTTTTCTAAATATTCAAAGATTCTACGAATGATAGCGTGGATGCTGAGGTTCACAAAAAATTCACAGATCAAGAAAGAAGAGAGAAAAATTGGGGAACTGAAAGTGTCTGAATTGCTGATAGCTGAGACAAGGTTAGCAAAACTAGTTCAGCAAATGGTTTTTGCCCCAGGAGACATTAACAGGCTCAAAACAATATCTGTGTTTAAAGATGAGGGAGGCCTACTACGCGTCAAAACCAAGTTGACAGAAAGGAAAGACGACGCTGATTTTATAGCTCCTATTCTACTACCTAGCAAACATGACCTTGTTGACTGCATAATTTTGGATTTGCATCTGAAAATGTGCCATGCTGGTTTAAATGTATTGATGTCTAAACTAAGAGAAAGGTTTTGGATAATCAAGAGCAAAAAAGCTATTAGAAAGGTACTGAACCGATGTATAAGATGCAAGAGACACGAAGCCAGACCAATCCAAACTGTTCCTGTGGTCTTACCAGAAAATAGAGTCAGAGATGCGTCTCCTTTTGAAATCAGTGGAATCGACCTATGTGGCCCCCTAATTCTTAATGACCAATCGAAAGCGTGGGTCGTCCTCTTCACATGTGCTGTGTACCGCGCCATCCATCTAGAACTGATACAGTCACTTTCCACACATGGTTTTTTCTTGGATCTTCGAAGATTCATAGCCCGAAGGGGAAGACCAAAGGTCATCTATAGTGACAATGGAACAAACTTCGTGGGAGCCGACAACTTATTCAAATCTATAGATTGGAACGCTATCGAGATACAATCTTCGATAAATCGAATTCAGTGGTACTTCAGTCCTCCTGCTGCTCCATGGTGGGGAGGTTTTTGGGAAATCATGGTGAAGCTGATCAAGACCCTTTTGAGAAAAGTTTTAGGTAGATCTTCATTGAATTACGAAGAACTGCAAAGTGTTCTTATCGATTGTGAAAGTACTGTGAACTCAAGACCACTAACGTATGTTTCCGAAGACTCCAATGACCTGATTCCATTAACACCTGCGTTGTTCTTAGGTGAGTTAAAAGAGATGGGTGTTCCAGACCTGGATAATATAGACAGAGTAAACCTAAAGAGAAGATTTCGTTATCAACAAAATCTAAGGGAAGCTTTAAGAAAGCGATTTAGGGTCGAATACCTCGAAAAATTAGTAATGCGCTCGTCCAAAATTAAAGGCAATCAACGAATAGCTGTGGGAGATATCGTCCTAATTGAAACCGAAGGTAAAAAGAAGGTCATCTGGCCAATGGGAAGAATAACAGAAACCTACGTAGGAAAAGATGGGCACATAAGAGTAGCTCGCATTAAAACCACTACCGGAGAGATGGTTCGACCCGTTCAAAGAATTTTTCCTCTTGAGATATCTTGTCCGGTGGAGGCTGCTGAAACAAATGATATAGCGGAATCTCCTGAAGGAAACGTTTCAGTTACTGATTCCTCAACTCGAAGAGTCATAACAAGGAGTGGCAGAATTGTAAAGATTCCGACTAGATTTTTGACTGAATAGTCTCCTTCAGAACTCTTGTAACTTTAATTTTCATAACTCTAATTTGTTAGTAGTGCAAATAGTAAGCTTGACTGATTGTTTTGATTAATATTTTGATGTTATAGTTAATCAAAAGGTGGGAGTGTTACGTCAAGCGTTCAGGCATCATAATTTTTGATCTAGTTGCACTTTTTGATCTAGCTCCTCTTGTATGATCTAGTTGCCCTTTTGATTTATTTTGATAAGTTAACTTTCTAAAATTTTTATGTCTGGCAACAGCATTTTTTATTCTTTAAGTTGTTTATTTTGTTTCTTTTAAAATTCGTTTTTTTTTCTTTGAAAAATGTTTCTTTTAACTTGTAACGTTGTTTAGCAGAATTATTACCGGCTGTTTCCCTGTATATACGAAGAAAATAAATTAAATATTTTTAAATTGTTGTGAAAAGAATTTTTAGTTGTACAAAGTACATCACCAAGTGATACTGAATATAACTATTTTAATCTTAAATAGTTGTCACTATTTTATTGACGCAAATTAGTCTTAATTAATAGGTCTACAATTTTCCACACCTGAAAACAGTACAGGCATTGTTAAATAATTGAAAGACCGTGCCGAATCATAAAAGTTGCTTCCTTATATGTATGAATTTTTTTTCAAATAGAATTCAGCTGCAGGTGTGCCCGAAACAGCTATACTGCACCAAACATCATCGTCATTACATACTCTATAAATCGTTACCAATGTTTAAAAAAATGTGAAATGCATAGAAAAAGGGCAAGAACTTTAAGTGCCACCGAGAGTAATTTTCTCTCTTCCTTCATATTCCTTAGCAGAAGAATAAAACACATTTTTTTTACCTCAATCAGGTGACATAAGCAACACAGTACTTTAAAATTTGCTATGTTACTGATCAAAACTGATCACTACTTTAAATTCACTTGATGTATGGACCTATTCTATATTTTGATTAAAATAATAAAAAAATATAAATAAATAAATAAAAAAAGAAACGCCGCAATCAAAAATTTTTGATGAAAATTTTAAATTGCACTATTACCGATATAGCTTGATTAATGAATTTAAAAACATCTTCTAGAAAACATTTAGAAATGTAGATTAGAATGTAACATTTTAGAAATGTATTAAATTTATTCTTTTTAAAAAAAAAATTAAAACGGAAAAATATGAACATGTTTTGATCTCATCCTTTTGTCATCTAAGAAAAAATAATATTTTTTTTATAAGCTTCAGAAAATCAAAACAAGTAAAAGAAAAAAGTAGAAAATATGAAATAAAAAATGTGTACGTGAAACGTGGATTACTGTTTTTGCGTTAAAAGCGGTAAAATTACAATTTCATAAAAAAGTTAATTTTTTATGCATTGCATTTTACCAATACAATTATGTGTAAGAGATCGTATACACTAAATTTCAGTCTTTTTGTAAACAATTTCTTAGAAGAAAATTAAATTTTAGCTAGAAAATTCTGCGAAACATTTCTTTCCCCGTTTTAATAAGGAATTAAGTAAAAATCTATAATAATAAAATGAAGAATTTGCATGTTTTTTTTTTATGATTCCCAGAATAATTTTTTCTATCATTCTAAAATTTGAGCAGCAGCTGTAAGGGATGATTTTTGCCCTCGATTCTAAAATTCTTTTGGAATTTTAAACCATATAGTTTGAGAAAGTTGTTCGAAACTTGGAATTTTTTCTAAATGTCCGAGTGTTACATGAAACTTTAGATTAGTTAAACGTAATCAAATATTTAATTAATTTTTATTCTCTATATCAGATAAAAGAAGTGTATCAGTAAAAGTATTAGTATTAATAAAGTTATCTGAAATCACGCATTTATTTTGTTTGAAGTAATTTTTAAAATGCGTTTCTATGACATTAATTATTTAAAATCATAGGCATTTGAAATGAAAAAAAATTTATTGAAAGCCAAAATAAGTGGATAATCTGGTCTAATGTGTTTTAGTTAAGCGTAAGAAATAACCATACTCTTATTGACGCTAACGATGCTTAAATAATTTCGGCAATAGATACTTATCAAGATTAAAAAATAAATAAATAAGATATGTACTAAAAACCAAAATTAATAAAGTGAAGGCACAATAATCATAAAAATAAAATATAGTTAATGTAGAAAAGATAATATTCATTTTGGGGTGCAGAAAAAATCACCTCATTATTAACGATGTCAATGCTTAATTAATTTTAGTTATGTAATAATTGAAATAAAATAATAAGCTATACACTAAAAATAAAAACTAGTGGTGAAAAAGTATCTATCTATATAGAAGAACCGCAGATTAAACTTTATTTTGGTAATACTTGATGCTAGTATTATATTATTTGGTGTAGTTTTAAACGGAATTCTACTTCTTATTTTCCACAGTTTCAGACAAATATTTTATAGTCGTAGTAAAGAGTATATTTGAATGAATTATAAATCAAAGAACTTTTTCTACCACTGCTTTGAAATACTTTAAACAGTATATATTTAAGGTCACATAAATGGATGGTCATGCTCTTAAGTCCTTATCAATTTTTACATTATTTTTTTCTTAACTTTTGACTTTAGTTTGCTTCTAAAGATAAATGTATTTCTTTAAGAACTCAGATATTAGAGGGTACTTAATATGTACCAAATCTACTAATATAGGTACAAAGTATTACATTGATATGTTTGGTAATTGTTATAACTACATCAATACTACGTTTTTTTAATATAATTAATGAAAAAATACATGTCTTACGGTCCCTTGTAAGAGTTTTACGGTTTGAAGTAGTATGGCAATTACTAGAAAAAATTATTTTATAACGGTAAATATGAACTATCATGATTTGACCGCAAGTAATATCTGGATGCCAAGTGATACGGAGTATAATTATTTTAATCGTAAATAGTTCTCACTCTTTTACTGATGCAAATTAGTCATAATTATTCTTAGTAAAAGATACTAATTGTAACAAAAAATAATCTATATACTTAATAACAAAACTAATGAAGAAATAATACTAATTCGTTTAAGAGAAGAGGAAGAAAATAAAGCCATACTTTTATTAATGCTAATGATACCTAATTGTTACTAATTTATAAAAATAAATTATGTTTTAAAAAACAAATTATGAAGAAAAAGTACTAATTCGTTTAGAAGAAAATGAAAAAATCGCTACATTTAACGAGAATGATGCTTAAGGTATCCAACCTTTCCGACAACCATTTTTTTTAAAAAAATCGATTTAAAATTTTAAAAAAAAACTAGTTTGTATGCTTTATTATGCGTAAAAACTTTGAAAAGTAGCAAACAAATTATTAATTCATCTTTTAAATATTCATTTTCCGGTATTTTCAGGTAAACGGCTTTTTTTTGCATATATGATAAACAATGTAAAAAAGTTATATCGCGAGAAACATTTGCGGATTTTATTTAGAAGGCTATCAACTACGTTTTGAACTATTATGTTAAAATCAAGTGCATATATTTTTTACTTAAGGATCAATAAAGTTATAAAAGCAAATGCTTAAAAATTTTCGCACTCGTATTTGCACAAAAACATTCCTGAAAAATTAAATTCTACTTTTCTCTCTCTTAGTATGTAGTTCTCTTAGTATGTAGTTCAAAACATATGTATGGCACACATGTTTATAATATAATCATAAACTATAATAATAAACATAAATACTCTATAAATGCTAAACACTCATAAAAAATTGTAGACAATTATTTTAAAACCATGAGATTTCGTGTTTAAGAGGGTGTAAAATGTAAGAAAAAAAAACATGATTTTGAGATAAACGCATTGAAATACCAATCCACTGTTATCACCTGGCACAAAACTGCTGTAACTTTGTAAATACTTGGAGTAAAGTATTTCTAAAAAGCTAAGAGGATTTTTATTTATAGTAAACTCGATTTCGAAACCTTTGTCCAAAATCATGTTTTTGCACTTGCCAGATACCTTAAATAATGTTGGTCATAAGTGCTAATTGAAATGAAAAAAAAATTTATCTATGCACTAAAAAGCAAAATTAATAGGGATATGTTTCTCACTCGTTTAGGAGAAACGTAAAATATTGCCACACTATTGTCATATTATACCTCGTTCAAAGAACATGTATTCAGTTACTAAAAAGATAAAAAGAATTATGTAAGCTTCATTAATGTGTCGGTAAATGCCTTTCAGTTATGAGCATGATTTCGTTGTGCTGTTCAATGACGTTTTTTTTTTAAAATATTTTCTTGCTTTCCAGGGAAAGGGTATTCGACTAGTAAATAAATATTACGCTCCCTAACGACCTTTGAAATTTAAAAATTTTGTTGAGAAAATAATATAATGTACCATACAGCTCCTTGGTAACAGTAGGGTTATATTTTTAAAATGCAAGAATTGGAATTTTGATGTTGATTTATATGTAAAGTTACTGATTGTGATTAATAAAAACAATTATGTTTTTATAATAAAACAAAGGGTACTCTATCGTAAGCGAAAATGACTAAGCTAGGTGTAATATATTGTTTAATTTATATACATTTTTTAGTCAAGATCCATATTTTAAATACAAAAAATACGAAATGATATATACAATAGGTTAAATTATCATAATCAAAAATTCAAAGAGTAACAATTAAATATCCGAAATAACATCTAGTATAAAATATTTAAAAAATGGAAAAAATAATTTCGCCCAATGCATCTGAGTTTCCAAATTATAATTTTATGAATAATAATTTTGTGCTATTAAATCTTGTTTGTTGGAAGTCAGCTTACGATTATGGTTAATTGGTAGCAGTGTATGGACAATGGTTTCGAAAATTCTATATTTTAAGTATATGATTATTTAATATAAACATATGGAACCGAAACACTGTTTTGTTTATTTAATTACAACAAATAAAGCATAGACACTAAAATAACTAAGAAATAACCATAATTAAACACCTCGACAAATCCTACAAAAATTTGTTCAACTGGGTGAGTTTTAAATCTTCTATACGCATTTATGTTTCAAACAGTAGATAAAAGCCACATTACAGGTTCCATCAATGAACCAAAAAATTTATATTTGATTCATTGATGGCATAATATTAAAATACGTGACCGTAAAGATTCGATTTAGACGCTCCAATGATCAAGCGTGGGGGTGCTTGTTAAGATATATAACTCGCACTTCATAGTGATTAATATTTTAGAGTTGCAATAAATAGCTTGTTTGACATATTAGTTGCATGCTCTGTTTAGTGTGGTGATTGTGGCAGATTACATTGATTGTTGTTTAAGTATGCGGGTTGACTGTACACTCTGAATTCACTTGGCAATTGGTAATGGAGTTTATTATTCAAAACCTCACCTTTGTGGATTCTGATACATCTGGGTGTTTAAATGAACAATTGCTCAAAAACAGAGGACTAATAAACAAAAGAAAATCTTATTAATTTAAGGATAAAATACCTTTGTGGATTCTCATATATCTGGGTAGTTTAAGTGATGGACTCTTGCTAAAGCAGATGATTAACAAAGAAAATAAATATTATTTACAAAATAAATTGGAAGTAACTGAAAAACCAATAACATTTTATCTTTACTAGACTTCATTAAATAAAACTTTTTTGTCACTGATTCAAATTAATTTTTCTTCATATGACTAGTAGTGGTATATGTATTTAAAAAAAGGTTGTTTAAATTTAAATGTATTGAAGATTTCTTCAAATTAAAGCTAGCTATAGCTAGCTTTAATTTGAAGAATATGAAATTACTGAAATTACAATGCATTTGAGACTTCACTAGAAACTTATTCTCGCTTCGAATTAGTTTTTCACAAAGAACACGTGAGCGTTACAAGTGGAACGTAACAATTAAAAAAAGTATCAAAATGGCAACGGTATGTTGATTGTGTAACATTTATACTGTCAGAATCTTTAACGCTTTTAATTTTAAAACAAATAAGAACTATATACGATATATAAATAAATAAATATATATATATATACATATATATATATATATATATATATATATATATGTATATATATACATATAAAGAGAGGGAGAGAGAGCGATTTCTAGATTTATTAGCAAGCAATAAATTGATAAATGGATTTTAAGGAAGAATAATAATAATTTCGTTTAAAGTAGAATAACTTTTGTAGAATATTTGCATTTTGAAATATTACTTATTCAAACGTATAAAATAAATAAAGATAATCGTAGTAAGTTTTATGATTAAAATTTTATAGGTATGCCAAAAAATAAATTGTACCAGGAAATATTACATACCATACTTTGCATAGATTTGTATCAAATGTATTTTGATATCCAATGAACAATCTCCTTAGAGAATCAGCTAGGTAGTCTTCAAAGATTCCAAAACGAAACAGCCACCAATATCAGCTCATTTTTGTTTGCTTGCAAAGAGAGCGATATTATTGTTCCATACTTGCAGACATATAAAAATATATTTTTCGAAACGATAACTAACGAATACTTCTCAATACTTGGCATTTAAATTTATCCATTTTGCCTTCAAGAGTTTTCTATCGAAATCATCCGTACAGTTAGAAAATGAGAACTAGTTGGGAATAAAGCATGAACCTAATTTATTTTAAGAATCACATTTTCCGAAAAGTTTTTATGTATGCTCTTGAGAAAACGAAATTACTTCCCTCAAGTTGCTTTGTACATTCATGAAATTCAACTTTGTACATTGAAATGAATTAAATTTAATTGAACAGAATATGGGGTTTTATGACCCAAGGTCTAAATGATGACATGTTGCGCCAAACAACACGTTTTCACTTGTCAAAAAGTAAAATGCATACTACACTTTCACAAAAGCATTAAACAGTTAAAAATTGGTACAGAGACAATCAAAGGTAATAATGAAATTAAATCAGCTAAAATTTTCAATTCAATAAAATTTTATGAAATAGGTAAAATGGTAAAAAGGGAAGAATATACTTATAAATGTGGATAAAATCAAAAGTAGATAAAAACTTATATTCAATTTAAAATACCAATAGAGCGTTAAAATGCGAAACTGATGATGGAAATCAACTAACAAATCCTCTATAGATGAAATGGAGCTACTGAAAAATATAAGGCCTCTGTGCATAGAGAGTCAGGGAAATTGGAATTTCTCTGAAAAATAGGAAATCAAATCTACATAATTATATTTTAACGCACAAGGTTTTATTAGGAAAGTTTGATCTAAATGCATTTCAATGAATCTCGATACAAAAAAAAAATAATCCAGCAACGGGAAAGTAAAAAAAAAACATATCTTAACAATACATATTTTTTATTATTTTACAGGGATGTAAAAGCCTTATTTTATTCCTTACAAAATTGCAATAGTTTGTATGATTATTTGAGGTTAATTGACTCAAAAGAGCCTGAAATACTTATCAGCAAAAAATTATTCTTATATAGCTTCTTCTATATCAAGAAGAACTAAGAGCAAAAAATCGTTATTGCGAAGAGCTAAAAACAAAACAAAAAATAAAATCTTTTAGCTATAAATTTTTCAAAGGTTTCATTTCTAAGATATTCCGTTTTATTAAATAGTCTAAAATTAGAAAAGAAAACTAATAATTAAAGCTCTCTGCAATGATATGATCTTAATATAACGAAAAGAAAATGATAATAAAGTATTCAAATATTAAAAATATGTAAAAAAATATCGTTATCTATTTTTGATAATTTTTCTTTAGTTTCAAAAAAATAAATCTTAAGTAATATTAAATGATGTGTTAAAAAGTAACACCTATATTACTCAAGAATAGTGTATTTTTTAGTTTTTAGAACAAGATTAAAAGAAATGTAAAAACATAGTAAGCCATTTGCTAGAAATTAAGAATTAGGATGTATAATTGAATCGCATTCACATTTCACAATTAATATAAACTGCACAAAAATCTTTTATAAATTATGTCTAGCACACAAAAAAACGAAATATCATTGATAAAAAATTAGAGAAAGTTAGGGTCATGGTTACGGGGAAAAAAAAACTCCTGGATGTGTTCTAATGAAAGAAAATTCTATTTATATTTCATATTTGAAATTTAAAAACGTTATGTTATATAAAAAGTCAAATTAAGTTTCTATTGTTTCTATAAAAAAGGTAATATTTTATTAAACATGTTATAAGTATCTCATAATCTTTAAATCCGGAGGCTGTTAGTAGCTACGAGGGAAAAAATAACGTTTTTAATGAAAGTTACTAGTATAATCTGCGCATATATATCAACATGGTATTAAATCGCTATTTCAATCACCTTCAGGTGAATTTTACTTAAATGAAATTTAGCAAAAAGTTCGCAAACAGTTTTAGGAAGAAAAAAAAGCTCTTATAGAGTAAGACTATATTTCTTTTTATACCGTTCTTGCACAAAATATTTTAATAAAAAATAGTTAAAAAGGGAAATTACTGTTATTTCTTTGCTTTTATGAAAGAATAATAATTTAATTAATTTACTCAAGATCCATTTATTCGTTTTTGTAGCTGAAATGGTTTTACTTCCTCTTACAATATCCTTAAGGCATTTAAGATTTTATAGTTTCCTTAGCGTTGAATTAACATTTATAGCTCTGAAATTAAAAATTAAAAAATGCACTTTTCGTAAAACTGTACGAGACTTCTATCATAATGAAAAGAAATCCATTACTATTAGTACGTGATGTTAAACTGTACGTCAGTGGTTTTAAAAAAGGTATTTGTTCTTATTTTTAAAAAAATGAAAATTACTTTAAGGAAGTATTAGTTTTTTTCTCACATGTCAAAATTGTGGAATATGTGTCGTGTTTCTAAAATAAAAACTAAATAAATTTTTTCGTTGTTTTTTTTCTTTTTTTATATTAGAATAACTTAAAAGTTTTCTAAATTAAATTTTAAGATTTCTGTTTTAAAATTAATTTTAAGATATTTTTAAAGTGAGCACAATTAGAAGAGAAAAAGTTCGAAAATGTATTCAGCAGTTCAGCTGCTTGTTAGAAACTTAACATTAAAAGTTTGTCTTTTTGAAAATGGAATAGGAAATTGCGATACATGATAAAATACAAATACGAAAACAGATTAGGACTTTGTATTATTCATGTATTTGCCTATTTCCGTTTATCCGTTAAAATAATAATTTAATCATTTATGTACTAAAATGCTTGAATTTCACTAAAAATTCGTAAAATAATTATTCTACCAAGTACTGACAACTGTCAAGTCTACTATTACAAATCCGTAAAAAAATTACATTTTGCTACCTGTCCGTTTTACAAATGTCTTTTTTTTAATGATTTTTAGTCTGACGAAAAAGACAATGATGTGTTCATACAAGAGCTAATTGAAGTAGTGTCGGAAGAAGAAATGAACATATCCCTTCATTATGAGTTTGAATGTGGTGAAATTAAAGAGGCTTTAAATAAGCTTGAAGGTAAGAAAAAAAAAACACATCATGTCTCAAAAATTGTAAAAAATCATAGTTTGCAGTGTAGTGTGCTACTTTTTTTAGAAAAGTAGTGTGTTGAGTAATGCCAATGCCTATCTAGGAGGCTTTGGTAATGCGATACAAAAAACAGTAGTTTGTAGCGATTCCTGGCAACTACATTTAACGCTAGTTGAATACAGTTCTAACGCATTTAAATTTTTGAATTTGATGGATACTTATCTTTGCGAGTCTGTCAATGGCTGCAATTAAAATGATCCTGTTGCTGCAGCTGAGCTTTAGCAGATATTACGTGTTTAAAATCCCGTATAACAAGCATTTAAACTATCTATTATGTAAAAAAGATAATAAATTACTTTCACATGCGAATACAGACTCGTAAAACTTTGATGTTGTTTCAAAGAAACGGAACGTCTTTTCGATGTACTTAATTTCTAAAAGGAAATAAGAGTGTATTAAGCAATTGAAAATATGCAATTATTTGTTAATTTTGCATTTCTTAAATCAAATATTCTCTGTCGAAAAATGTGTAAAATGTTGAAGGTTAAATGAAAAAAATCGAAAAAATTATTTTGGAAAAACAAACTGTCTCTTGTAAACATGAGTATTTATATTTGTTTTAATTATTTTTATATTTTGTGAAAGCAAATTTCTTATTCAAAACCATTTTGAACATTGGTTTAAATTAAGTTTTCCAACAAAGTTCGTCTCCTTGGAGTAGTGAAATAGTTACTACAATTTCAAAGTAGTTTGTCGTCACTACATTTAAAATAAGTAGTTGTAGTTAACTACATTTGTACCAAAGTAGTTGTAATAAATTTCAAAAATAATGTAGTTTTCCCAACCACTAATTCTTTTAATAGCCAATAATATAATAGTTATATTTCTACTATAATCTTTATCCAAGTAAAAATAAAAACATTTTGTTTTCAAACGAAATTAAACATAATAGAACTCTGAAAAAGAGACTTGGGTAAATAATTTGTTCTTATTAATTCAGCGTTTAACTTTGAATTTTACAATATGTACAGTAGCATTTAATTTAAAGTGTATTTTTAATGTGTAATAAGTTTACAATTACAAGATACATTTCCTCAAAACTAGATTCATTTTCAGAGAAATTATTTCCTAGTATTGAGTTTTCCAAACAAATCTGATATTTCCCTTGTAAATATTAATAAGCTAAGTTATAATTCAAGCTTAGGGCTGATAATTTCACATTACAGCTGACTGAACGTTAAGGAAAGGAATCATTCACTGAACACAAATTTACCAAGGAATGCAGTTAAAGTTCATGAATTCGTAATAAATTTAAAGACTACGTTGTTTTGGCGAATTTGAAGGAGAATCATGTGTTCCTTCCTTTATCCGATTTACATTTGAACAAGCTCTAAAAGGAACATTAGGTTACAAATCAGTGGCATGAAAGTTTATAATTTATCTATTGTCGTATAATTAGTTTCCTTTTAATACTTGACACGACTCCACTATAAATATTAATAAATTATCTACTGATACTTCTCTTCTGAAAATGTTTGAAATGAATGTCTGAAATGTTTAACTGTAAAAGAAATGAAAATTTATATAATTCCAAAGCAATTGTTTTAAGTTTGAATTGCAAGGGTGAAAAAAATATAATTGAATTTCCTTACTTAACTAGCTGTATCTGACTTGTTTTCATGAATAGATTTTAGTTTATTTGGCTGACAGGGTAATTAGTTCAAACTGTTGGCGTAAGAGCCAATGATGGCTATAGAACTATTAATATTTTGATTGAATGTTGATAATTAAGGCAATATTGTTATTATTTTATTATTATTTTTTCTTTTACCTCATTTTCAATGTTTTTTTTTTTTTTTTTTGGATTTGATGCCTCGTCTATTATGTTTGAACACTCAAACTCCTATTTTCTGAGTAACTACCATTGTTAATTTTAAGATTTCACTAAATTCTTTTAGGCCTTCTGGTGTTGCCATGAATTGCCCCCAAGCCTACCTTTTTGAATCCTCTTTATTTACTGAGAGGTTACGTGCGTGCACTTAGAGTCTTCAGTATTCTCCGGATGCCGCCTGACGGGGGCGGGACGGAGTTAAGCTTTGATTATTGGCTTGGACATAAGTTTTTAATACTTAGAAAAAGTATTTCATTGTCAAGTATTGACGCAAGTTTGATTTATAAACTTCTGAACAATTGCTAAGGTCACACCATAAATGGCTGCATAGCTCATAAATATTTAAGCGTGGTTATACGCCAAGTGAAAAAAAAAAGAGTGCCATAATATTAGAATATTAAAAAAAGGTAATTTATTGTGCTGTGAAACCCGAAAGGTCTGAAATGTGTTCAAGAAACAAAGTAGTCGTTTTGTGATAGAAAGGTGAAAATGAAAAAATGCAAATACTATTTAAAGGCATCTCAGAATAATAAATCGAAAGAGGGTATTACCACCCTCGAGGATGATGCAAGTTTATAGACGTCGTGATGTGATTTGCACAACAGTATTCAGCAGCTGTTGAGGAAATTTGACACATTCCTCTGTTAGTGCACAGTTGGAGGATTTTCTTGCGTATTGCGGGACATTTTCCCCAGAAACACACCTCCTCAGAGCCTTCTACACATTATAAATGAGATTCAGATCGGAAGAGCATGTTACCCACACGAGTTGTTGAATATTCTCGCTTTGTATACACTCAACGGCAGCGGCTGTTCGATGACAAGTTGTGTTGTCATCCATAAAAACAAATTTGTCACCAACATCACCTCGGAACAAGCAAACAGGAGTAGTAAAATCTCAATGTAACGTTGCCCTATCATAGACCCAAATAAAAGTACATAGAAGAGCGTACGGCAATAAATCATAATGCCAGTCCATACCAAGGCACTACATGTTGGATATCAGTTCTTTCCCTGTATGTTTTCTCAATAATATACAGTACCAATCTCAAGCCAGATCATTTGGCGTCAACAATCAGAGAAGATACCGAATTAACTCTCATCTAAGAATAATACGCAAGCCCAGTCTTCCTCGCTACAACTGCGATACTGAAGACACTATTGCAAACGGGCGCTACTCTGGCGTCTGGATAATGGTATGCACACAACAGGTCGGCGGGCTTATAATCCGTCTGCTTGCAAGCGTCTGGCTACAGTTTTTCGGGAGATCCACTTTTCAGTAGCAGAATGAAAGTGTTTTGTTACCTGATGTTATACTATACTGCGCAGGTTTCTTTTTGTCGATGGCACTATGTACCTGTATTCTGCAGGCGTCATACATGGAACACAAACTCCCCCGTGACGTCTTTTACGCATTCCATTTGTTTGAAATGATTTACAAAGCCTTGAAACAACAATTATTAGGCTGACGTCGAACTTTTCGGCAGCACATATTGTTTTTTGACCTTTTTCAATCTTGTCGATAAAATCGCTAAAAGTAAAATAATCTAAATGACGTCGGGAAAACAATTCGAAAATTGCAAATTCGTCAATTAATTGTTTCCCGATTTTGAATCACAACGCTCAATACGTCTAAAATTCTCTTAGCAGCTCCGCGATGTGACAAACCAGTTCCACAACCCAAAATTTAAAAACGCAAAACACGCTTTACTATCACAAACCTGGTTTTTACCTTTACAAACTTGGATTTAAGCTCATTTTTCGTCAGGTTGTTATCAGTCTCTAAGCAATGAAGAAAAGCATTAATGTAACATATACCGATAGAATAACACATTCATCAGACAAACATTATAAATGATACCCGAACAAGGATACATTCATCAAACTATAGGACATTTTGTGCGTTAGACCAATTGTAACTTATTATTTTTTATGAGCAAAAAAATGATTTAAAATCTAGGTAAATACATAATTTGTTTGTTTATTAATATAAAGCTTTGTATGAAAATAAATTTTATAATGCATTTCAGAAAAAAAGTAAGAGGAATTGATCGAAGGAACTCATTTGCATTGTAGGTAGAACTATTGGATGTTACCTAATAGTTATCACTCATTTATGGCCCTTTCCTTTTTAATTTGTTATCGAACAGAATTTAATTAAACTTAGTTTTCAAGAAACCAGCAAAAGCAAAAATTAATTATGAACATGATACGAAAATTTATAGTTTCTTTGAACATGAAGAGTTTTGCATAATGTAAGTGGTTAAGTGCACCTTAAATCGTGACAAACACGCCGCAGATAGCGTCAGTTTAAGCTGTTATAAGTTACAGGTATGAACATCATTTACTGAATTCAGAAATTCAACACTATTGACATAAATATTTACAAAGATATAATGCACACGTAGTCCAAGATGCAACTTTCTCCTCTACCTGAAAATGAAGCATTCTTCGAGTATATTTTATATTAGTGATGTTATAATAGTAAGTTGTAAAAATAATGTCGAATTATGCAAGACATGCATTCAACCCATTGGAGCTCGTTTTATTTAAATTCATAACTAAGAGGAAGCAGCTTAATTAAAAACTGGTAAGAAGTTTTTGATTTTGAATGAAATGATTTTTTTTAATTGAGTAATTACCAAATTATAACTCGATATATTTGGTGTATTCGGTATTAATGCATTACCTCTTTCTGAAACTGATTGCAAATTAGATTGGGCACCATTTTTTATTTATTTAAAATCAACGCATGGCTAGTCTATCTCTTCAAATAATGCTATTGGGTTAATCAAGTTTGACGCAATTGCGAAAAACTTATGAAAAACGATTACGATTAATGCTGGTAATAAATAATGCATACTTTCTTTATTCTGGAAGAAATTTCCGACTAAATTTCTATGTTTTTCGAAGGATTAATACTTTTCTAGACTCTTAAGATTTAAAAAAATATATATAAAATGCATTTATGTAATGATGAAAAACCACGCAATTGTTTTTTTTTTTTAAAAAAGTCAGAGTCAGCAAATATTTATACTTAAAGTTAAGAAACTGGACAAGTTTAATCAAAAATACTCTTCCACGCGAAATACTATAAATGTGCTGTACGAATTCCTCACTAGATTCTCTTAAGGTATTTCATTTTCTAAGCTTAAGCTTGTCACATTCCTTATGCATTATTTATTTTAATTCGGATTTTGAAGGGGAAATAAACTGTAAAAAGCTGTGGTGAAGAAAAAAGTTTATTTTATTATTTTGCTCTTCCCTTTTGAAGCAGAACTTAAAATGTTGAAACATGTTATTCATGGAAATTGAAAAATAAGATTACTCCAAGAAGAAAACTATAAAATCACTTGTTATTCCTTCCAAATTTAATTTATAAGTGAAATATTCTTTTTAATTTAACAACACTGTACTTTAACTTCAGTTTTAGTGAAATTTTTATTTTTTGGTAAGTTTATTTGCCCTATTGAATATAGACGGAAGTTTTGTTTTGCATCAATATGAGATTGAAAAGTTTTATCAATAAATAATTTTTGATCTAAAGTTCATGGATTAGTTTATTTGTTATGAATTTATCATTGTAGATTACTTTATGTAAAAAGACAAAAGGCGTTCATTGACATTGTTAAGTAAATTAGTATGCTAGGCCTTCAAAAGTATGTCAAAAATATCGATATTAAATCTAAAACTGGTTGTTTTAACAGGTATTAAGTATATAAGCATGTTACGCTTTCAAAAAAACGTGTCAAAAATATAAATGTTATTCATCCTTTGAAATGTTTATAATTCTCTTTGTTTGCAATATTCATCTTATCCTTTTTAACTCGATGTCTTAGCTAGTGTCACGTTCTTACAAAAATTACGAATCATGTTTTTCTCTAAAGCTCTTATTGTCTTAGTCTGCGTACGACACAGTCATACCTGAATTGTAATTAATGTGGAATATATTTCTCTAAGGTTCAAATAGGACATGTAAGATTTGTAACGAATCTCATTAACTTCACTCTGAGATGCTTTAAGCTTCGTTCGAAAATGAGTTTAAATGCATGTTGACATAAATTTGGGGTGCAAGGGGCAAGAAGACGCAACCACAAAATCGCAACCTAGCGTACAGTACAATACACACTAATACTGAAAATAAATCACTAACAATTGGCTTAAAACTTATTTTTTATATAAACTTTTAAAACAAAACTTAAATAAAACGAGAAATAGTTTCAAAATTAAGTTTATTAAGAATAATAATTATTATAAATGTAAATAAAAATATTTTAATTTATTAATTAATGCACTGAGAACCAAGTTTTACATTAATGGTACAGAGCTACATTCTGAGCATACACTTCGAGTTCTCCCGTCATTGTGGTTTGGGTATTCGTCACATACTTTCAACTTCGCAATTTCGAATGTCATAGATTCATTTGTAGTACCTACGTTCCTTTTGCTCACAGTGCACAAATTTCTCAGGAAAGTCAACCCCCCTTCTGGATATTATTCAATACGAATATGATATACACGTCCTTCTAATTCTGATAATTTCAGTCTGCTGCTATATCTAATTACTTGATTTGCAATTGAAAACAAGTTGTTTTGAGTGATTGTTGCAGAAACATTTATAATGGAAAAAATTACGATCAGCGACTTTCATCCGTTAAAAAACTTGTGAGCAGAAATATTTACTGTTATACGTTAAAAGTTAATTTCTCATTCACACATTCTGTCAATATATATATATATATATATATATATATATATATATATATATATATATATATATATATATATATATATATATATATATATATATATATATATATATATATATATATATATATATATATTGACATGCATTTTCTCATGCAGTAGCTTAAAGCCTTTTCGAAAAAGGTGCGTTTGATTCACATGCTTTACGCCGACGTTTTAATTTACATGCTCTGAGCTGATGGTCTGATTATAAAAATGCTCGTGGATGTAAGGGTAGTAGCATTTCTAGAACACAACATAATTCTGATGAATAAGACCAAAATGTAAGGTATTTTAATCATTCATTCCGTATTTTTATTCTATTCATGTGGTAACGGTTTACAGGAAATTCTGGGTTTTAAAAATATAGTAATTAATTACCCTATATTTCTTAAAAAAAATACAAAACTGGATAGTAAATTTTTATGTCATAATTTAAGATATCATGATTGAATTGTAGGTTTTAATGACACAAAGCCCACAAAAGGACATGCTGCGCAAACAAACGGCTTTAAAATAAATCTTAGGTCTTAGGACTAAAACTTTTTGTTACTAAAATCACATGGAATTTATAAAACTGAATACAATGTAACAGGTGTATTTAAAAGTGACTGAGATATCATGATAAAGAGTCAGATGCCATAGAGTCAGAATCACGTTAAATTTTAGCATATTCTGGTAGTCTTGATCATATTTTTTTATTAGTGCGTTTAGTGAAATTCATGGAAATGGTAATGGCGAATGCCAGATCAATACTTATTGACGCTAATGCTCCCAGTTATTGCTAATCACGGTAAATAACTATTAGTCCTCATTCGCTATCACGATTATTTATTATAAGGGAATCTCAACCACAGACACCACGTACTGTCATAATATGACATCCTGAGAAGCTTCTCGGAAGACTTAAACTAATGTAAATTTCCATACACAAAAATTTTCCTTATTCAGTTCTTTACAAAAATTCTAGTTTTAAACTTTATAAAAATGAAGTGGAAAAGAAAACATGAATAATAATATTAAGGAACATGAATTGGGGGAACTTTTGTAACGTGAAAACTGCAACTATTCGAATTTCTGAAATTACAAAAGTAGTCAACATGTCATTTAATTACAATGGAATTGCTGATTCTGTGTGGTCTATTGAGTGAAATATTCAATAATTATAATTAGAGAGCAAATACTTTGCCAAAAATAAAGATAATATTTTAAATATATAAAAGTACCAGTTCAAATACGCATGTACAGACAGTTTTTAATATGTGGGTCAGCACACTAGTAAAGTACGATGACCTTTCTTACTATGCAATTCTCATTCCTTATGAAAATAATATTTGAATGAAAGCTTTCCTGCCCTGTAAGTTTGATCATGAAGTCAAGATATCACTCATGGGCTTCAATAGTGAAACAACACAAAAAACACGTTTTTTAGACTAAGAACGTGTGTAAAAATGAAAATACACATTCTTTTCAGCAGCAATACTAGCACTACTCATAATTCAACTTAAAGGTAATCTTTGTTTAAAAAAAACTAAATCATTTTCTATGCATTTTCTCTAGCAATGAAAACTTTAAACCCACTTATCTTAAACATGATTTTTTGATTTGTGCCGCTATTACAGCCCATGAGCGATATGACCAAACAGGTTAGACCTACACAATTTTTAGTGTCGTATTCTTTTAGAAAAATTGAAGAAAAGATATAGAAAAATCAAAAGTCTGAATAATTTGTATTCTCATTGTTCTTACCTAATTAGCAATTACATCAATCAAAGCAAATTTTTATTTATTGTTTCAGACTTCACATCAAATGATTAGTTTTGTTTCAGTTCATACATCTTTATATAAATAAGCACTACAAAATCAGAAATGAAATTTATGTTCCAATAAAATAGATAATAATAATGCTTGTAAATTTTATAAGGACAAATCAGTTTTTCAATTAAAAAAAAAAGAGCCATATTATAAACCTAACATTATTAATTAAATATATGTTCGTAATGAAACTTATTTAACTAACGAATAATCCGAACGCAGTTTTCTAAATAAATCACATAATATGAAATAGAAAGAAATGAAGAGGAAAATCAATTCAAATGTCTGTATGATCATTAGCGGAAGTATAGGGAAAGCCTTAAAAATTAGGATGAACGACGAACGCTTCAAAAATTAGGTTTATATTAAAATTACGTTCTACATAAATTCAAAAGAACTTTTTTTGTTTAGAAATTGAATAATTTTTATTGGTAAAAACTTTACATAACATGGAAATATTTAACTGTAAACTTTTCTTACTGAACTTTTAGAAACCTTTTTTTTGTAACTTATGTTCGTTTTCCTCATTAAAGAATGTGTATATATATTCAAAGCAAATGAATCTGAAAAGAATTTCATCAAACGCTATTTCTTCCAAATTTCTTTTACTCAACGTAATTAGTTGATAAATTGGCTTTTTGATTGGTTTAATATGAAGAAAAAATTTATTTTGAATATACCAGAACCATATTTAAACCTGGTTGAAATCAACATAACTAATAAGTAACTAGATAAAACTTTTGATCACTAGGTAATTTCAGTCCAACTTGTTCAAAATTCCATGCAGCAAGCATATTAGTAAAGATACTTATTTCTTATAACTCTTTTATTAAAACGATTTTTCAATTATAACATGCACAACTATTTAAATTTTTCATAGCTCTGATATAAAGATAAAGTGATACTTGTAAGTTACAAATATGCTCTTGTTTTATATCTAGAGTCTAGTAAATGTTCTTGAAATACTTTATTTTACTTTTGAACTTGTTTGATTAATGAGATTCAGCTTAGTAACTAGCGTAGCTAATGAGAGTTAGTGAAGCCGTAGTCTGCTTTGAACATCTATACCAAAATGCTCTGCATATATATTCCGTAGTCATTAAAAGTAAAATGAAATCTCCCGACTTAAGAAAAAAGACATCATTATAACAAAAAAGTTGCCTTGTGGTGGAATTCCGATAACTCTTGAAAAAACGTTTTTTCAAGATGAAGAAAAAAAAAAAGTTTTCTCCATCTGCCATTTTTAGTAACATTTGTCCCTAATTGAATGTATTCTTTATTGTAAGCTGAAACTGAATCAAACAAGATTTCTTTGACTTTGAATTAGGTTTTTATTGAATTATGTTACACAATCTCATTACCTAATATATTTTACCTATATTCAAATGCATTGTTTTAAATTATTAATAAATATTCAGAAGAATATGCTTGAAAATAATTAGAATAAATATACGATAAGTAATACAATAGTCATTGCTTGTTTAGTCTGTCTTTTAAGTATTAGATTTCTTATAAAAATAGATATAATATGCTTACCGATTTATTTAAGAACAATGATTTTATATTGAGGAGTCCCTGTTCTTATTTAAAAACAATTTTAATGTTCTGGGGTATATTGTCCATGTCCGAATTCCATTCATTATTCTTTTATTGTATTATTATATATATTTTAAGTTAATTTACTTTTAGGTATGCTATTGTTAGGAGCTATCCCTTCAAATTCCCTGAAAATAAATAATTACAGGAAACACATTCAAAGTTCTAATTACTTTTGTTGTAATCTTTTATTTTTGAGAGTTTTAATCTAAAATTCTATTTATTTTAATTTCAAATGTATAAATGCAACATAATTTTGTACTATAAAAAATGTTGTAAAACAATGTATCATATTTCACCCAACATACGTGTTTATATTTTATTCTCAACGATTACTAATTATTTGTATAAAATTACATATTTTTTCTCACAATTAATTGTAGAAAATAGTTTTTAATTGTTTTAATATTTTAAATAATCTTTTTAAAATTTGTATTGGTGTAAATTCCTATCATAAGCGTTTTTACGTAAAAAAGGATAACTGCAGAAATATTATCACACAAACTTGATTTATTAATGGAGCATTTTGTTAAAGGTACAAATAGGGCCATATTAAGAAAATATCATGCTATAAAGCAGGACCTCTTTACAATGCCAAGACAGATACTATATCTTTTCTGACCATTTTGTAAAACTTTTTGTAAGTATTAACGATTGGACTGAAGGACTATTGGACACCCGAAAAATCCCCAGTCCTAACACCATTTTTTTTAATTACCAGAAAATGAATAGTTACTAATGAGCACTTAAAAGCATAGGAAGAGATCAAAAGTAGGCTAAATATTGCCAAAAACAAAGCAAACAACACTTGTTAATTTAAAATAATCTGGCTGAAACTTAATCAACATAGTGATTGTGACTATTTAATGTTGCCCTGTAATGGAAACATTTTTGTGGTTAGAGAAATAAAGCTGATTAAAAATAGAGTTTCGACTAATTTTGCTTCCTGAAATATTATATAAAGTTCTCTGACGCTCGCCACTTTTTTGTATGCTTGTAAAAACGAATATCTTCGCTCAAAGACGTTTCCTTTTTGGCTTAACACAAAATTTAATTAGATCAGATCACATTTTAATCTGATATGAGTAACCTGATATAATTAGCTAGTTTTAAACAGCAAAGCGTACTATAAAGTTGAGTTTAATTTAAGGTCAAACTGCATAAAGCCGCAAAAAATAAGTTTTGAAAACTCTTCAGAAAGTAAAGCAAACAATAAAAAACTTCATATTATAACACACATGATGAAGATATTAGAATGGAAACTAAGAACAACAGCCAATTTTCAGTTTGACTTCCCTGAAATCCAAATTTGTTCACCGTTTTCGAAACAAAGACTTAACTTTCATGTATTTTTTCTTCACTTGCTCCCTATACGATTGTTAAGTACACAAGTACTCCCTAGAATGTTTCAAACGAACTGTTTGTAACAAATGACTGTAATATTTATTATGCATTCCACATGAAGAATTATTTCTTGTTGACAGAAAACTCTTTCCCTGAGATACCCTAGAGCGTCAGAGAAAGTTTAATCACAGAGGAAACGGCAGATAATAAAAAAGTAAATTAATCATAATTTTAAAATAAAGTTTATTAAATTACAAAAAATTCTTGATTTTGTTCAAATTACAATAGATGCGAAATATTTTAAATGCAATCTATAAACTTATAAAGTATTACAAGTTCTACTAATTATGGGTAATTTAATACAGTAATAGGGCGATTTCACGGCTTTGTTACGACCCTAACGCAATATAATTGGAATTAAGCACAATAATTGTCGAAAGCAACTATAAGTATGTGTTGATGTCCGGAATATTTTATTTCTAAAAATGAAAACGGAAAAATAATTTTGCTCATCTTTTTATATAAAACCTGCACTGTAAAATATGCAATATGTCAACTCATAAAGTATTGGTATATAATTCCCACTATTAATGTGTAAATTATTTCACTAATAGTCTCACGGTTTCTCACGGTTTCGTTCCCAATGTAACGCATGGAAAAAAAAGGTGGAAAAATAATATTATACATATTCGTACGTAAAACCTGCACTTTAAATAAAGCACAATGTACAGGCAAACCCATTTTTACCGTAAAATAATACACTGTAATTTTTACAGTAATAATTTTTTTTCATTAGTGACATTCAGTGATTTTACATCATTTATTAATGTAAAAGTGACGTTATAAGTTCCATAACTTTATCTGGGAATAAAATGGAGGTTACAGAAAAAAGTACCGGTATTCTGAGTTTGAACCGTAATTTTTCCAGAATTTTTTACAGTGTGCGTAAAATATAATTTCTGATTGTTTCTCTGATTTGGAAATAAAAAATAAAATGACGAAAAAGTCTTTGTCAGCAATCTCATTAGCACAATATTCTTAACGATAATTTCAAGATGGAAAATTAAAAAGAGATAGCGCTAAAAGAATAAAGTTATCATCATCACTTAGTATTTTATAACGATTTTAAGTAACTAAACAACATCTATTTAACAATTTAGAAATGCTGAAAAATCTGCACATTAAAAAGGCATTTTAATTGGTATTTTAGCTTTTGTTAGGTTATTTTTTTATAAATTAAATCTTTTTATTTAAGAGGATTTAATATTATGCTAATTAGAAATGTTTTTACAGATATAAATTTGGAAAACAAAATACTCCAAATACTCGGAAAGATATGTGTCATTTTTTTCACGATAAAATAAAAACACCTTATAAATAGCAATTATAAGAGAGTAAATTATTAAAATTGTTGTTAAATTTACTCAATGATAAGATTTCATTTTTTTTTTTTGTTTTTATAAATAACATACTCCAGAAATTAGATTTATATTGAACTTTATTGATATAACGATTTTTTTTTTATTAAGAAATCGAATTTTTCGTATTAATATAAATTTTGCACAACATGAACATTTTCATTGAATCGGAAAAATGTTCATCAAGCTTCCACAATACCAGTAAAAGTTTTCCTCATTAAATAATATATATATATATACATTGGTGACCAAAAGTGTGGACATTTTTTGAAAGTTTCATGTTTTTCAACTTTGTGTGCTTGTAGAATATATTAATTTTTAATTAAATACAAACGTTTATATATCAAATTAAAGGTAATTTAATGTAAAATTTAATAATAAATACAGTATTACAATATCTGTATTACAAAAAAGTTATGCAACTAATAGTAAGATCTATCTTAGATTTGCATTTTTTTAAAGTGATACTTACACAATCGATACTTAGTAGGATAACCATTATTTTTCAAGACTCATAAAGTATATCACAGCGTCTTTTTATCGAGTGAACGAGTGTTTGGAGTTCATCTTTCGTAATCAAATGGTGCCAAGAATCAATTATAGCTTCAATAAGTTGTCTTTTATAGGATGGTTGTTTTTTTCGTACAAGAATTTTCAAATGTCACCACATATTTCCAATTGGATTGAGATTAGGGCTGTTTCCTGGCCATGGTAATATATCTATGTCTTTATTTTGTATTGTTTATATGTATTTTTTGGCATTCAGCATGCCATCAATCACTTGAATTCGGCCAACACCATTTGCAGACACACATGCCCAAATCATGACATTTGTTGGGTTTTCCACAGTTGCTTCAATGCAATCTGGATGAAGTGCGTCACCTACTCTACGTCTCACGTATTTTCTACCATAACTACCAAAGAGCGATATTTTACTCTCATCGCTCCAGATTACTAGCTTCCATTGATTTTCTGACCATTTAATGTGTTCTTTTGCCCACTTAACTTGTTTTTCGCGTTGCTTTTGATTTAAATATGGTTTTTTCCTTGGAATTCTGGCTTGTAGTCCAAATCCTGATAACCATCTTCTTATTGCTCTTGAACTTACTGCAATACCCACTGCATTCATTTCACATCTAATGGTATCTGATGAAATTTTTCTATCTTGAAGGCATAGCCGTTTAATTTTTCTATCGGCAGTAGCACTTGTGCATTTTTTTCGGCATGATTTGGCTTTATTTTCCACCGATTTCGGTTTTTCATAACGTAAACAGAACTTTCGTTCACCAGAACACGTCACTGAAACACCAACTTGTCTCGCAATTTCAGCATAAGAGAGGCCATTTTCTCTCAATATGACAATTCGGCTTCTTTTTATAGATGTCCAATTAGTTCTTCGTGTTAATGACATTGCTTAAAATCAGTTAAATTAAAAAAAAGACTTTAAATATTCAAAAACAGCAATACTCTATTTAATTGTACTAGTATGCATCAATCCGCAAAATATTTCCACAACAATAACTCTTTTACCACCCAAATAACCTAAACTATAGTTACATAGATTGGTCCTAAGAACAGTGTTTGTGATTGGTTAGCACGATTTTATTACAAAACACGTCCTTATTCAAATCGATTTGTGTTTGATTGTTCTACTAAAATGAGCATAACTTTTTTGTAATACAGATATTTTAATTCTGTTTTTGTTATTAAATTTTATATTAAATTACTTTCAATTTGATATATATACATATAAATATATATTACACGTGTGGTTTTTTAGGACAGAAAATAGTACAAGTAAGGTTATTGAAGTAGAAGCAGATCGTGCAACAGAATTAGCCATGTCATTTTCTGTAATGATCACATCACTGTAAACTCAGCAAAATAAAATTTTAAAGCTTTTGTTGTAAAACGAAGTCAATGTATGTTGAATAAAAACTAAAATTGAATGAGCTTCATTTCTCACGTGTTCTAGCTGTCGTATTGAATTGAAGTGAATATAATATTTATTGGCACTAAAGTACAAAAACAGATATGCTGCGCCAAACAAAACGGTAAAACAGTTCTACAGCCAAGATGCATAGATTACTTTAACTGTCCTACAATTATAACTGATAAAATGTTACAGGTTTGAAAATAAAAGGTATGGAAATCAGATGAAAAGATAGGAATAGAATTAGATAATAGGGATTAATACAATATAAGATACACGAGATAATAGGATTGGTACAAAGGTGATAAAACGTTTGCAAAAGTGAATAAAATTGTAAATGCATTTATATACTGTTAAAAAAAAAACGATGTAAATACGCAAAATTGTTAGGATGATGAATGTCATCCAACAAATCAAGTATACAAAAATCAGAACTTTCAAAAAGCAGTTGTCAGTTAAAACACGATCAAATTATTAAAGTGTGATGAATGGTGATAAGAACGCAACACGTATTGTAATAAGAAGGAGGATTTCAGAAAAGTAAGGGAAGTTGTGTCAACCAAGTGGGACCGATTCGCAGGCGAAATGGTTTAACGTGTGCAATACGCAAACACAGCACAGGCAAATGGTCCAAATTGGTTTTAACACTACGTAGTTTGTTGAGAGTTTGATAGCGTAAAGGTGTTATAAACTTTGTACACAAACACATTGTACAATGCATATACTTTGTTATCATAAAGATGTTATAAATCGTCAAACAAGCATGCTCTAACTGTCCGAGTAAATACCCATTCAGAGATATATGATGACCTCATTACAATACAATAATGCTATGATCACATTACTCTCATTCTTGCTCACTACACAGAAACGTACAAGCTAAATGATCAAGTGTCCTGTGGCCATCATGTCAAGTCAAGTGGCCACCATGAGAACTGAGCAACAAAAGTACCACAGAGCTCAACGGTATCTGGGATAAATTCAAGTTTTTATCGCAAATATATAGCAGCTAAAACACATTTATAATTACCTATAGTTCTCGCTTGAATTTCTACTGTATTTTGCATAAAATAAAAATTAATCACAAGAAGTACATAAATATATTAAAAACAGAAACAATTTAAAATATTTCTGTAATATTTTGGCAATAGACAATAATAAATTCTTAGTTTAAGTTTATTGCGCACTGAATAATGTTTAATAATTATTCGTAAATGAAAAACTATATTTGCGAATTTCAATGATTTTTTTTTCTGATTTATTAAAGCATAGAAACTTTTCAATACAAAAATGAAAAAATGGGATGAAAAAAAGTTTAATTTTTAACAGCTGCGATTTACAATTTCAAACATTGGTTATCATCCATTAACAATGATATTATAATGCAAAAAGAGATGAAAATAATTATTGTCCTATTCACAATTTATTTAGGAAATTTTAAATGAAAGTAGGTTCGGCGGAATTATTTTAAACGATGCATGGAAAGTAACACCGTAATTTTTATTTACATCACACATGAATGAATTACCTCCGAGTATTTTTACAAACGCGCATTCAACATTTCATTAAATATTTATGTTTCAGCTAAACGATTCATACATATTCAAAACCTGTCACCTACGAGTTATGAAGTTTTATTAGGGATTTCAGAAAAATAACTTCATGAATATATTATTCATTGCAATTTGGGCTGAAAGAATTATAGATCTTTTTAAATAATTTGTTTTAGCACCCTATAAGTAAATTTACTTTCTTTAACGAATTAAAAGAATTTTATGATTTTAATTATTTTGTAAAAAAGCTGCATGTTTTAACATAAACTGCATGGTAAACTGTGAACATTCTTACTATAATGGATTCTAAAAGTTTTTGATTTCAACGAGAAGGCACACAAGAACTAAGTACAACTTTCTTCGACGTTTTAAAATATAACTTAAAAGTCAATATTTTCGAATTCAATTTTTTTAATACAGAAGTTTAACAAAAAAGCAGATATTTTCGAAATGCATGCAAATTTCTGATGCAATGCAAAAAGTATTTATAATCGAGTTTTTCGAGCTGAGCTAAAGTGTGAAATGTGAAGAAAAAAAGATATTATGACGTCTTGCACACACGATGAATATCATAAAAATTCAGTAATGACAAAAGAAAACTTTTATTAACACTAGAAAGACGGAAACTTAGTATATACCTATATTGCCCAAAAGCAGTCAAAATGACTGGATTGTGAATGCGTAAATAAATTTGTTTAAAACTAATTTTTAGCATTTTTTATATTATTTAAAGTTATATAACAAGTTATTAGTAAATATCAACAATAAAAAAATTATTTGTTGTACAAAAAGTTACAAAATTCTATGAAATTGTGTCATTATATACATCATTATTTTTCTAATTGAAATTAAAAGCAGTCAAAATGACTTCCATAGGCAATCTAGTGTCAAGCCGTCAAATTTGGACATTTAAAAATCATACTAACTCTAGGAAATTTCAAGAAAAAAATAGTTTTTGAGGTTTTCAAAAACATTACTTGACCCTAAAAAATAAATATTTACCAATAAATATTTCAAAATAGACCAGTTTATTGTATTCCAGTGTGAGTAGTTTTCAGTATTTTCGCTGTAACTTCGGTAATTTTGGAGTGTTACATGTGGCGTCAAATGTGTGAGAACAATATAGGTGTTTAATTTTTTTCTTCAGAAAAAAACTAAAATTCTCTTAAAAAAACCTTTTAAACAACGTAAATATGAATTTCTATGGTAACTCAAAGTATGATTAAAATTGTAATCAGCGTAAAATCATCGGTGAAAAAAGCTTCACGTAGTACAAAAAGCATTTATTAACGATGATTTCAAATATCAGGCGCAATATTTTTGGATAATTGAAAAATTTGAAAATGATTACTCAATTGATTAACTACAAAATATATTATCTGCTTCAGTTTTTTTTTGTGAAGGAGCCAATATTGGATATACAGTTCAGAATGTTTTATAATAGCGTTGGTTTATTGATTGGCTTGACAAAAATTATCCACGGGAAAATATAATGCTATATAACTGTTATTATAAATCTAAAACTGATTTCATGAATATATGTTTAGTAAATAGGCTGAAATAGCTGTACTACTCCAAACACAAACGTTATGACGTATGCTGAACAACATATTGGATCCATGTATTGGTAACGTAAAGTGGAGTTAAATGACAGAGGTTCCAAATAAAACGTGACGCACCAAAGTTTGGATACGAATCAGAAAGTAAAAAACATCATATAACACACGAATTTGAAAAAAATTTGCAATCTACATCTAAATAGAAATAAAATTAAAATTTCAGAATAAAAAGCTTTGTGTAATTCGAATAGCTCGCAAAAACTTTAATGTGTCAGAATAATTCATGATAACAAAATCAAACAGCAAAACTATTTGTAAATAGAATATAAGTCTTTTGAAAACGAAATATTATATAAATAATAGCCAAGCATAAAATTTAACCTCATGTTATCGTATTTTGTTAATAAACTATAAATTGAAAGTTCGTAACTGTCACATGACCGCAAAAAGTTAAATTCATTTCATGCTTTTATTCATGTAAAATTTCATGCATTCATTTCATTCATTCATTTCATGCAAAATGCTTTCACTTTATCCAGAAATGTTTCTCAAAAATAGGTTTTTATCTTCTAATGCCGAGAACCAAAGAATAACTGTAAAGAATAATTTTGTAAGTACGGATAAAGTTATGTCTGACACATCTGATCTTGAAGATTTAAAAAATTTCTGCACATCACGTATTCAAATGATACTAAATCGTGAATCGTTAAGTTTCCTTATAATGTGACAGGCACTTTGGACTCAAAAACAGCATTATGTACTTCAAAATGACATATCATTGTCTCATAAAACTCGAAATCAATTCCAGCCTTTACTTTTATGACCATCATTTTGTGAAAGAATGTATGAAACGATAAAAGAAAGAAAGCGAAACTACATTTGTTGATTTTTATTCGAATGAGACAAAAAAAAGATATTGTCGAAATGCTATCCGACAAGATTTTACAGATAAACTAGTGTATAAGTATTGATTTAGCAGCATTAGTTTTTTTCATAGTTCAGTAAAGGGAAATAATTGGTAAATCAATTAATACAGCACTAAAATATTTAAAAATATAATTTTTTTTTTGTTTGAACATTTTCTGCGATATTCTATTCTGCACAATAATAGTAAATAGTTTGTAAATTCAAATTTAAAAAAAAAATAAAATAAAATAAATTGGTTATTCATGGTCATAGGGAAAATCTATCAGCATGACAGCTAAGTACAGGGCAGAACACTCCCAACAAGTTGTTTCAATCTGGCTCGATTAGACAATGGATTTCTCAATTTATTGATGCCCATGGTTTCAAAATCTTTTTCCAACAGAATAAATCCATCTGATGTTTGGTCTTTTCCTTTTCCGTTTGCCAATCAACTTCTTCCTAAGTCAGATTCTTGACTGAGTAACTATACATAAGGGGAAATAAGAGATTTTTGAATGAATACAATTAAAATTCATTTGCTCTTTCCATGTTTAAAACTAAGATATTTCAGTCATAGTCACATATTTGAAATATTTTTATTAACATATATATGGATTAGTTCTTTGTGCTTTGGAGAATTTACTAGGAAAAAAACATTGTTTAGGTTTTTAATTATATCTTCATACATTTCAGATCCAGGTATGCTTGTTGGATTTATTATACTGCGGATAAATAAATTAAAGTTATAAATGAAGTTTGGCACAGATGAAAAAATGAAAGAATACCTAAAGAAGATTAAAAAAATGCCCCGGGTTTTATATATTTATCACTATATTTCATTTGGGTTTTTAAGAAAAAACCTCTCGAGAGAGCAACATTTTGACATTTAAACACTGATTACTATTATCACTTATACATTATTTTATACGTATATTTAATTTATCTTGTCGTATGTATTTGTTTTATCACTTTTGAAATGCTTTTTTGGGGGTGAAGTGAAATAAAGTTGTGAGCTATAGGGCAATGAGATCCGTTTTTATATTAAAAGAGAGAAAAAAAAACCTTAGAGAACACATATCCTAAAAATGTATATTTTCACCATTTACTATTATTTTCACATATACATATCCTTATAAAGCGAACTGTACTGAAAAAAAGATTTTAAAGAGAATATGTCTAAATGCATTTATCGATCATTTTTATTTTGAATTTAAAAAAAAAAAAAAAAAATTGTATGGATACCTTAGAGGAACGTTTGCATAACCTCATTTCAAGAAGATACCGATACCAACACACTTTTGCTTACCCATAACGATTTTCTTATCCTTACTCTTCACCAGATGTGCATTCAGCTAAAATAGAATGGATTCTACGAAAATGCATTTTTTTCTCACGCCCCAATAACCTCAGAAAATGTTTCAGCACTTAGCATTGAAATATACATGCGGACTCTCTGAGGATTTTCTGAATATCTGCCCGGCAAGGGTTGTAAAAAGGAAGTTCTTGTGAATTATTCATAGACGGATGTATTGGGTGTTATTTCAAGAACCACATTTTTTGAAAACTGCGTGTCTGCACCCCTGAGAATACCCATTGGGTTGAGTATTTTTCTTTTTAACGATACTTTGTGTTGTGAAATGGCTTTCTTGTTTAAAATGGTATATGATGGGCAAGTTTTTTTTTTCATTTATGGTTTTTATATCGATGCATTTAATTTACAGACAGAAATGAATTTTAAAACTCCCTTAAGTAATTTTTCTTGCCCAGGAATTACATAAAAGAATACCAATAAGCATAAAGATTTTACGAGAAAAAATATATTTTCAATGCTCTTTTAGTTTAGTTTTAGTGTAGATTTTTTATCACTATCTATCAAACTTCAACTGAGATATAAATGAAATTCTTTATAATAAATGTATTTCTTAAAATTCACTATTTTATCTATTTTATTTTATTATTAGTCATATGCAAAGCTCTAGGGAACGTAGTAAGAATATTTAACCACACTCTTGTCTTTTCTGAGAGAACCCTTACTCGAACATTTTTATACAGAGTCCTAGGAAAATATTTTTATTAAGATTTACTTCGCTTTTTAATTGTTATAACTTTAATACTCTTTGAGTAACAGTTCATATAATTATAAATATTTCTCAAATAACATTCACAAAATTAAAGACTCCCCCTTAGTCAAAATTTGGTAGTTTTTCCATTGTTTTATTGTTCATTCTTGTATCAGATATAGTTATTTTTGCGATTCAGGAATTCCATCCTTAGTTTATATTTCCTTCTTATTTGGAATAAGCAAGTAAAAATATTACGCATACTTCCACTAGTAAAACACTATAGCAGTTATAAAATTTTAGCCTTTCATATTTATTTTTATTTTATAACCGTCACTAAACAACTGACTCAACTTTGGGTTTCCGACTACTAATGTTCAACTCCGCAGTTTCGTAATTTTGAACTATTCCAGAAGACAATGAAACTCCTGGTTCAGTACCCCCAGAGGTCTGATTTGTTATGGGAACATGAAGGACTTTGTGATCCAGCATATTTAACGTGCATCAGTCACCATTTACTACACGGGGAGTCTTCTGCCAGCGGAGATCGAACCCACGATCTCTTGGACACCTACCATCCAGGCAATCCCGGTCCCATGGCATTTCCTTCGCAAAAATCAATAATAACTAAGATTTTTCTTCATAAAAAGTTAGCTAAAACTTATTGGCGCAAGAGCCAAGAAATGTCTATACCACGCCAAACACATTCTTTTAACAAAATCTGGTTTAAATTTCTGATACCTGATTACAAATTTCAAAAGTTCGAATTTGTGGTTTTTGTTCAGAATACGCTTATAGCTTCTAGAAATCCAATCGTCTCGGGATTTGTCAAATTCAATTTAACGTAAAAACTTACATCGAAAACAATAATGTTTTATTTGTATGCCTAGATGAAATTCAATTCTCCCTCTCAAATTACCTTATTTTTCAAAAAAAAAAAAAAAAAGGCTAAGCATACAGAGGACTGTTTGTGATTATTCGAATATCATGTTTTTTTTTTCCAAAAAGATCGTGGATATTAATTTTTCCGTAGGAATACCCCGTTTTTAGCTGCATTCACTGAACTAGAAATACTTTAAAAAAAAAAAACACAAAATAAAATTTAAAAAAAATTATTTTGCTTATTTCGTTTCTCTTGGTGAGTATTATTATGTTTTGATAATACAAAGTGCACTTAGTTTCGAATACATATATAAAATATGAAAATCGCGTGAATTTAGTAAAGTCTTAAGTATCATGGTTTTCATTTGGCATTTTGAACTTCGTAAACCTATTTTGATAAATTGCAGACTTAAGTCGCCAAAAATGGTAACAAAAAAAAACAAAAAAAATTAGATACGAAATTTAAATTTCGATAGAAAATTTTTTTTAAATATAAAAAATAGACTATCGTATAGCGTGAAACTTGATTATTAAAATAGCTATAAAAATAATATCGCCATATTTGTTAGTTGAGAATGTTTAGTTATTAACATCAAGTATTATGGATTATGATTGATACATATAATGTGTGTAATTAATTTATGTTGGTAAAGCAATGATTAACCACTTATTATTAATTCTAATTGCCCTATTGAAGCTCTGGTTGCTATTGAGATTTCTGGATAACCTTACCCCTTAAACTACACCGGGTGTACTCAAATCAAAGAATTGATAACAAATAAATTTATTAATAATGTTATTTTTTTTATCTGGGATACGTCCTGTGAAAAAGCTAGTAAAGATTATTACTATGCTTATTGTTCAAGTAGTAAATTTGATGTAATATTTACAAAGCGCATTTTTATTTAGAACTCCATCAAAAACCATTTATATTTTCTCATTAATTTATTTTCAAAAATTAGCATCTATTCTGGGCCAAAAATTAAAAACAAATACAATACCATGTACTAAAAATATTTCATTGGCGAATTCCAGTTAAGGGTTAAAATTTTCATTTGCTTTTATAAAAAATAAAAATATTACGTAATGTCAATATGAAAATATTCACCTGGTAATCTCAGAGAAAATTAAGGTTAAAAAAGCAATAAATTAAATATCTTCTTAAATATTTAATACTTCCTCAATACGAAACTACTTTTAATTTTCTGTTAATTTTATTAACATAAAAGTAAAACTTAATTTTAATGCAAAATTAATTTTTCTTAATTTTGTGCTAATTACCAGTTTAAGAAAGGCGTTAAAGAACTCTTTTAAATTATCGACTTTCGGATTTAATTGAATCGTTGTATTCAGGTATGCAGAATTTAGTCCTACTAACGCTGTTGTGAAAAAGTTAAAAAGAAAGCCATTATGTACTTTCTTTATGTTCATGGTCAAGCACTATATTATAAGCATAATTATATTTAGATTTTTTTACACTAATTGGTAAAGACAGAAAATATAGTCTTCTTTGCAGCTTTTATCGAAAATTAATGACTATAACCCTTTTTATATGCAAAGAATAATTTTAAAACTTACCCAAACCAAAACTCTTCTGAGACGCAATGATTCTATTGAAACTTAAAACCATTTATTGCAAAAATTTGATGCCAGTATGCCATTCATTACTATGTCTTACAAATCGTTGACGTTATCCTCATCATATCCTCATCCTCTGCAAATATACTTAATTAGTATTAGATAGTTGTCCATAGAACTTATTCGTGGTTTTGGTAATTATCGTTTGTTCATGTCAAATATGAAAAACGTACCATTTCTGAATACATGTCTAAACATGCCAGGAATTTAAAATTTATGGCATTCTGGAATAATGGTCTGGATAATAATTATATAAATCTAACTTCTGAATATAGAAACTCAGTCTGAGAAATGATTGCTTGAAGTCACTTAAGGAATTTAAGTAGTCAAGATTGTAATATTAATAGTATTTTCAGATTTGAAATGTGTTAACGTAGTCAGGGAAACAATGTCCAGAGAATTTTATAATACCAGTACATTATGTCAATCGGAAAAACTTATTTTGGTGAAATAATCCTAAAAAGTAAATTTAGGGGTTTTAATGCATTAGACTGGTTTATCTAAATTGCAAGTAAAACTTGCTTTTCTCAAAAAAAAGTATTGAAATGTATTTCGTATGGGTAAAACAAGAATAGCTTAAACAATTGTTTTTTTTATTATAGCTGTTGAAACTGTTTTTTTTTTTTGTGTTCTAAATCACAGAATGATATTTTAATATGGCTTTATGATTAATTTACTTAAAAAATAGACAGTAGATAAATTTAAATAAAAATAAAATATAAATTTAGTTTGTAAATTGTGAAATTCTAATGCATTAACTGGTTTATCAATATCACAAACACAAACTTGTTTTATTTATAAAAGTATTGAAACGTATTTAAAATAGGTGAAACAACAATTATTTAAATGATTGTTTATGTTGATTATAGCTGCTAAAAATGTATCTTTTCCTTTCTGTTTCAAAGCACAGAGTAATGATATTTGGATAATGTTTTATGGTAAATTCACTTAAAACAAAAATAAAAGAAACAATTTAAAATTGTATGTATCCTCGTCAGTAGCAATTTAAAGATATTTCATAAATTTTAGAATTATATAATATATATTTAATACAACTATGAGGTGTGATATCACAGTGAAATGGAATTGAGGTTTGGTATTGATATTGAGGTGATATTGGTATTTGGTATTGAGTATGGAATGGGGTTTAATTTCACAAGGCTCAATTTAAAGAATCTGTTGATTCAGTTATGGTCCGAAGAACCAGATTGGTCAGCGCCATTCAGTCAGTTTCTAAAAAATGATAAAACGTGAATAACTGTAAATTTGTTTTCTTAATTATTCAAAATACGTAAGAAAATATAACAGTAATATGTGAATGAACTATGATAAATATTGTGAACACTAGAAATAATATGAAATATAACGTATTCCTCTAGTACTTATGACAATAGGGCGTTTGATAGCAAAAATATAAGAATGATGAAAGTCATCCAGCGAATTTTCCATTGGTAAAATAGAACAGCTGAAAAAGGATTAGACGGTGTCCTTTAGAACAAGGGCAAATTATTAAATTATTATGAATTGTAAGTAAAACGTTACAAAAGTTGAAAAGAAGAAAGTGTTCCCCTGAAAACAAATGAAGGTGACGGCACAATAGTTAAAAAATAAATCCTCAGCCTTTTCGCCAAGGAAAATAAACTTTATGATCACTGATAATGTAGCATTGAAGTAAGTTCCAAACTATTAAAAAATTAAAAGACAAATGCTTTTCATTTTCTCAAAAAGGTGGCTTCTCTCCTTATTGCCGTTTTGTGTTATTCTCGGAGTAAATAGAGGGTACTGGTTAAATATATGCCAAGCTTGACCAAACAATAAAAATAGCATATTTTTCGCAAAAAAGCATAATTTCATGCGACCACAGAGCCTTCGAAAACATGATTAAAGCAGTGAGCTGCCACTGGCTCTAAATTCTGTCACCGGTGGCGGCAAAGTTCATTCAGATTTATATCAATTAGTACAAGGTTACTGACGAATAAAGATGACGGATGTGCAACGCTGATTACATTTACAAAATGACGCTGTTGATCCGGAGGGAGTAATATTATATCTTAGCGATATATCCAAGATTTGTCTTTACAGTGCCTAAACTCAGATTTAAATATAAGCAAATTGGATGTAGAAGAGCTAGTTGTAAACTAAGACAGCCTTGTTAAAGAACTGCCGGTGTGGAAATTTCATAGCTTTAACCTATGTGACCCTACGGAGGATACTTATAAACAAGTCAACAAGTCAACTCTTTTGTAAACAGAGCAAACTGCACTTTCAAAAGATTTGAATAAAATAAAGATTTTAATAACTCAGGATGATCTTAGATCTATAACACCATAGCTTCTGTAAACTTGACAAATCAAGGCATATATTAAACATAGCTCAGAAAAACGGAAAATATATGTAAAATAATGACAAAATCTTCCCAAATCTTATTTGTTTTGCTTATCTAAAGCACCATCTTTTTTAAAAGCAGCAAATATTTAACCAACAAGATTTCTTCACACATTTTTAGAACTTTGGCAACATTTATAAAATGTGGAATACTTAACATTATTTAATTATAATAAAATAATGTGTTAATAATTATACTTTTTATTATTTGCATTTTATTCTTATTTATCCAATATTTATAATTGGCTTTAATTATTTATATATTATGAATGAATAAATGATAACACTATTATTAAGTAATTTTTTTAATAGCATAATTTTTCAAAATATATATTTATTTTGTCTCATAGCAAGCGTTGAATAGCTGACTCAATTCTGAGTTTAAGACTATCAATGTGCCTACCAGGTGGCCGAGTGGTTAGCGCGCCTGACTGTGGAACCGCTGGTTGCGGGTTCGAATCCTGCTCAGGGCATGGATGTTTCTTTCTCTCTTTTGGTGTTCTATGTCCTTTCTCCTTTGTGTGTGATTGTGTGAATGTGACCCGCTTTATAAACGGGTTTGTGGTTGTGTGACGTGGGCGACGCTGCACCGCCACAGGTGCCCACTGGGTAACGAAAAGAGAGTAAGCAGTTCTGGTATCTTCTGAGACCAATAATTCTTCCCCCCAAGTGCCCGCCCAATAAAAAAAAATACTATCAATGTTAAACTCCGTAGCCCTGTAATTTTATATCTAAACCAGAATACAAAGGAACTTTTGGATCAAGTATTAGAACAAAACTTGCTTTCGTAGAGGACTTTTTTATGGAACTAATTCACATTTGCATTACGTGGCGAGGAAAAACACGAAAACGTTCTATGGTTAGTCTGACGGCAAGGGGATGATCGGTCTATCACTGAATATATTTTATGTCAGCTCTGTAATCGGTGCGAGCAGGGAGCAGAATTTGACTTAATCAACCGCCACTGGAATTCAAACCAGGCTCACCTCATTAGGAGGCGAACGTTCGATCCCCTGAGCCATCTTGGCTCTTAAATAATAATTATTATTATGTAATATATAAATGTTTAATGATACATTTAAATGTTCATTTCCTTCGACAGAACTTGTTAATAATTTGAGAAAAATAATTCAATTAAGGCTGCTTTCTTTAAAGAACTCAATCGATGTAAACGAAGAACTGAATTTAAAAACAGTCATTTAACATTTTTCTTATTTTAAACGTTTATAATATTCCAAAAGATACAGAAATTTATTTTCTAAAATATGTTGTCTACCATTTCGTATTATTCTGCTTGCCTTATTTAAAATATTTATAAAAGCAGAAAATTAATTAAAATACATAAAACTTTAGTACTTTTTGTAGATAAACGCACATAAATTTGGGTTGGTTAAAAAGATGTTTAAACTAGTTAGCATTAGTTAAGTTTTTATGAGACTTTATCCTTGCTTAATTTTCATTAATTAGAAACATGTCTGTCTTTTTAAAGTTCTCTTTTATTCAAAACAGTAAAGTTTTAATGCGACTATAAACAAATTAATGCATTTTAATTTATGTTCATTAAATATTGAATTTATATAATTAAGCATTTTTACCAGTTATTTCTTTATTTAAATAAATTTTAAATTTCACGCTATTATCAATGACGAAAAATCATTAGTGTTATTTGGAAGGAAAAAAATTTGGCGAAACTTTTTAGGTTCTTGATGGCTTTATCACACCAAGCATTTTGTTATGAACCACGTCTTCTGTTAAAGTGTTAATAAAAGTATAGTCAACGGATAAAGTTCAACGACTTTAATCGTTTGTAGTATAGACACTAATACTATAATGATCTACACAGTGTGTTTACGAAAAAAAAAACAGTTAGTGTTGCATATTTGACGATAATAAGTGGGTATAGCCGTCTGTCATCTCTTATAAGGCACAATTCTTTAACGTCAAAAATCAATATACAATATTTATTAACTAAACTACCTTTTTTCGATAATAAACAGAAAAGCTTTGAATGAATTTTTTTCAGTCAATTTGTTTTGGATATATTTGCCATCCCTTTTATATGTACGCAAGACTCAGATGATTAAGTTTGAATCTGATGAGATTGCATTAAATTGGATTTAAGATTCAATAAACATGCGTCTAATTTGGAGATAGACGATTTTAAGACCTCATCGCAATCGCAGTAAAGGCTTAAGTCCAAACTAATATTTGATTGAATAAGTATTTATTTCTCCTATACATAATCAGAATTATTCTCATATACATTCTAAGATTCTCCTATACATTCTCCTTTACATATTCAGTACAATAAATGGCTTATAAGCACTTCTGGCCTTTAAGAATTTGTTGAACATATTAGAAAATGGATTTAAAAGCGCTACCCTACCTCCCAGAGCATACAATATCCTTGGAAAGCACTCAGTTGCATGCAGATTGCTTACAGTTTAGTTGTCTGAGTATTTTCGCATTTAATCACATAATAAGTTATCGATTGATTAAGGTGTTAAAGACAGATAGGGTAGGAAGTTAAGCAAGGTCAGGTGTTATGATGGACAGGCTTTCAAATGAAGCATATTTAATGGAAAAGTTGGATTTAAAATTATGGTATGTGTGATTTTTTTAATCCAAATAATGGGTAACAAGAGAGTCCTTATAAGTCCTAAGTAATAGTACACTGTGAATGGAACAGTATGGTATTTGATATTTGAAAAAAAAAAAGGTTTTTGTAGTTGAGACTTGTAGTGCAAAAATATTTTGTAAAGCCTTTTGTTTGACTTATGCTTAAATGAACTAAGTTTCCTTTTTACCTTTTTTTACGCTTGGTCCATCGAACAATGCCCTATATAATGTTTCTGTAAAATATAAATATATTAATAGTGTAGTTACAAATTATGCGCAGTTTTACATATAAAAATCTATATTTTTTATTACCATCATAAACGAAAGCCAAATAAAGCAATGGTGATGAATGAGAGAAATTATAAAGAGGAGATTTTACGAGAGTATAAGAAATAGACTAGAATTTAATTCTAAAAAAATTAAAAACGAAAATTAACAACAAATATTTTTATGCATTTTGGGAAGGAAATGGAAACATAAATAAATCAAGAATGAAATTATGATAGATAAAAAAGAAGATATTATAAATAAGTCAAGTGCTAAAGAACACCGACATATATGGAATATAATTTAAGTATTTTTTTACATAAATTAAAATATAATTGATTTAAGGAAATATTATTACGTTGATTATATTATTATAATGACATAAATTGACCAAATTCGATTTGATTTGAGTTTTTGCACAAGACACTGTTTTGACTTAAAGCAGATCAAATGGAAAAAGAATTCATAAGCACAGATCAGCATTAATCACAAGTTAAATACAGCCTAGAAACATGAAAACAAGTCTTTTTACTCCAAGAAAAGTTCCTAAGCGTTAATAGCTATTTATGGGTCAAAATGACGTGAGTCTAGAATGGAATTGGGTGAGTAATCTAATAAGGATTAAATACTAACTAATCTCAAATAATCTATTCACGTATGGTTAGTCTTGAAAATGCGTGCCTGTTTTTGAGCGGTTGAAACTTGTTGAGTTACTTCGAATTTGTATGTTTTTGAAGCGAATGAAATTTTTAAATTGAAATAAGTAGTATGTATTCCAGCAATACATCCCTATTACCGATGTAATTACTATACATAAGGTAATCCGTTATAAATATATACACTGAGTGGCCAAATTATTATGACCACCTCAGAGTTTTATGCAAATGAGTTATTGCGTCACAGCGCTGCCGCTTGAGGGCAAGATAACTATAACACGGGAATGCTGGACAAGTGAGTCGTCAGTTATACTGTGTTGCTTGCTCAGATATGGGAAAGAAAAGTGCTTTAACTGAATTTCTACGTGGAATGATTGTGGGTGCGAGATGTGTCAGAACGAGTATGAGCAAAACGGCCGCACTTGTGAAGTGTTCTAGAGCAGCAGTTGTTAATGTGCACAAAGAATGGACAAACAAAAAACCAGGTCTCAACGTCAGACTTGTGGACGTCACAGGGTACTGAATGCTCGATCAGAGAGAAGGCTGGCCAGGGTTATGCAGCGCAACAGGAGAGCAACAGTGCGACAAATTGCAATTGATCTTAATCAAGGAGCAACTGTGAACGTCTCTGAACGGACTGTTCGACTCACATTGCGCCGTATTGGGTATGGAAGCAGACGACCTGTTCGTAAGCCTCTTGTTCTCTGCTTTAAATAAGCGCAGACGTCTCCAATTTGCAAAGGAGCACAAACATTGGACAGTAGATGACTGGAAGAGGGTCATGTGGTCCGATGAATCACGATTTCAAATGCATCGCGCAGATGGCAGGATGAGAATATGGAGAAAACAGCACGGAAGCATGGACCCCAACTGCATTGCCACGACACTTCAAGCTGGTGGTGGCAACGTTATGGTATGGGGAATGTTTTCTTGGTATTGTATGGGTCCTTTAATTCCTGTACCACAACGCCTTAATGCCCAAGGGTATTTAAGTATCATCGCAGATCAAGTACATCCGTTTATGTCAATGGTGTACTCTGGCGGGGAGGGATACTTCCAGCAGTACAACGCTTCTTGTCATAAAGCTGGCATTGTCCTCAGATGGTTCGAAGAGCATGACGGAGAGTTTAACTTGCTACGTTGGCCAGCACAATCCCGAGATCTCAATCCAATTGAGAATTTGTAGGATGAAATTGAACGGGCGCTTAGACAGATGGATGCAGTACCATCAAATTTACAGGAATTGGCAAGTGCAGTTCAGCGAGCATGGGCTGGCATACCTTCTACCACCTACCAACATCTCATAGAATCCATGCCCAGACGAATTAAGGCAGTAATACACGCAAAAGGGGGTTCAACAGCGTACTGAAGGGGTATATATATATATATATATAATCAGTAAAATAAAAATCATTAATATTCGAATAAAATAGAAACACCGCCTAAAAATTTTAAAAGTTGTAGGATTTGAAATGTAAAAATTAAAAAAAAAAAACTTCATTTAAATTTAATTAGAACCAATCAGTAACTTAACAATTTCGTTACAAAAGAATTTCCTACAGTTTTTAAAAAACTAAGCTGTAACAACCTCTTTGGGGATAATTCTGCTTAAATACCCACTAGGGATTAATTCATTTTATTTGTTGGCGAAATAAAACGGCAAAAGGAAATAAATAGGAAAATAAAATTTAATTGGTACTATTTTTAAGCAAGTATCCTTCTTTGATTCAGCTTTTGTGTCCTTGGTTTATACACATGAGCTATACAAAATTTCGATAATTTTAAAATATGCGTGAGAAATTTAATGAAAATAAACGCTTTTCGTGAAATCCGAGTTTCCCTGTTTCGAGTAAATTGGAAATATTGCATTTTTAAACATTAAGAAATACTAAACGTTTAAAATCACCTGAAAAGTCTACAGCAATCCTTTTTTTTAAATCTAATATTCTTATTATAAGTTTCTTGACTTTTTAAATCCTCCATTGTCAATATGATTTGCGAGTTTTTAGCGTCAGCAGGAAATGTGATCTTGATAAATTGTTTCTAATATTTCAAGTACCATGTAATATATCACGACTCTAAAATCTCCATTTACCGAATTTCTCATTTGTCTACAAGGTAAAAGCTGCTACAGATATATATATACATAAAATGTTTGTTATGTCTAAAAATAGCACTGTTAAATAAAATGTAGATTTTATTAGTAGCATGTAGAATTTAAAAAATATTTCCTGCGGAAAACTAACCGTTAAAAACACGTGAACAACAAAAAATGTATTACAAATTTGTTTGCCTAAAAGTTTCAAAATAAAGGTATTTAAAGGAGAAAGTACATTCAAAAGTGAATAAAATCAAATAAAAAAGAATAAGCAATTAATTAGTTAAGTACAATTTGAAATAGAAGCAGCGTTTAGAACTCTAAAAATGATGGGATGATCCAGTTAAAACTATCTTGCATACGTAAAATAAAGATATCAAAAATGATAGGACCACGTCGGTATAATTTTGGGAAAATAGTTTTAAAAAAATGATCCATATATCGTAAATGAACTTTGCAGACCTTTCACTGACGAATAAGTTAATTATGTTTAATGTATGATATGATGACAAAAAAATTAGCAATTTTGTTTAAATATATGTATATGTTTACTTTATACTGGTATAATTCATTAGTTAATAAGTATATGTTATAGGAAATTAATGTTTAGTCATAAAAATTATGTTTCAAATAATGAGCCATTGCTGATTATAAATGAAACTAAAAGGGTAATCTTAAGAATCGAATTGAATGTTAAATGGCACAAGGTCCACAAAAGGGTATATTGTGCAAAACAAACGGCTTAAAACAAGTCGAAAGTAAAATAAATACTAACATTTTATCTTACTAAAACACATGATTTTAATAAAAGGATACATGACAAAACAGGTGAATTGAAAAGGGAATAAAATCAGATAAAATTGTAATGTATAATAAAACAGTTATATACAATACCAAGTACCAATAGCACTTATAAATACAAAGATGTTACTATGATGGGTTTAATCTAGCAAGTCTTTAACACATAAAATGGTGCGACCAAGAAACGTAAGTATTGGAATAGGAAGTAGGGTTTAGTGGCCAATATTCCAGCAAAGGATAGGCTACGTCCAAACAATACGGTAAAAAAGTTCCAAACGACAAATTGTAGACTACACTTTAATTGTTGTACTGATGAAATTGCATGAGTAGGGGAATAGAATAAGATAAAAGGTATGAATTAAAAAAAAAGACGATTTTGCTAACAACATGTGCAAACTTTTGAAATGTGATAAATCATGAGTAAAACATTGAACGTTTGGAAGACGTTCCTTAAATAACAAATGAGTGCAGCACGGGCCTAAGTCCAAAGTAAGTTTAACAGAGGGCAACTTGTTTTCGCTCTGCAAGTCGCAATGAAGCTGCGATAAAGACTGAACAAATTGGCGAATGAAATTTTTCATCGCGAAAAATGTAACAGACAAGGTGACAATGTTATTGTAATAGAGAAAATCAACAAAATTTTTCATGTCATAACCATGTGATTGGAAATCTATAAAAAATAATACTATTCTTGTAAAAAGTCATTAATAAAGGTTGAATAAAAACGAAAACTGGATGAGCTTCGCTTTTCAAATGCCCTACTTGTTACAAAACGTTTGAGATATCAGAATAAATACCAATCTCCCGTGCTCAATGCGAAGAAATGAGCATAAAACTAAATGGATGACGCTGCTTCTGAAGTGAAAACAGATAAAATAGAATGAATGTTGAAGTTGTAAGAAAAATCCTAATTGATAATCCCGCATCGAACCTATCCAGGAATTCAGGGTCATCTGAAAAAACTGTTGTGCCTTTAATGTCTACTAGTGAGCCTCGTTTTTCCATTCATTTTTTCAAAATAAAATGCAATACCAAACAAAAGTAGCAGAATTGACATAAAAATTACAGATATATTTTAACCCCTTACCTCTCACTCCCGTCAAAATCAATTGAGATTTCATCTCTTATTTATCGTGACCGTGATATTTCCGGGTTAGAGGGTTCAAAAGTAATGAATATAAAAAGATTTCAATATATATATATATATCTTATGCCCTGAATTTTCGCATTGCTTTTTTACACACTAAATGGCTGATACAGACTATTTTTAATTTAACTGGAAATAATTTATTTTAGACTAGATGTATCCAAATGTATAAATTTTTGGTATTTATTTTTTACTCTTAGATCGGCTACTTATGCTCTTTGTGAACACACTTCTGTCTGTGATAAAATTATTTTTAATATTCCGTACATTATGGAGTTAGAGTTTTTCAGTCTAAAAAAAATGCAGAAATTAAAATGAATACATATACTGTACATAAATCTTTTTTTATATAATTTTCAAGAGTGAAAAATATACTTTTATGGCCATTTTCTTGAAAATTATTAGATCGTTAAGGATTTAAATCAAAGAATATCTTCTCTCAGAAGACAGAATCTCTTTTATAAATACACTTGTCACCTGCTGGAAACAGCCGATCCACCTTTTTAAATAAAAAAAAAATCAAGTAATTTGAGATTAATATGCACAAATACAGAGGTAAAATGTAAAACCAGTTTTACGGTTGAAGAAAAACTTCTTACTTTCAGTACATTTTAAAATAAATTAGAAATGTAAAGAGACATAAAATGAAATAAGCAAAAATCCAACGAATAGCAATAAACACGAATAAAAAGCTTAAATAAACTGTTAATAAACAAAATATAATAAAGAACTTGGTTTAATGTACCATATGTTATTGCTTAAGAATACAAGTATTTTATATTTCTAATAGCCTAAATAAATTTAATTTAAAAAAACATGTTAAAGCAATTTTTATTTGCGCAAATTTCTCTTTTATTGTATGTTTAAAAGTAAAAACATTATCCTCATAAAATATAACACATATCTAATATACGGAAAAAGCATTTAAGAGTCTTCCACTACTCAATTTTTTACAATATTTTTCCTTGTTTCGCACAAAATGTTTAATTAACTTTATTCACAAAACTGCCGAGTGTTTTTTTTTCTATTTGGATGCATCTAAACAGCATCCGAAAACAAAATTATGATAAAAATTAATTGCTAGATAGCATCTTACTTGTCAGCATTAGCAGTTGACAAGATTATTATGAACTAACAAGGGAAATTCAATAGCAAATGAAAAGAGGTACCACGTTTTCTTGACAACAGAGACGATATTCGCATGTAGTTTCCCAGTTTTGATTAATCTCATATCAGATATACATATTTTTCTTCTGGAATAGGCATGACAAATGTAATAAATGAGTTGTGTAATTCCAGGTATTCTATTTTTTGAGAAAAATTTAAATTCGTTGCATGTCAAAAATTTAAATGTAAGGGTGATTGTGTATTCAACTATGTAAATGTTAAAATTTGATTTCAAATTATTCTATATTTTGTATGCTCGTTTTGAACACAAGGTTTTGAGAGTTGTAATTGTGTAAATTTAACCACTGAACGCATCTAATTAAATTACTATTTATAATTAAACTAAACAGGTGTTGATAACCAACATTTTATGTTTACAATGAGGATATAGATGATATGAAATAACTATGGGAGCAAGGAATGATGTCTTCTTCAGTCCTTACTATTCTACTTGCTGGCAGCTGCTCAACAGGTTAGAATTAATTATTCAAACTCAGAAGTGTCGGGCTCCAGTTCGGGCTGGAAAGACCGATCGGTCGGGCTGGAAGAATCAGACCGATCGGCGCCTAACTACGAGACTATATTTGCACCATAAATTGAAAATATAGCAACAAATTACCAATTTTCATCATTTTCATATCGTGTTTATCGGTGTTTTCAACTAAAAATGGCCTCCTTTCAAACAAGATTTTACCTTATCCTGGATGTATGAGTGATCTAACACTCCCCTACTAAAAAGACGATCCAGGTTCACATCCTGACGACTACTGGACTGTGTTCACAACAAATACAGTGAATCTTCTTATTTTCAGACCGATCGTCGGAGGACTTAATAGTATTCTATTAAGTCCTTCATTTCACGTATCTTTTATAAGAGAATATTCCACTAAGAAGCTCTGCCTGATGATTGATACACTTGATTTCTGGGTTGGTTAAAAAATTTATGTGTTACGTAGTTGTACAGTGACCAGTGAGAGGAGTATAAAAGTTGCTTGGAGTTGATAAATTATAAATGCATTTTTTCCCTTTAATAAAGCCAAGAAAAGTTCTTAAAATGTCAGCATCTGAAATTATTTTCTGAATGATCGAAGTATGATTTGGTCAAAAAAAATTTTTTTATAACATATAGCCATGTAAGAGAGAATGTTAATGACAAAAAAAATATTTTATTTTTAATCTATTATACTCCGTTTATTTAACTGATAATAAATCGTCCAAACTTTTTAAAATAAAATAAGTTATATCTATGTTTTTTAACATGCTTTACTTGAAAAAATTACATTTCCAATTCCTTTAAATAAAGGATATATCCCAACAAAATGTACAAATTTGGTATTGTAAACTAAATGTTATGAATCTTTAAAAACACGAGTATATTCTTCACAAAAATTTTAATTTGCCCTCAAATTTATTAAATAAAGCTGAAATGCAATTTTTTAACAGCGATGACGCAAGAAACGTTTCTATGATATTCTCATATCTATCATGCATTTTATTGGGAAAATTTTGCGCAAACGTAATGTAAAGTAAAAGGAATTTATTCATACATTAATAAATGATTTTTACACCATTTTAGGCTTGTTAAAACAAAAATATAAAATTTCAGTGAATTGCTTCGAAATATTTAAATATTTTATTTAAAACAATTTTATTATTTCACATACAATATAACATCATTAGTTTTACGCCTGTCGATATTCTCTATCCGGCATATATCATTAGGGAAATTATCCTTTTAGATTCAAAATAAGGAAATCATATGAATTCATACTAAACGATGCTTTCAAATCGATTAAGTACTGCATTTTGTAATGGTCCGTTTCCTTTATTTAACTTTCTTTTCTAATTTATAGGAAAAACGATTAAATGTATTGCATTATTGAAAAATGATTTTTTTAATTGACCATAAAATTTTTAACGATTTTATTTTTATTTTTTCCTGTAAACTTATAGTGTTAAAAGCTCACCTTAAATGATTAAGAAATGTAGTAAAAATATGCAACCATTAGTTTGTTTTTATCAAAACACTAAAGAAGATAATTAAATCGGCAATAGAATCCCGATTGTGATTACTTCATTCATTAAATGATTACTAAATTTAGTGAAACATTTTTCTTAGAGAATTTTAAATTATTTAACCTACGTTTATGTTAGGTTTACGCAAGAAGATCCAGGAATGGCTCCATCGTGCCTAACCCTTGCTCAATTTCAAAACTTTAGACTAGAACGTTTGAAGGTAGGCCAGCAGGAAGTAAGTGTATTGTGCCAAATTTATCAGTGTATCAGTTTTTATCAGTGTATTTACCAGTGTATAATAGTAATAATAAATAGTTCTATGCAGTTAATGTTTTCACTTGTTAAATGTAGTTCTTAAAAGTTTCCTTAAGTTTGATTTTTAGTTCAATGTGTGCAATAGCGGGAACTCTCCACATGTTACAGGAATTTTTAATGTATTATTCCAAGAGTTGCTATTAGGTCAACTTTTTTTCAGAAGTCAAGTAATGCATCTTTGGTTGGAAAAAGGAAAAAGAAATTGAGTTACGTAGAAATTTAATGATAATGTGTTAAAAGGAAATATTTGGTTTTGTTTTGAGTCATAATATTTTATGAACCAAAAACGACGCAGTTTATTATTCCTGTATAATATGTTTGACTGACTGATAGGAAACAACGTGCATTAGAAAGATGGAAAAAATTTGCAGCTATACTGCTCAAAAAATATTACATACTTATTTTATTCTATCGTTCAGTTAATTTATCATGATTTTTGCTAAGGAAACATAACAAAAAAATGCGTCAAATAAAGAACATAAAAACCAGATTTAGTTGCATTAATCCAAGCATAAATTCCAATACGCGTTCTTTTAGAACTAACTCATCAAACTATGCAATAACATAAATTAATGGCTAAAAATAACTTATTTGAGGCTAGATAAATTAATATAATAATAACTTGAAAGTTGCTCAACAAATCTGGACCTTAACGTGCAAAAAAATATATAATAAATTAAAAAGAAAATTCAATAAAAAATTCAATAAAAGTACGAAAAATATAGAAAAATATTAGAAATAAAAAATTAAAAATAAAAAGAATTTAAAATTTACAGTTTAAAAAAATAAAAGTAAATAAAATAAATTGTTTGACTTTTTATTTTGTTGAAAATTCAGATTGTGCACTGCAAGGTAAAACATTTTTAGAAATTAAAAAAACTCTTAAACTTGAGACTAAAAAACACTATACTAAGCTTAGATTTTATTCTAGATGGCACAAGATATGACACTTAAATATTCGTCATACAAATGAAGTAATACGCAAGATATATCCATTTTAATGATTGAGTGAATGGCGTGAATTATTGGTGCAAAAGTCATGTTTAGCTATACCGAATCAAAATCAGGATAAAAGTGAATGTAACTTGTTAAAAATCAAAACAAACTAGGACAAAAAGCAAGTATTTTGTTCTACTTATAAAATTACTATTACTTTTCAGAGCTTTAAAACTATTTAAGAATAAAATATTCAAATAGATTTATATCTGAAGTATTCCAGATTTTCGCTTTAATTCCTTGACAACCGTAGAGCTTGTGTCTATGAAGCCCAATCAAGTTTCTAAGTAATTCATTCCTTTAACACCACTTTCGTAATTAATTTCCCTAGTTTTCTCATTAGAGAGAGAAATGTTTCTTGAGAAAACTCTCAAGAATCCTGGTATTGTGACTGGGCAACCAATTTCACACTTTTCTAGCCTTTTTGATCAGTAAATTAGTTACAATCCAGGAGGAAAGCATTGGCATAAACAGGTCTGTGAAATATTTCTGAACAGAATTCGGAATTACAGTTGTTGGTTTCGATGTCAATGACATTAAAGCGATTTTATTTTTAAGGACTTAAAACTAATGTGAATATTATTAGGAATTTTAATATTGCACCAATCATCGTTAAATATATTTCTGATATTTGCATACGTTTTGGAATAATAATTTACCAACGTGACATTAGAAATATACAATAATTTCATTGCGGAAATTATACTACGGAAAATTATCTTTATTTCAACGGTAGTAAGTTCGAAGTTATTTAAATTCAAGAATTTAAAAACAAAAATAATGCATTAAAAAAACCATCCATTTATGGTATCAGCTATTATTCATAGGTTAAAATAGTATTGTTAGAAATAAAAGAATGAAAAAATAAAGAGTGTCATTTTTACTATATTATATTTTGTTTATCTTTCCATGCCAATTTTGATTAATCGAATGAATGTATAGTTTACTGGGGAAAGATGTTCCCACTTTTCAATAATTTTATTAACTCTCTATAATTAAATTAAACTTTCTTATAAACAAATCACAAGAAAATTAACAACAGTAAATAAAATGTTTTAGGGTCTTAGTTTCTGCATTATTCTGAAAACAAAATACAGAGGCGAAAAATACTAAAAAAAATTTTATTTGTTATTAATGTTTTATTTAATTTATTAACTCACATAAATTTTTTTATTAATAAAACATAACTCAATTTCTCAAACCATATACAAATTTCATGGAGCAAGAATCGAATGAAGAAATACTGCGCTAAGCAGAAATATTATTATACCCTTATTATACGTTTCACCATTATATTTGGCATGTTAGCTCAGGATAGGCCGAGGTTTTCTGTTGAAGTTGGGTTGAATGGCAAAATGTAGGGTTTAATGGTACAAATTCCAAATGAGGAAATACTACTTCTCAAAACGTGTTTAAACAGATATAAAGGTAAAGTACATAACAATTTTATCACCATAAGAGATATGAAGTTCAAACGTGAGTAAGAACGCAAGATGTTAAATTGATTGATTCTATCCAAAAAATCCTGTAAAATCAGAAAATCAAAAATCCTTAAATCAGAACTGTCAACAAAAAGAAAAGACATGGCGATGTGTATTAAAACATGGACAAACGATTAAATTGTGATGTATCGTTAGAAAAGTGTGGCAAGTGATGCATCCCCCCGAATAGCAAGTAATCAGTTTAACCAGATCAGTTTTAATGTTATAAATTTTTTTTAGTCTGATTGTTGTGGACAAAAGGACGTGATAATGTTGATTAACATTGCTTAATGTGTGGGAATAATACAGATATTATTAAGATGGTTGTAGCAGATCGTGTTAGAGAATCATCAAACCCAATCCCTGGTGTGCCGACGTGACTCGGTACTTGAAACAAAATGTTAAATCTATTCTTGTTGATGATTCCATGATTAGCAAATTATTAATGAAGCATAAAATTGGAGGAGTGTCACTGAGAAAATTTTCTGACTTGTGCAAAACTCTCTTATTATCGGAGTATATGAACAACTTCCATCTAGAGCGTGAAGAAATTAGCCACATTGCCAAAAGTATGACAACAGCTTCAGCAGTGAAGACAGAATCTCTGGAATTTTGTAATTATAAGTACCGTCAGTGATGCCTGTTATTGAATATTTCTCCAGGACAACTGATTTCATAACCTAGGTCTGCTAGTTTATTTTTTTTATAAGTTTTTTTTAAATTTTTTTTTATTATTTTTTTTTATTAATTCCTGTAAAATTTGATTGCACAAAATCTAGTCATTATTGTTTTAGCCCTTTTTATGACTTGTGAAAGGCA